>JAUMJL010000677.1:0-235603 GCA_033558185.1 Dromococcyx pavoninus | reverse complement strand
GGGGGCGCCGCACGCCGAGGCGGCTTCCTGTTTGCCTAGGCTTGTGCGAGGAACAATGAGTGGGGCCCGTTGAGAGCCCGCGGCCTGCGCTGGACCGATACTGCGCGGACCCTGCGTCGGGGGGAGGCGGTTCCGTTCCGCGGCGCTGCTCGCGGGGCCTGTCCTCCCGGCCGCGCCGCAGGGAACACGCGCAGAGCCCAATCTGCGGCGGCGGTGCCCCCCGTGCCCGTGTGTCGTATCCTGTTCCCTTCCCCTCCCCCCGCGTTCCCCCGCGCCGCGCAGGCACCGGGGGTTGTGGGCGCACGGGAGGCGCCGGGCTGCGTGTGGAGCCTCCCTGGCGGGGGTGTCACGGCTGCCAGCAGCCACCGCCGCGCTAAGATGTCGGCGCGACATCCCCGGGGGAACCGGCCCGCCAGGGTAGGCCCCGCGTCGCCGGAGCGTGCTGGCCGGGCCCCCCCTCCGCGGGCCAGGGTCGGGTCAGCACGGCCACAGCCGCCCGTTGCGCAAGGGTTGTGGCTGAGACTAAAATGCTCCTTTACCCCCTCTGTAAAACAAAACCCAGCGACGATAAGGCCGCAAATAATAATTTAATGCGACACGTATTGCCAGGAGTGTCGGTGGTCACAGCGTGTGCCGCTCCGAGCTGCGGGACCGCAGCACGCACTGAATACTTAAGCCAGCAGATTTTATTTTACTCTCATGAAGGGGAATGAAAAAGATTTCATTGTCAGTTCGCTGCTCTGTCCCTCATGTTACGTAACACAGAGGAAACTAGGAGCTCTCAGATTGCTAAACTGAGGCAGGAAATATGTTTAAAGTGTTATGTAAATACATGATGCTACAAAAAATATTATTAGCAGGGCTTGTTTCCCTGCTGCTCCGTGGAGCTTGTTAAGTGTTCCTGTTGAAGGGCTACAATTTGAGCTTGGCCTTTGCTCACATACAATGCACGTGCAGGATGATGGGACAGTGTGTGGGCTGAGGCAATGGGTTTGACTCAGCTTGTTAACTCCCCTGATGAATGAGCTTTTTCTTAGTTACCTTTCATGTAGTGTTCCAGGTAGTCTGTGAGTGAAGCTGAAAAGCACTGGAATGAAGAACTCAAACCTACTTTTCCTGTTACAATATTTAATGTAATTATTACTGAGAATTACATGGGAGATACTGTGAGTGTAGTCCATAGTTGTGCTGAGTATTTGAAGCTGCAGGCCAGCCAGATAAACCCATGGAGAAGTTGGTAACTAGGAAGCTCAGAAATATAGTCAGGATCTTCCAACGGCCCCTGTGTGTGATACGCCCGTGCCTATGTAAAAAGTGCTTTTAGATTTGAAGAGAAGAAGAGAGGGAGCTTTTTT
Source organism: Dromococcyx pavoninus (assembly GCA_033558185.1). Classification (NCBI taxonomy): domain Eukaryota; kingdom Metazoa; phylum Chordata; class Aves; order Cuculiformes; family Neomorphidae; genus Dromococcyx; species Dromococcyx pavoninus. Next base: position 234,248 of record JAUMJL010000677.1, on the reverse strand, counting down.
AGCATTTCATTAACAGAACACTCTGAGAACTAAAAGGTGTAACTAGGGACAATTTTGACAGTATGGTAATGTCAGAAATAATTTTTAGCCAGTAAAAAATAGAATACTCAACCTCTAAAAAACAGTATATATAAATAAGCAAATTTTAGAAGAAAAATGAAAATGTAAGGCTACTGTACTATCTAAGAAAATATCTTCTGTAGCTGGTATAAAATCTGCAATTTGTTTTGCAATATCAGAGGTTGCTGGTGAAATTGTTGATAGCCTGTCATCCTAGAACCAGAACCCTTGGAGATGACTTTGGACTTCTGCTAACCTAGAAAGTGCGTCATATAAAGATTGATCTGCAAGAGAAATAATTCCTGCTTATATGCTGGGAAGGTAGGAATGATATTAAAAATCTGGCCCTTGCTAATTCGAAGGGTATTACCAAATAACATCAATGGCATTTTGCTTTAGGAAGATTATATTGTCTAAGACTAAACGTGAATGATTGTTGGTCTGCCTTTTACAGTTGGATACACATTGAGAGCTCAGTGAGATGTTGTCAATAGAGTAGTTTACCTGTATGAATCTGATTGCAGGCTTAGGACATAACTGCAATGCTTTGGGACAACACACATAGAAACTGATTGGTAATAAAAGTGGTTTTATTTACCACACCTCAGTAGAGATTAAGAACACGAGAAGCAAAAAAAAAAAAATCAAGGAAAAAAGGAAATTAGAAAAGGCATAGTTTGTAGCTTTTTGCTTATCAATATTCTAGCATCAAGACATTCATTAGGAAAATCCAGGATATCAGGGAGATCGTTGCACCATACTGGATGGAAGTTCTGTTTTAGGTGGTAGTCTTCCTGCCAGATTAGCATTGTGCCTATATCCCCATGGAGACTGAGCTCCATGCCCAATTAGAGGAGCCATTGTTTCCTCTTTTTTGAGTTTACCCATCAGATGTACTGTATCAGTATGTGATCTGAACAAACTAACCATGACCGGTTTATTATTAAAGAGCTTTGCCTCTTCAGGCCCTTGCCTCCTGCTTCTAGGCTACTTCTAGTGGTAAACTGCAGGTCCTGGGATGAATTCTCAATCCATTTGCTGAAGATGATGTGTTTTCATTTGAGCTATGTAGATGCAGAGAAAGCAACACTGGTGTAAACATAGTGAGGATACCTCCACTAGATACCAAAATGCAGTTCTTTCAGAACTGAGAATTTAGCCTTTGTGGTTAAGTAGCAGTAGAGTTCAGGAGAGGAAGTGATGCTTACCAGCTTCTGATGAAACCTCAGGGAAGATTTTGAAAGATCAAATAAGATGCAAATTAGAAGGAACGCTAAAACTTAACCTTTACCCTGCAGTTCGGTTATAAACTCAATGCATTTGGTCAATTATATCTTATTAGTTTAAGTGTTGGAGCTCCGTCTCTTTGAAGATATCAGTTCAGTGCAAATTCAAGAAGGAAGTGCACCACCTAACAGTGCTGCCACCCAGTACAGTGACTGCTATAGTTGGAAATGTCTTTTCTGTCTGTATACTCCTTTGAAACTTCTGAGTTACGACATACCATTTCTGTCTGTAGTAGTCCTTTCTGTTGGTGGCCCTGCATTTATTTAAATGAATGTATTATTTAAGGGTTGTTGGTATGTTGTGCAGTTCAGTTTTCCCATCTGTGTTACTCCATTCCTCTGTAAAGTGGTGGTTTTGCCATGCTGAAGCCTAGAATGCAGCTGGACAAGATGGGTAGGAATGCATTCTGCTGTGGAGTGTTCTGTATCACAGGGAAAACACAGACTTGGGTCACTTTAGTTTGGAATTCTGGGTCTAGAAAGACAGTCAAGAATCAGTAGGGATTTAATTCAACAAGCTGTCTTAAAATGCAGCCTTTACTGAATGGACAACAAGCAGAATTACCTGTAAATCTCATGCCTGAGAAAGTAACTAGGACACAAGAAACAACAATTCAGAGGAGGTATCGTTTTGAATTTGAAGTACCTTCTTTTACGTTAGTCATCTGTTTAAAATTTCACTAGAATCTGGAGGACCATATGATTTGGTTTTTAAATGCCAAACATTTACTTGGTACTACAAACCCCAAGATAATAACAAGGTTCTGAATCAGACCTATTAAACTTACTAGGATTCAACTTCATTCTGAATTTTGGCCTTCCTTTCCAATTTGTTTAAGCCTTAGCAAACAGAAAAGGGAATCTAGCTTCTGGTTCTAGGCATCACACTCTTAATTTCTGCATCATGTATGGACCCATTCACTTAAGAATACTGGGAGACCTTTACACAGGGCCTGAGGAAGGACTGACAGTGTGACTTGTGAGATTGCTTGAGCAACCTCACAAGCACATAGTAGCTGGACATCATTGCCTAACTTGAGTCTGTCCCCTTAGAAATCAACAGAGAAATGATTTCTTGCCCGGCATTACGTCAGCAAGGAGGAGGAAGTGGTCAGAGAAGGATGTTGGCTGGGATCGTGTCGTCATCCCCTAGAAAGCACTTCCCTATCCTGAGATGAGTGGCTGTGAGAGCACAGATTTTATAAGGCAGGAACAGGCTTGAGTGGTAGGTGTGGTTTGACCAGGAGAAGCTGAGCCAACCTAATAGCTTGTTGACCTCACCATAATTTAATTAACTTACACAACGACCAGAAAACAAGCCCACCAAAAATACTGCTTCCCATATTGCAAGCTACATGGATTCGAACTAGATGCAGTAGAGGACAGGGCTCCATGGGTGGGAGCAGATGAGGAGAGGTCGGACTCCCTTTAGCAGCAGCAAGTAGATCAATTCAGCATGTCAAGCTTGCTAGACTGCACAGGAACTTGCTTTTGGCTATGTTTGTGTAAAGTGCCAGTCAGTAGCCCGGGAATTCTGGCCTCTAGAGCAGTACGAACAGTATCTGAGAGCATCTGACATAGCAAGGTATTTGTAGAGTACACTGCACAAGTGTGATGGTATCCAAGTGTAACCATATAAAAGACAAGTAATATTTATGGAAAGTGAAATTGGGTTTTAGAAGAGCAATTTTTCTGTTTTAAATGGGAAACCAATTCTAAAAATACTAGTTTCTGCCTGAAACAACTCCATTAAAGAGAGGTGAAATACAAATCTGGCACTTGGGTCCAGCTGTTAGCAGGGAGACATTGAATGCCACTGGCCTGCTCGCATCCAGTGGAAGCCGTTAATGGGATAAAAAAGGCCTAACAAACTAATGAACAGCACAGCATTCACAGCAGGAACGTGCCAGCTGCAGACACTTTCTGGACTAGACAGCAGGTCTGATATATGTGACCTAGCTACAGTAAGAGGAAGAACCTGTGAATAAGTAGCGTAACAGCCCAGTCTGCACGCAAATCTAAAGGTTATGACTCTTCACCAACACAGATGTCAGATCTTTGAAGAATGAACAGAAAGTCTCTCCAAGCTCTACATATGCCAGTGTGTGAGGACAGTCCTCTGGAACGTTATTTCTAGCCTAGTCATTGTGTTCATGATTTTTTGTAAGCAATTAGGGCCAAATAAGTCATGTTCCATTTTAGTCAGAAATTCTTCCTTGTTTGTTACTGCTGCAACTCTCTCTGTTCACCTATTTGTGTGTATTTTGCAAATTGTCGAGTTCCATGAGGATACCTAATATTTGACTGGTAAACAGGCTATGTCCTTAACATTTTTGGAAAACTAATCCTGCTGTTCTTTCTTTATTGTGTTAAAATATGTGACTAAGACAGGAGAAGAATTTCAATGTAGTTGCATGGGGGGGCGTGTCCCATTAATTGCATTAGCTTGCTTTTAGTTGTGTATGCAAATAAATAAAGATTATATTAGTTGTATCTTCTCTGTAAAACTTGGGTGTTTTTTGAATTGACAGTTTATTGCATCTAAGTGAGAACTTTTTCCGTTAAAAAAAAGTTTCTTATAAGAAAGAAACAAATTCATCTAATCTCTCCCATTTAGAGAGTTGGCAGGAAAAAGCAGATAGGTACGTAGCTGAAAATTTGTCGTTTAGCAGGAAAATTACTGTAGACATCTCTTTCATCTTGCTTTGCTTAAATGATAAATACCTATCTTATTATTTCAGGTTTTCTAAAAGTTACTGCCTTAGGCCTCATCATTATCCTGTTTGTTTATGCTTGATTGCTACCCTTCAAGGTCATCGCAACAGATATAATTTAATTACAGAAATAATTGGAAAAAAATCATAGATCCTTGATATAAGGTTAGAAAAATTGTTCAGAGGAAGAAGTTCATAACCATGACTTGCAGAATCAGTAATATGGCATCCAAGGATCCTTTCTCCATAGTCCGTCACAAAATTGGAATGAAAATAAAAAGATACATAGATAAATTCTGAAAGAAAAAAACAAGATGTCTTGCTATTTACTTCTTGTCTAGTGAAATTCTCTCTTGCTCACATTTTGGCATTTTACTTTTAATAGTACTGATAGAAAAGCAGGCCGTTGTAGAAATAAAAGAGACTGGAAAATTATATATGTACACATATTTACTGAAAAATTGAAAACTTTCCACCAGGAGTTATGTACTCTGAAAGGAAATAATTTTAGAGGGATGAAGTGACATGTTTTTAGGAATCTCTGTCTAAATTCCAGTTCCCAGAGCAAGATCAAGTAGGACTCTGTGTCTCTCTCTAGGAGAAGCAAGTCTGGGGCTACAGCCAAAACCAAATCCCATGCTGTCTCTGGCACATCTTGGCACTGTTGAGCAGACCCAATTCCAGCAGCCGAAGGGCCAGATGATGAAGGTGGTCTGAACAGTAAAGGGTCAACTGAATGTCCTTTTTTCTCTGTAAAGGAGGTTCATAAACCTACATGACAGCTCTAAACTCTTATATCTTTAGGTGAGGGAAGTTTTCTTTGTTTCTTAAAAAACCCCAACCGTACTTGGCAGGATCTTTGAAAGAGGAGTTGTGGATAGCAACTTCTAGAAGAGGGCTGAGGGACCATGCACTGAATAGAGTTCTGGCGTGTCCACGGCAGCATATACAGTCTTTGTGGTATTTCCTACAAGCATAATTGCATGAAAGTAGACATATGCATTAAGAGCAACAGAACAAATCAGGTGTGTGCCTTTCTGTTTACTGACTTTGAAAGAGGAGGTGGGAAGTCATAGGAGTCATTTCTGGTTTTCTGTGTCTATGTTGCAGAGAAGTCAGAATTTAAAATTTGGACAATGATAACAGATGCGTGCACCTTACCTTCCTGCCATAACACGGACAAGTGGAATTGCATCACAAATACCAAGGAAGACAAAGCTGAATGGGATTTGAAATTCTGATTCTGGTCATAGAAAAAAATGTTTTCGGAAGGAAATAATATAGTAATTAACATTTATCTAAGAAATGCCTCAGTAAAAGAATCATCAATCTATTTCAGCATAAGTCTGAAAGGGGTACATTTGAGGCTTGAAATTGACAATAATTAACACACTGGTAGTGCTGGGATAGAACACTGGTAGACATTTTTTAACTGCTAATTAATATCTGGCTTCTGTAGGCATCTTTAAAAAATGCACCTCTTCATCATGTTTTTTGCAGGTCACTAACAATCGCAAAACACTACTCAGACCACACTTGCAGACCACACTTGGAACTTTTGACTTGTTTTCATTTTAGAATTGCTGCATAGCCTTCACAGTCTAATGACACTTGCAAACATCTGCACTTGCTGCAGGTGTCCTTCCTATTTCTAAAAATCAATTAACAAAAGTTAATTATTTTTTAATGTCTTTTTTCTCTCGTGTCAATTAATATCTGAATTATTGAAGTGGATCATTGCTATTAGTTTGTTTTCACAAAGTTAGAAAACTCAGGAACTTCACTATCATCCTAATTACTTACCAATAAAGGGTAAAATGCCTTCCTTCTTACAGCAAAACTCCAAAAGATATAACGGAGACTGCATCTCATGCAAGCCTGTGTTCCCTATGTATTCCTCCAGTCTCAGTAGGACTGCTCAGGCACTGGAAGCGAAGCATGTGGCTGTGTGTAAGCACAAGTATGTAGTTCTAGGACAAGAATCCCACTATATCTTTTACTTCACAATAGTAGTGCCAGTTTTTCATCAACATGTTATGTGTAAACAGAGTGGTAAAATGAATATTCTGTCTGCTATGCAGAAAAAAAATATTAGTTCATCCTCCTCTTCCTCTCCCAAAGAAAAAGCATTACTTTTTTTTTTCCTAATTTGTATTCCTACAGAAATTAAAGTTTTGAGGTCATTATCTTCTCATATGTATCGTAAATCTGCATGTGTGGGTGCACAAGGGTACACACACACACACACACGTGCAGGTACATATTTGCACATTGTGTAAGAGAAAACAGAGGCGACATGGACAAACAGTAGCCAATTTTAACCACGTATGACAGAGCAATAAAAGGGTAAAAATGTTGCATTCCTATACGTTTCATGAAAACAGGCTGCTAAGTAAAAGAAGAGAGGCCCACTGCAGCTTGCGTTAAGTCCTTATTAAACACTTAAGAAAGCTGAAAAGCTGAAAGATACTATGAATACTCACCCACAGGAGAAGCTCCAGTGAGAGCTTCCAGCTTTGTAGACCTGGGAGAATCTGAACAAGAGATTGGCCAAGGGAAACCAAGCACCTTCAGATCCATGGTTCATGGGACCACTGGCTTGTGTTGGATTTCTGTTCCGTTACTGTCTGGCTCTGAAGGTGACATGATGTTTGCCTCATGTTTTTTGGTGAAGCGAAGTTCTGGGGTTTTTTTTTAATACAGATTTTTCAAACCTGATGAGCTGAAACCCAAGCTGAAAAGAAGGACCAGAATGTATTCTCAAAGGCTCCATGGGACAGCCTCAGTGACCTGCATGCAGCACACTAAGAGTGAAAATAGGATCTTCAGGTTCTTGAATCCTGGAGGCTAGAGAAAAACTTCATGCCCTGGCCCAATTAACTCAAACCGTAATAGTCTTGTCTTAGGTTAGCAAGAGCTAGTGCTGTTACAAAGCCTTTCATCCCACTTTCTAACCTGTCATATCACTGATGTTCAAGGTCCAAACCATTCTCAGAAGCTTGATAAGAGATACACATCTTAGGCCTATTGACTACCTGATTTTTCTGTACTATAGGTGTGGTACCCATGCAGAAAACATGGCTGAAGGAAGGAGTAAGTCAGGCTTCTCAGCATTGTTGTCCCTTGCTGGTGTAGTGCAGGGCTGATCTGCAGGAGACATGCATACCAGAGCCATCCATCTTTGGCATTTCATTTGGATGCCAAAGGAAAACCAAAAGCGAGAGAGGGTCCAAACTAGGTGCTGCATGATGTACCAATAAAAACACCGTCTTCACGATACTTACCCACTACAGCGCTTGTCTCAGTCACATTTCCTCCCTGTTCATAGCTGGGGTGCATTTGATGAGATTTGTGTACATCATCCCAGAGTTGCATGTTTATCACTTCTCAGTCACACATCTGGGGGCAAACTCTGGTGCTTCAATGTTTGCAGTCCCCTCTGAATGACTGCCTGCCTTTTTATACCTTACAGTAACTCATCTTTCATCTGTACCTCTCCTGCACCTTGCTAGGCACGTTCACAACTCTAAAAATACCATCCAGAAACTTGTTATTCTTCATGTTGTGTAGCAAGGAAACTTGTCTCTCAAGCTGAGCAACCTTGCTTGTAGGTGCTGAGGCAATCAACACACATATACCACCTTGGATTCTTGTAGCCATATCTAGCAGTGCCCCGATTCACAGTCCTTCATGCACCACACAAAGGAAGGAGAGATAATGAAAGAATACAGCAGCCAAGTCCTGCTATTCCCCTCTTCTTCCCAAAAAGGTTAAAACCAAGAAAAACAGAAGTGCCCATTCCTGCTGCTACACATATGTGAGTTTAGCCTGAGATGTTTTTAATGACCTTTTTTTTTTTTTAAAATCTTTTGTTGCTAAGAGAATAATAATGACCTGGCACAGTAATAAGAATCTCCAAGGCTTGGAGCAATAAAGTCAAGTTACAGTCTAAGCTACCTACATTTTGCAATTTTATGGGAAAGTAAATACCCATTCTCTTCAGCATGTTATACCTGTCAGTCCCTGTTTTTCCTATACTAATCTAAAATTAATTCACAATAACTTTCTTTTTGTGCTCTGTCACTTATTGCTTAAGGATACAGAGAGGAAGTTAAAACAGTGTGTTTGTTGAATAAGTAAATATTTAACATTGTCTTTCCTTTTAACAGTATAAGGGAATAGTATCATAAATCCTTAGAAATTTGACAGCACTCATCTTTTTTTTTATGTGACACTCAGGTTATTCATTGGAGCCCCTTTATTTCCTGGATGAATCATTTTTCCTGTAGTAGGAGAATTCAACCTAAACATCTGCAGTAAAACAGGTCAATTAAATCTGCAAGTTAATTCTAGGCCAGAGGAAGAGAGCTGCCTTATTATTGTTTACTGTTCCCTAAGGAGTTAAGACCCCAAGGCAGTACAACTCTACATGGACTGGAAGTTAAATGTGCGCTTGATTTCTGAGTTTCTAGGACCTACCCTCTCACAGTTCTATAATTCATGATAAAGCCTAGTTGGGAGTGCTCTAGTCAGAAAATGTTTCCTTGTTCCCATAATTTTCAGGCAGTGAAGGAGCTAGGCTGGGAAGCGTGTTTCTAAGGCCATAAACCAAAGAATTTTAGAGGTTTGCAAATTGTCTGTGCAACTTTGTAATCTGCCTCTGGGCTTTCCATGAGGAGAAGAAATCAATTTGTGAAAGTCAGCATAAAAAGCCCCAGTTTGGCATCTGTGAAAAGTGTGAGTTAGATATTACTTTTGTCAAACAGAAATCAATAGGAATTAATGTACGTTAGTGGTTTCCCACAGGGTCAGAGTGGCAGCCGCTTGCACGTCAAAAACAAGTGGTAGCCAACATGACAGTGAGCTAATACTCCTTTCTCCCATTTCCTCATCGGTTCATCTACTGTTTGTCCACGTTTTACATCAGTATGATGATTATAAGCAGAGAGGAGACTTCACAGAGAACGTGACCTGCTGTATCCTGAGCAAAAAGGCCTCAACTTGCCCAGTATCTTATATTTAATTCAACTCTCCATTCCGGTCTGTACCAGACCTTAACAGGCTCTGAGAACTCCCAGCTAGTGCCTGTGCAAAGTATTTTCATTGCTGCAACTAATCTACAAAGACAAATATTTTCTTGTTTACACAGTGAGAAACAAAATATCCTTATCTTCCAATATAAAACATTTACTCTTTGTTAGATGTGAACACTGTTCAACTCAAAAACTGTTTGAAATCCTGACTTGTTGCTTATCTAATTCAGTGGTGCCTATTACAGAAATCAGAGAACTCCCTCTGATACTGCTCTGTCTTCCTGGCTCAGTCCATTGAGGATGTTCTCATAAAATTTCTGTTGATGGTGGAAGAGTTTATCCCCATTTCACAAACATAAATGAGATGCACAGGAGCCTTGCCAGAGGTCACAGGAGAATCAAGAACTAAACTCCCATCTTTTTGGATCCCAGTCTGTCCTTCCTTTCGCTGCATTTCCTCCTCAGAGAAGGGAAATACAACAACATTCTTCCTTGTTTTCTGTTTTGAGTAAGAGCCTAATTATTTGGTTACTGCTCCATTCTGTTCTTTGGAAAATGTTTTCCCTTCCTGTTGTAGACTTTCCACATACACAAGCCTTAACTATTTGCAAATTGCTGCCACACAGCACCAGTTAATGTCCTGGGAAGCAGCAAGCCAGCTGCAAACGCAGCTCACAAGTGGCACTAGCCCAGGCTGTGTCTACACCACACATCTGTAGTTACAGAGAAGGAAAACAACTCAAGGCACTAATGGTGGGAGCACTTCTGAATTCAGCAGCCTATTGGGCACTTCAGCATCTGAGCGAGGAATCCTGCAAAGTCCACACAGAGCCTCCTGCTGCTCAGCCCACAGTTTGTGGTTTGAAACATTTCACACCTGCTTTGCCTAGGAGCATACCATTACAGACTCTGGCCATTAGAGCCAACTTGAGCTTTTAGCCTGGATGTTAATAGAAGCTTTTCCCAACATTTTGTCAATTACTGCTATTGCCAAGATACTAGCTGGACATTAGTTAGATCTGGTTTTCCTTTTGTTTGTTTGGGTTTTTTAAGTTTTTTAAGAAAAGGGGAAAAAAAAAACAAGAAAAGTCCACCTGTGCAGCATTCAAACTGTTTCCTTGTGGGATAGTGCTCCTCTCAATCATCTCTGTATGGTTTCGAAGCCTTGCCACCCGCCCATCTAAGTTGTTAATACTCTGACATTTCCGTGTATCTTTCTTCCCGAGAAGAAAGGGGCCATTGAAGAATATCATGCAGAGTCTCAAGCAGTTCCCGAATTGATCCCTCAAGGCTCAGGCTGGTGAGAGGGCAGCACGGCTCAGAGGCAGAGCCCAGCAGAATTTGTTGAGGAACCTTTGAGCCAGCAGCATGCAGCTTGAAAAGCCTTTCTCCTTCAGACGCGATCGTGCTTCGAATCATTACCAAATATAGAATGTATTCTTTAAAATATACTACTTTCCCCACATGAGGTATCTAAAAGTGCTGGAAAAGGCAAAGATGAGAAATACAATGATACCCCTTGCCATGTATGAGATGTGATTAAATCAAAATGCCTCCCTGGCCTGATCTGGTGGCTGTATGATCCTTGACCTTACTCGTACAGGTAGGCGTATGAGATACAACCAGTCTGCTCAAGGGTACAGAGGTATTCACATGTGCACACAGCTATGGGCTGGGCCCCTTGCGTGCTGCTGGCTATATGAGGGACTGTGTTGGCGTGCCTGTGGTCAAGCAACCTTTTTGCATACAGAAAGGGACGTTCAGCAGGATCATTGCTAATAATGGGAAGATATTAAAAGTAACCAAAACAAAGACCTAACATTCCCTTGACCAGATGCACTGAGAGTCTTACAGTTGCTGCTCTCACTGTCATCATATCTGGCTGACACAGAAATGGTCTGTCCCAATATTTTGCTTCTGCCGTGTAGAAAATAGCATTACCAGCTCCTCTCGCATCAGGGCTCCCAACCCTGGCAGCACCCAGCTGTCCCTTAGCCCTTTGGCCCTGTTTCTTTCTGGGTGCTTTTGCAATGCCAAGCATTGCAGTGGATGAGGCAGTGAGGCTTGCTTGTAGGCACATGCTCACCTAAGAAGCCCAGAAGGAGCGCAAAGCAGCACATCTGTTTTTACATTTGAGATGGAACCATGATATAAGAAAATCTGTTTGTATGGTTTACATGACATATCCTTCCATCAGGAAACATAGTTCCCAGGAAAAGGTTAAGGATGAGTAGGAGAAGGATAAAGGCCTTCCCTCTGCTACTTTTTAACCCTCTTCTTGCTGTATAAGTTTTCTTTTTCCATTTCACAAAGCAGGCTCATGTTTTAGTGGCAGTTCTTGATCTAAAACACATTCTAGTTTATTTCACACAAAAGAAGAAGAAAACATTTCTGATTGAATGCTTACAGTGAATAGTTGGTTTAGTCCCCAAAACTGCGGGGAAAAAAAAAAAAGGAGAGAGAACTCTCCCTCTGTTGGTTTCTTTTCCACTTTTAACAAGTTTCTGGTCTACTTCCCCTGTGGCTGATCTCATCTTCGTGTTTTTATCACATATCTTGTGAGATTACTCACTCCATCCATCACATGTGTATTTATCACACACTTCTTTTCCACAGGCAATTACTTCTGAAGTCCCAGGTAAGCTCTATTATGCAACACCAACCAGCTGTGTAAAGGTGTCCAGTGCTGCGGTCACCTGCTTAAACTACGGTCTTTTCAGGTGTGTCCTTGATGCCTTTCCCTACTCTTCAGGTAGGGATACAATTTCTCCTTCCTCTAGCTCTGCTTCCAATTGTGCACAGTATTGTCCAGGAGAGGAACCAGGTGGTTTGGGCTGATCTAAGCTTTGCTTTGGGCCCAAGCCCTTCAGAGCTGGCAGTCCCAGCTGGGCTCCTTTGCTCTTCCCCACCAGCACTGCCCTGAATGAGGTTAAGGCACAACATTAAGCAGGAAACAAATACCCTTTACTATTGCAACATAAGAAATGAAAAGCAAGACGGAAATAGCACTGCGATAAGGTATCCTGTGTTTTAATGCACATTTGCTTGAACATTCAGAGGTTCCAGCTCCTCTCAACAGCTCTCTGACTTGCAGACATTTGCGTCAGTGTTTCTTTCCCTTGTGTGGAAAGGCTAAACATATATTAGCCACTATTCAAGCCAAAACTGAAGGCTACACAGGCAAATAATCTGTTCATTGGCTCTGTAATGTCTAACCATGGGGTGAATGGTTAGAAAAATGGTAACTGTTCACTGAGAGTAGTACACTTAGAAACAGATTAGGAGAATCGTAATGATGAGATGCAACATATATACCAGAAAAGCCATCACTCTAGGTTGTGTACAACTGTTGGAAAACAGCACTTAAATGGTGCAGTGATAGGTGGTTATGCTGCTTGGTTGAATGAAGGAAAAAAAAGGAGGGGAGGAGAGAAAGCAAACTGTCACCGCTCCTCAGGTCATAGCCTCGACAATCTGCCTGCTCTGCTGCTCTGTCTAAACACCTGAACATTATCACACTCACACTTTTGAGACACGAATACAAATGCACTCCTTAGATGCTGGCCAACCGATTGCTTCTCCTTTACAACATTTTGCACATTCATTTTGGCATCCTTTTATTATAAGGCTGCTAAATACAATCCTCACATCAAGGAAACAGGAAGTCCCAGCATTCTTCCACACTGACACTCCATTCCTAGAGGGTAAATTGAGTTAAAGCAAGTCCTGCTTCCCTGCAGGGACTGAAAAAATACAACCCCACATACTCCTAGTTTACATCTTTGATCCACCAGCTTTACACATGGAGCGCAGCATGTCTTCCATGGAATTTCGCTGAGGGCTATTTTCCCCTCGTGCTGCCAGTGAGACCCCAGGAGGTGCAATGTGTGTGCCTGTTACAGCTGCAGAACAACAGCTGAGGGTCAGCAAAATCAAAGCAGAAGGGGCATCAAAACTATTTTCTGACTCATCACAAAAATCAACAGGAAAAAAGATCTTTAAAATCCTCTGAACATGTTTTAATATTAAACATCAGAAGTTATAGAGATGCGATATTTACAAGTCATTCTGAAATAAACAAGAACTTTGCAAGCAGTTATTAGAATACTATAGTTTGTAGTAGCTCTATTAAAACCCTCAAAATATTTATAGTCTTCCCTTCTAACCCAGCAGAATGCAGAAAAAAATGCCAGACAAAATGCAGAAAAACTAATTCTGGTAACAAGAAGACTCAGCCAAAATGATCTTGCAACATCTCCCAGCCTGTGACTAGAGGAAATGCATTGAGATCATGCTTGTTCACATATACCATTTGAGCAGCAAACATCAGGTTTAAATATCAGATCTCACCAAGGGGGAGACACTCTACAGTTCCTGCTTGCTGTCCAGCAGCAGGCATCTCCCAGCTTGGTCTCAAAGAAGTTAAAAGAAGCGAATGAAACAACATGCTACACTAGACTCTCATTAATGAACTGTCGAGCTCAGGGGTGCCGTTCCCCTGCTCCCGCAGCGTAACGCACATCGCACACTGCACATGTGATGAGCGCTGGCAGGAGCAAAGGGGAAGGAGCTTGGTACTGCCGACAGGTAGAAACAAGGTACCAGGATGGATAAACCAAGGTGGAGGGTGGGAGGCAGGGTTTGGTCCATGGGCCATGAGTTTGACACCTCTGGTCTAGGTCATGACTGTTTCTAGCTGCTATAAGCTGGAAGTCTCTAAGCATGAATTGATAGTAGTCTTCTCAATTACAGTGTTACAAACAAAATCAATATTTGCTCAAACTTCAGAGAGGACTTAGTGCTGAACATGGTGCCAACAGATGAGCAGAAGGTGTAATAAACTTATTTTGTTGTTAACAGTCAGACCAAGCTTGGTATTCTGAGGGAAACCTGCACAGATCTTTCCTTTTAAATGCAAGGCAAGGATCCATTATCTCCTAAATAAGCTGTGTCTTCTGGCGTTGCTTTCTTAACTGCTCTACTGGATTAGACGCTTGGGACAGTAGAAGAAAGCATCCTGTTCTGTTCAAGGCCAGTCAAGCAGGTAACAGCAGGACTACCAGGGTCATATCCAACCGGTCTTGCAGGGCAGGGCACCTTGACAGGGCTGTGCCATAGCCAGCATCTTGGTAAGCTGGACCGTCCTGTAATAGTTTCTTATATCGCACTCCAGAGTTACTGTTTCACTTTTCTGACTTACGATATCTTACAATAAGTTGCGCCGGGGAGGTTCAGACTAGATATTAGGAAGACTTTCTTTACCGAAAGGGTGGTCAGGCACTGGCACAGCTGCCCAGGGAGGTGGTTGATTCACCATGCCTCGATGTGTTTAAAAAACAGATAGATGAGTTCTTGAAGGACATGGTTTAGCAGAAGGTGGATACGGTTGGACTCGATGATCTCCAAGGTCTTTTCCAACCAGAAGATTCTATGATTCTACCATCTTCTTTCTGTTCCTTTCATCACTAGATATGCTTTGTATTTATGGAAGTTTTAGTTCTCTTTTCTTCAGCTTTATTTATTCTGTTTTCTTTCTGTTCTCAATATTTCCACACAAAGCTATGTGCTTTGTTCTCACTTTTTGACACAACACATTTGGAAGAAGCAGGACAACTGTGTGAGCTCTGTACATGCCCCTGCACAACCAGGGAGAAGAGGGGCACAGAGTAGAAATGAGAAGAAGAAATAGGGAAAGAAGCTGACTCACTTGCAGTCACTGTGCTGCCCCTGAGCAAGACTAGTACTTCCACATGAGCCTAAAGCCACCAAACCATTTCATACCAAAGGCAATGACTTTAGCAACCCCAATGTCATAAGGCTTTGCCTTCTCCTGCCTGACATTCAGATAACGGAGGGCACGTGGGAAAGAACTCACTCATTAAAACATTACCTTCAGCAGATCTTTCCTGGACTCAGTGAAATGCCAAGCAGCTACAGCATTTCCAACAGTTCAGGGCAGAAAATGCATGGCTCCCTGGGATAAATCACCTTTGTCCCCAGCTCTCGTGTTTCTGAAGTTTGAACTGTCCCAGTGGCCTCAGCTCAGAGGGCAATTCCAGCTGGCACTGTGCTATTGTGCCATTGCTCTGGGATCTGCAGGGAAAACTCCCCTGTAAGGTCCCAGTTCCTCCCACTGCATTGGTGTGGGGGAAGCAAGTTGCTGCCTTTGGCTGGTGGCCTCCAAGTGCTTCTCAAAAATGCCAGGGAGGTGAATGGGCCTTGTGAGTTCTTGCATACACCTACCTTGATACGATTATGGGGTTGTAGACCTCAGGGAAAAAACAAATCAGTTCCTCCCTTCTACACCTTCAGTCAAAGTTGTCTTAGAAATTCCCTTTAATAACAGCAAGCAATTTTTAAGTGGCTGGCATCTTTCAAATACTGAGCAATATCCTGTATTCAGAGAGTCACAGCAAGGTTTTTGTTTTGAAAAAGCTTAATTTCCTGAAGGACATATCAAAATCCCACCCTATGAATCCCTCCAGAGCTCTCCTTGTTAAAATTCTGCACAAGCATATTTCCTCCCCACTCCCTCAGGTACCATTCTCTCTATGTACACTACGTTAACAACTGCGCCTTTACTAAGATCGAACACAATAACCAGGTCTTTGTAGAGGATAATTAACAGCCAGCAGTGAATCTTAGTGTTTATTCAATGGAGTATGAATGAGTTATGAAAATTCTTTTGTACTGGAGAGGTAATGGGATATTGTTACAATGGCATATGCTTTCCCTCTTGCATGATAGCATATTTGTGTTCATAGTTTAAAGTCAGAAATATGTACACAGATATTATGCGTTTACATTCAGGCAGTTATGCCTCAACACGTTTGCCTCTCTTTTTGTCATTAATGAAATCCCCACTCCATCTGTATCTAATCCAAATTCCCTGTTTCCATTCTGAGGATGAGTAGACCTGAGCCTCTCCAGCTGTTCCTAGAGATGCAGAAGTTCGTTTCTTGAAATGAATTTCCACAGTCTTATATAAACTATCTAGATTAGTGCCCTCAAACAGGATATTTCACAGAGCACTTGGAGGTAAATACAATGACATCACACAGTTCTAAAATACAGGGAGCCCTTAAATTTGTGTGTGCTTTTCATCTTGTGATAGGAAATTGTCATGTTGTTCTTTACTATTGAATAGCTATGTATGTGTGAAAAGCAGCAACTCCCACTTGCAGTAGTGTATGTATATATATGAGAGAGTGTATTTGTGTATGTATATACATAAAGTACAGAAATCTCTCTCAACTCATAATTTAAGTGAGAACAACGCATAATTTAACTGGGAACAGTCCAACGCATCATTTAAATGAGAACATGGTCTTTTTAAAGTAGAAACACTGATGACTATTGATAAAAAGGCAAAAGGAAGAAAAAAATTTCCAGGTACATTAAAAAGTAAGAAATGAAACAAAATTTTATCGGGACTACTCCCAAACCCCATAGTTTCAGTTCTCATCCAATCTACCAGGAGATGACTAAGAGAAGAGGGTACTCAGGCTGAGGAAATGCACATTTCTGCTGCTGATTCACAAAACACTGTTCCCCTACTTCTTTTTCAGCAAAAAAAAAAGGTTGATATTCCACAAGCTACTGCAGAAGGTGCCCGACTCTTACCTGGCTATATGTTGCAGACACACTTCTGCATCACCAAAGGATATCAAGACGTGACTCCTTAGATGCAATAGCTGGACTGGGATGTGGTGAGATTTGTCAGTGCTGTTACTTGGTTTTGCATTCGTAAGCACACATGAAAACTTGGGAATGTTGCCAGAAGAGGAGCCTTTTGATCCAACCTTGAACTTGTGAAATGACTGGAAAAGCAATAATGTGATTGCTAGCATGCCAAGAAGTGTGCCAGGCAGCCCAAGCTGGTGGAGGAGTCCCAGCCATAAATGGGCCGCAATGGGGAGTTTCCTATTACTGGTCAGGGTTTGCTGAAGCTGGAAACATGAGCATATGCAGGCACTTCTCGCCAGTGCTCCTGACAATGGACTTCACACCATTCTGTCACTGTTACTGAATAAGTGATTTTTTTTCTTCTCCACTGCAGCCTAAAAATCCCTTTTCAGTCCATCAATCTGCTCACGCTGAAGGTGCATTTCCAAAGCAGCAGCCTTAAGAGAGGACAGGAAAAAAAAAATAGCAGCCCTTGGCTGCAGCACAACAGCCCTCAAAGGTGACCTCTGAAGGCAGCCCGCGAGCCTCTGACCTCCCCTGCCCTTTTATCATATTTTAGAAGAGTCTTGAGATTTTTTTTCTTTGAAAACTAGCAGGGATAGATAAGAGGTTCTGCATGATGGTTTGTTTATTTGTTTGGTTTCCTTTCAAAATGTAGGTCTTGTCTCCCCGGGAAGGGGTTCTGGCAGACTGGGCAACTACTGAAACGATAATATTGCCTGAGATAAGGGAGTAAAAGTCTAGAAGGCAAAAATGTATTTTTAATTTTTTTTGTTTGTTTTTGACTTAACTCTTTAGCATTTCTTAGTCCTAGTTAACATCTACTGCAGTTCAGTCCTCAAGTGACATTTTGGAGAAACAAGCTTTCCATAAAATGTCCAAGAGGCCCCCTACTCCTCACAAAGTCTCTGTACCAAACACACAGCTGCCAGCCTACAGAACTGAGTTTCAGGCCAGACCAACATTTAGTACTGTGGACATTTTAGGGGTTAAACAGCAAAAAAAGATTTGTTCTTTAAGTATCTCTCAACTGCCTTTTTAACTATCATGCAAAAGAAAGCAATGAAAAGAAAATACTAATTGCTCTCTAAATCACCTCTGGACCACAGACACAATGAGTTGGAGATACTTAATTTGCAAGGATCTCTTCTATGCATTGTAGAACATGTGCTCTGTATTCCTTAGCTAACATATCCTGCACCGTGGTGTTAATTTTATGTGTAACATTTCGAACTGCTGGCCAGAAGGCCACTTGACAAGTACTGCACTTGAAGTTACTCGGTGCAAGATGAGTTAAAAATGAGTCTGCTTCTGCACAGGTGCAAAAAAAGCCACTCTGTGTATGGGAGGGGTTTTTGACATTAAATTAAGTTCAGAAGGTGATGATGGAGACACACATCATGAATTTGTAACTACAGGAAGCAAAGCATTGTTTCTGACCCAGATAAAATCTGAAACACTTTTGTGAAGTCCTCCCTGGCTCTCAGAAGGAGCACTGCCCACTCAGACCTGCGACCCCACCGGCTGCGCAGCTCCCTGCCTGGTGCTGACAGCACTCCAGCACCTTTCCCGGCTCCAGCACCTTTCCCGGCTCCAGCAGCCTCATCACAGCAACAAACAGAAACATGGATTACCACACTAAACACGTCAGGCTAAGACAATAGTTTAATAACCACTATTAAGGCTTTTCCAAATCCATTTAACAACTGTAAATTATTCCAAAATAAAATTGCCTCAGCCAATCAGCTGTGCAGTCACTGACCCACAACCATGTGCTTATTTCTCAATTAAGCAAATCTCCGCTCTCTGGTTGGCCTGGTTGCTTTTCACAGTATCACAGTATCACAGTATGACAAGGTTGGAAAGGACCTCTGAGATCATCAAGTCCAACCTATAACCCAACACTAACACCAACCATCATCTAAACCATGGCACTCAGTGCCACATCCAATCTCCCCTTAAACACCTCCAGGGTCCACGACTCCACCACCTCCCTGGGCAACGCATTCCAATGGCCAATCACCCTTTCAGTAAAGAACTTCTTCCTCACATCAAGCCTAAACTTTCCCTGAAGTAGCTTGAGTCCATGCCCTCTAGTTCTGTCACTGGTCACCTGAGAGAAGAGACCAACCCCTGACCGACTACAACCTCCTTTCAGGTAGCTGTAGAGAGCAATGAGATCTCCCCTGAGCCTCCTCTTCTTTAGACTAAACAGCCCCAACTCCCTCAGTCGCTCCTCATAGGGCTTATGCTCCAGCCCCTTTACCATCTTCGTTGCCCTCCTCTGAACACATTCCAGTATCCTGACATCTTTCCCAAACTGGGGGGCCCAGAACTGTACACAGTATTCCAGATGAGGTCTGACTAGTGCCGAGTACAGGGGGACGATAACTTCTCTGGTTCTGCTCACCACACTATTCCTGATGCAGGCCAGAATGCCATTGGCCTTCTTGGCCACCTGGGCACACTGCTGGCTCATGTTGAGCTTACTGTCAACCAGCACTCCCAGGTTCCTTTCTGCCTCACTACTCTCCAGCCACTCTGTCCCCAGTCTGTAGCTCTGCATGGGATTGTTGTGTCCAAAATGTAGTTCTATATGTTGCAAGATCCCCTATGTAAGTCCCTGAACGCTGCCAGAGAGCCTCAGATGGCTGTTCCTGAAACCAGGTACTGCTGCTTCTCCCCTACTGCTTCCAATGCTGGTGCTGGGATAAACCTCTCCAATCCAACTGTACCCTGCCATCCCCTCCTGTCACATCCCCTTGCTAAAGCCATGCTACTCAGCCACCCATACCCTGCCACGTGAGATTACCCTGAAGACAATGCTTGCGTGTGTGAGAAGCTCTCCAGGACCTCTTGGAGCAACATCCAAACTCCTGTTGAGTGCTAAGGTTTGCTGGGTCTCACATGCTTCACCAGCACCAGGGAGACAATCCTGCAGTGGCACTGCTGGCACCGATGGGGAGGGGACGAGGTGGGGGAGGGCAGCAAGGCAGCGCCGATAACAAGCCCATGGAACCGCTCAGTCGTTTAAAGCCAGAGAGTTTATAGTAGCCAATCAGCCCATCGGGGGGAGCAGGGAGAGCCCATCAGGCACAGCAGGAATAATTGGAGGGAGCTCCTAATTAATTTGATAATAACCCTATCCTGTAGTAACACACTCCACATGCAAAAATGGGTAAAAAGTGCCAATTAGCGGTGGAAGTGAAAGAAACCGCATGGTGGGGATTCGGGGAATGTCACAGCCAAGGCCTGATGGCACACAGGTGTTCTGGGCCTCAGTGACACTGTCCCTCCTCAGGCACCAGTTGACCTGCTTGCATCTTTCATAGCCTTGTATCTGCTACAGCCGATGTCTCCCATGGAATGAGTTAGCTTTCTTCTTGGTACTCCCATCATCAACCAGCTGTAGATGGGATCATTATACATGTCAGGGGTGCCCTAAATTGTTTTCCTGGTCTGTTCTACAAGACCTAAGTTCTCCATCCTCCTCCAACACACAGGAGTCTGTGGGACCTGTGTGCCTGCAAGCCATGGAGGAAGGTACAGCCAGCAGAGTAGAGCCTCAGCTTCTTCAAAAGTGGGGCTGCAGCTGAATGGCCAAGCTGGGCATCAGCACACGCCTTAATCTTCCCACAACAACGTCATCAATTTTCTTATTTTTCTCACCACTTGTTTGATCCATTGGGAAGTTTGGTGCACAGTGAGGAGAGCAGTTCTTGAGCTCCCCTGCCCGGCTTCCCTCCCCTGGGCTGATGCCAGCAGAGTTAGCCTGAAGAAGGCACCTGCAAAGCTTACAGAGAGCCAGGATGACACAGAGACCCTGGAGCTGCTCCTTGGCCCCCGCAGCATTCATCACAAGCTACTGATAGTCCACAAATCAGATTTAGGACTTCATTTCTAGGTGCTGCTGTTGGTCTCCCACCATCACTAAGATAGCCTTTTTTTTCTCCCTATTTAGTCTATGTTAAGCTGGTTTGTATTTTCGTTCCTGAATTTTCTCAAAACTCTCAGCATTCTATATGTATTACAGTCTAATCCCAGGGCCAAAACTGGCAAGTAGTTCAACATATTTTTTCAGACAATAGGCAACTCAGATCTAATTATATAATGTTAAAGTTTTACCAGGTAGCTCATACTCACCACTTTTAAAGCTCCCATAGAGCATGTATAATGAGCTCCAGCTTGCTTTCTGGGCAAATATGGAAGAGGGGTTTTTATACTAATATTTGTGAACATGAACAGAATCCATGCTCAGTGGATGCTATTGTGATTGCTGGAGTGGACAGGTGGTATTTTAATTATTTCCTAATTTGTGCCTTGCAAAGCAGAGGGCACATGCTGGAATTTGTATAGCTGGGTGGTTTGCAAAGCCAGCAAGGAGAGGAGCTTCAGAGAACAGAAAGTCAGTCCTTGGCAGCTCCTGTTGGGGGCAAGAGCAGAGAAAGGGGACCCAAGTCCAACGGCCTGTCCTCACTGCAGCTCCCTATTCACAGAGCAAGGGGTAAATTCCAGCCACTCGGTATCCAGCATTTGCTTCCAGCCACAGCATAAAGACGGCTGGGATGAAGCCCCAAACACAGTGGTGCGCCACATCCCAGAGTCATCAGCCCTTGAGGACCTCAGCTAAGGGATAAATAGATGAAAGGGTGGTTGCAGGAGACTCTTGCCTGGGTGAGGATGGCTGTGCCCAGCATGCCAGCGGGGGAAGCTCTGCCCTGGGACCCTTGGCACAACTGTGTATCCTCAGCTGGGCTGAAATCAGGTTTAACAAAGCCTCAGAGGAACCCTCTGCCCCTGAGGAGGCGCCCTGTCCTCCCTGTATTGAGGATCAGCAGGGAGAGCCTGAAGCCATAGCGTGGGGTAGGGATGGAAAACAGGTACCTGTGCAGTGAAACCAAGCAAGATTTCCCTCCTCACGGGGCATGGCATTTAGCATTGAAGACAAATCTTAGGTTTAAAACAAAACCAAAAATTAAGACCCTCCTCCAACACATTCAAATGAAACACAAACCTCGTGCTTTGCCATGGGACTGCGCAGCTTTTAAGTGACCCCATATGTAAAGCCAACCTAAGTGAACTGCTAAATACTTTAATCCAGCCCTCCAGCTCCCTAGAGTCACCTTCCTCCTGTGAACTCTGGAGCCAAATCTCTGCAACAGCCAGTTTTAAATTAGGAAACATCAACTACTCTCCCATCTTCTTAGAGAATAAAAGTGTTTCCTGGGATATAAGGAGCACTAAACCAAATGCCCAAGTTAGGTATAAGGCAGGCGTCATGTCTCACTGCTGAGTTCCTCGCAGGAGGACATTTCAAACCCTTTCAGCTTTGCTACGTGATGGTCATACTCTCCATCTCAGGTAAAACTGCACAGGTTCCCCAAAAACTGCCTTTTCCTTTCTCCCATAAAGCACTTACATTTGGAAACTGTGGTTAACTATTAGTGGTAGCAGTAGTTAACAGTCACAGCAGAGTTTGCCTTTTGATTAGACAACGATACTGAGAGACTGTCCTTTGTACCACACGCAACACAAGTGATGTTGGCTGTAGAAACACCCCTGCAAAAGCCCCCATGCTGCCACTGCTGTCAGCCGCCATCCAAGCACATTGCATGGGAGGAGGGGTCTGCTCCTCCTTCTTTGGGAATTTACTAACCTCCAGCCACATTGCAGTAGAGCAGATTTGCCCCCCGGTAGAAAGGAGAAATAAAACACACTCTTTCCTTAGAGCAGAGAGACCAAAACCAAAGCATAGGACATACTTTACACACGTACTTTGAAAAAACACCCAACACACACACAACTTTGATGTATGTGATGCAGGAAATGCTATGATTTCTCTAGCTACATTTCTCTGAAATCTTAAGTGAAAGATTGCTTCCAGCAGCACATCCTGATTAGATCTGAAAAGATTTAGCAAAAAGAAAGATTTCAAGGCCCAATTAATTTTTTTATTAAGAAGTCAAGATGGGTAAAGAACTGTGAGCAAGCAGCTGAGATGTGAGTCTTTCTTCTTGATTTTGCTTCTTTTTATTAATGAAGTTTTAGAAGCCAAGAGACAAAACAAAAGGCTGACTTTGATGTGTGTGATATATCATAAACTACATCCAGTCCTCCAGATTTTTACTGGTCAGCTTTGCATTTACTAAATGGAAGTTGCCTTTAACGATATTTAACATGATTGCTGGTCTCTCTCTAAGACTGAAATTCTCTCTTAAAAGTAGTGTATATACATTGTCCCATCTTCCTTTATGATGTTTTTAAAAAAAGGCCAAAATGTTTGAGAATAAATGTTTCCTGATTTTCACTTCTTATTGGCATCCCAAATCATGCAAAATCTTGTCCTTCCATTTTGTTTTGCTAGAGATATTTGTAAATGATCTGGACTTCTCTGCAAGGACAGGAGGCTTTCCTTGCTCGTATGGAAAAAGTAGGAGAAAGGCAATTCCTGACCAAAGGAGGTTTTCTTATAAATTTATTAGTAATGATCATGGAAATGAAAGCAGTCTAAATAAGAAACATTTTTGGGTGCTCACAAGGATATCAGGCACTTGGCAGAAGTGAGCCCATGTCAGCCATTCTCCAACCACAGAACAGATGTGCCAAATCAGTGTTTAAAAACATGCAGCTGAAAACCAAAACCCTTTCCACAATCTTCTTTACACACTAACAATCAAGCAGCATGTTATTTTCAAATAATAACCATGACTAATAATTTCAGTAGAACCACATTCCTAACAAAAACCTCAAACTTAAACCTCCAACTTAAAAATTTGAATAAAGGGAAAACAGCTGAACTTTACCCTGTGTCAGGGAATTTGCAAGACCTCTCCATGGCCAAATCAGCCACACACAAATGTTAGAACATGGGGTTACCTAAAAAAGTGAGGGGGGAAAAAAATCACCCAGGAGTAAAGTCGACTATACTGAGATTCCAACATACTGCAGGCAGTGAAAATTGCCTAACCCCCTGAAGTTTGCAATCCTCATCTAAAGTACTGTATACTTCATAAGTAAAACCTCCTGCCCCAGAAATCCAAGGGAGAGTGAAAGAACTCACTTGAAGGTTTGCCTCTTTGAAAAAGACCTGAGGAAAGGGAAAAAAAGGTCCATTTCAGGGCTCACAGAATAAGTGTATTTAGATACTCCTCCTTAAGAAAGGGCCCAGATGCAAGCGAGGTTTGTGCCATAGTTTAAATCCAGGTTCCCAGGAAAACTTGCTTACAGAAAGATCAGAAGATCTGAGGATCATTACTGCAGAGGATTCAGAGAAATTATCTCCTAATACGCAGTTGAAGACAGAACTAGTCTTGGTCTCTCTTTGGCTTGAACCTCTACTGAAATTTAATGCTGACAAATCAAAAAGGGATATATCCAGAATCCGTAACCCTGATAAAAATGGGAAATCTGTATCATCTTAATCAAAGGATACGCCACCCTGAGCTGGATCTGTGTCTTGTCCCTTGGCCTCATATGACTCCTGTGTGCTAGAGGTTAAGGGTTTGTTAAAGAATATCGGTTTTGATTAAGTGTCACATACGGTGTAAAACATCCTCTTTATCATTGGAAGTGAAGGTTGGGGGCCAGACAGTGCCTTTTAGTGAGCTTCTAATATAAATTAGGTGTCTTAGGTAATAGGTGGTTTTCAGACAGGATTGATCTTTCTATGGTCCAGTGAAAGTAGATGTGTTTGGCGAGATGTCACAAAAGCGAGCTTCCTGGCACCTATACTAATGGGCTGGTTACCCCTTTTGGAGTAGGACTTGAAATATGTAGCACAGGAATCCCCCCTCCCCCTTCTTAACTTTTTCATTTTCTTGATGTAATGGGCAAAGGTCTATATATCCTTTACTCCTTTGGTATTTCAGTTCTTGTATTTGCAGTATCACTCAGTGAATCTTAAGCCACTCATCTTTTTAGTCACTTACAGGTCCCTAAACTTGCATGAACTTAAAGATGAAGCACTTATGAGTAGACTAGGTTACTAACTATTTTTATCAGTGTACAACCTTTAAAGAAAAAAAAAATCTGTCAAGTACACCATCACCACCACAACCAAATGATTTCTATTCCCCATTAAGTTCTCCTCGGAAACTTTGATTGCACAGAGACCTAGGAAGAACTGTAGAGATGTTAAACCCTAAGTCCCCCTGCCTCAAAAATAAGAGCAAACATGCATTTCTATAGACATCAAAACATGTCTGTATTTTCCCCTTTATGAAGCAGAAATTCTCTCAGCTTTGTGCAAAGAGTGGCATGATCAAAAGCACAAACTGAGCACATGAAAGCCAGGAGCTCTAATGTAGAGTTTAACCATGGACCTCAGGAAAAAAGGGTATATACAAAATAAACCTTTCCTTTATAGTTCATTGACACGTTGTAGTTAAAACTTTTCTGAAAAGTATCCATGGATTTATGAACTAGTGAAAGCACAAATGCACAGTGGGTATCGCAGACTCATAAACCCAGCCAATGAATGAAATACATAACTCTTTAACTATGCAAGAGTATTACAAACATTGTAACATTTCATTGCATTTCCCACATACTCACTCATCGTTTGAGCACTGGTAAATAATGGTAAAAACTGATTCTCACTCAGAAAAGCTTCCTTGGTCCCTAATTTAACCAGTATACCCAAGATTTAAAGCTTAATATCCTTAATTTTCTTATAAAAATGTATTTAGCTTTAAGCAAAGGTTTAGGTGCATCTGTAATACTAAGCACAGAATAGCTTTGCTGAATAGAGTGGGATTATGATTAAAGTTGCATTTGCTTGCAAACCATAAAAGAGTCAGCCTAAGACATTGTCTTCCTTTTTGGTTATTTTAGATATGAAGCATTAGAACTCTTCTGTTGGTGAAGAAGATCTAGACAACATTTTCTCCTATCTCTGGAACCCTCATGATTATTTTTGCTTCTTTGCTCCTTGTTATAATGAGGTAACTTTGTTAAAGTGCTTTAAAATTTCTTTCATATTAGAGACATTTTCAAAATCTGCTCGACCAGTTGAGATTTGAGGTTTTTTCAATGGCATCAAATGAATGTGCACTCCACATTCCCAAACTGATTCCTAGTTGTCACTTCCTACATCTAAAAGGAACACATAGAACCAATAGTGTGATGGATGGGTATTATTCTCTGCTCATTATATTGCACATTGCAATGAGAAAAGAGATGGATATTTTTCAGGTGTAGGTACTTGGTGGGGACACCTAAGGGAACCAACATGCTTGCTGGTGCTGTGGCCCTCAGCCAGGCTCAGGCACCAAATGCCATTGGACTCATGGGCTGGTCAGAAATCAGCTCCCTTATTTTGAATGTGTTCTTTTAATGTCCACCTTGACTCTCAGGGATACAGGACCTCTTTATTTCTAATGCATTTAAACAGATTTCTGAGAAATGTTTCAAAACTGCAGAGTTTGCCAAAACAAGTCATTCGCCCAAAAGGAAAACACCTGATCCTGCAGGAACAGTGGCCCAGCAGTAGAGCACATGCAAGGCTGAGCATTACCAAACTTTGTGAATTCATTGCTACTAGCACCATGTATTTACCACCAGATTTAAAACAACTGGTGCCAGAAGCAGGAGAGGGAGGCAGATCCTCCACAGCAGGAGCCCCCTGCAAGCTTCCCGAGCCCTGGCAGAAGCAGCCTCCGACCTCCGTAGACACCCCTTGGACTGCTCAGCTTCCTCTGAGTCCTGAGTCCCATCGCTGTCCTGATTCCTTGTGGTTTAAATTCTTTTTTAATAGCTCAGGCATAATTTCAAGGTGCTCCTGTCTCCTAAAATTCACGTTAAATGTTAATACTACCTGATTTGCCATGGGAGCACCTCCTCCTCTCTGTAGAAATACAAGGGGAGTTGGGAAGGAGCACAGAGGTGCCGTGCTCACAGCTCCTCTCCCAGACACTAGGCTGGGGACTGGCATGCAGTTATGAGAGGTTGCTTCTCTGTCCTTTCCAAATGCACTTTCTTACAGTTTGGCAATTACTGAATAAAGTGTTCCCAACAAGGACAACTGGTTTATTCCCAGCACACCATGTGTATTAGTAGGGCAGGAGTAAACAGGCTGTTTGCAGGACGAGGACCATTTGGCAATGACAGCATGGACCACCCTGCACCCCCATTTATCCTCAGGAGAGAGAGATGGGGCTTATCTTTCAAACTCTGTTTCCCATGGACTCCATGGGTGGTCAAACCCCCTGTGTGGGGTCACGAGGAGCACAAAACAGCATTCAAGGACTGGCAGCTCATTTTCTCTGTGCCACAGCAAAATTAGTGCAAAGACAGAAAACTGAGAAGTATCACTGCTGCAAAAAATCTCCACACATGGAGATTTTGTACCTCCATAGTATTGTTCGGTTTTGCAGACATAAGAAGTGTTAGAAGAGATACACCAAATGGAATTGACTGAGGGATCGATTCTATATTTATTACTCTCTTTTTTTATGCTGACAGGAATGCAAATTAATTAATGCTGTGACAAAAAGGGGATTGGAGTCCTGAGGTTTTCCCTTTATCCTATGGCCTTCAAATGGCTGCTCCATGACCATGGTAGGCAGGTGACACGCTAAGCTGGCTTCCCTCACCTGAGATCTGAGGAAAGGGAGGTCTCTTCTGTTTGGGGATGAAACATGAAGAGAGAGAAGGATTTGAGGTCCATCACCACTGGGAGTTCATGGGGCCTTGCAGGTGGCCTCAATCACATGTGCAATAGCATCTCCTACTTGAAAGGTAGGTGATGGACCTGAGCAAACATTGCTGTAGGAGACAAACAAAGGCTTTTGGAAATGCAGGTCCACTTAAAGAGGTTCCATTGAAATTGAGAGAAGTGACTTATCTTCTTCTTTACTCTATAATACCAACAGAGCCCAGCAAAGCACACTCCTTAAAAGCGGTCTGATACCCCCATCCCTTCTATATACGCCTCTGAAGGACACCTCTTGCAGAACTTAACAGTGCAAAATTTCTCCGTGCAGAAGTAACCCTTCAAGGGTTTGACAATTTTCCATTTATGAGTGGAGGAAAGGAAAAAAAAAGACAAAAAACCTTTGACTTTAAAGAATAAACTTGTCAAATTCAAGGGACAATTTTCATAAAATGGAGTATTAAATCGTTCAGTACTCTCCCTAAGCACCAGGTCCCCAATTACTAGCTTGCACCCACTTTGGTTTTATTAATTTCTAATTCATATTAGTCTTACTTCATTAGATGGGAGAAGACTGGGTTTCATGTGCTGTGATACAGATCCACCTCCACCATGGGAACAAAACTGAGGCCACCCCTGCTCCCACAGGAGCCCTGTCTACCCAGCCCGCTCCCCAGGGACTGAGCCCAAGGCATTTCTGCACACACAGGCTCTTTCTGAGCTGTATTTTCTGCACCTCCACTCCCTCTGGGACAGGCAATGCTTCATGCCAACCTGGAGTGTGCCAGACTTTGCCCAGGGCTCCAGTGGGGGCTTGAGACAGATGAGCTTGACAGCCTGCGCTGCAACCAGGTGACTGAGAATGAGCTCGCCTGCAAATGCAGCGTTAAGTAAATTTCATTCCTAATCCAAATCGCTTTTGATAAGAACAAAAGCTGCGTGCAAATTAATATTTCCATCTTATTTCAAATTCTAGGTTTCAACTGCAATATTAATGCTATTTTACAGTGTAATTTACTTGTAATAATATGTCATTATTGCCATTTTGCAGTTTTCTCTTAAAGTAGTAAAGAAAATGTTTTAAAAGGCAGAAATAGCTGCAGCACAAATCTCCATTCAGCCTAAGGATCTGTGCTCTCCCATAGAATGGCACATAATTGAAAACAATGACACCCCCAATGCGCTAAACACTCCAGTCATTAACACATCTTTATTTTGGAATAGAAGAGCACACTTACAATTTTTTTTCTAAATAGTAAATATAAATCAAACATTTCCCTCCTGTTCCCAGAATGGCATCTGCCAGCGAAGCCAGAGCTGACTTTGAACATCTTCCACAACCGTGTCTCAAACCAACATGCTAGGTTTAGACACAAACATCACAACGCAAAGGGTTGTGCAACACAGGGTGTAAAAGGCAGTCTGCAGTAGAAGTGACAAGTTCCTGGGTGCCAGGTAATTGTCTCTCTGGGGCCTCAAGAAGGGCTGGCAAGGAACTTCAGAACTCAGGCAAGCTTTCAGCTGCCAAGGTGCATGTGAAGGGTTGGAGATATGGCAAGAAGGTGCTGCCTAATGGAGAAGGCATACTTCATATACCGTACACGTAATTTCACACCACTTATGCTTCCTCCTCTCATATATGTATATAGTTGGAACTGTCCCAGGGAAGAGCAGACAGTTGAAGGACTTTGCTCTGTGAATGGCTCTGAAAACATAAGGACAGGATCTCACTGTAATTTATGAAAAATATAAACATATCAATGGCTGGGCTTAAAAAGCAGTCATTCCTAGGCAGGAATTTGCAAAGTCTATCCCTTGCACAGGCTTACAACACCTTGACTCTGTCTCACCCCCTGTGTGCTCCCAGTGTGCAGGAGGAGGGATGGGAGCTGTGGTTGTCAGGAATGGAGATATGAATGCTTCTCCTCCAGGGAAAAGTCCTTCCTGCAGTCTGTATGGGACATCCCTGTGCAATGAGGTCACACCATTGGGCACAAGCCTGACCTCCAGGCAGCCCTGAACACACCAGCCCTGTAACCTGCTGGGGACCATGAGTTAGACACCACTGCTCAGGGGAATTTAACTGAAGCCTGGTGAGCAAGGGAGACATCGGGGTTTGGCTGCCAGTCAGGAAGGAAAAATATAAAAATATCTTTGGACAAACTTTTTCATCCTAGCTTGGCAAGTGAAGAAGGACTTATAGAAATAATTTTTAATTTTGATTACTGTTTATCCTTTCTTACTTTGTGGTATATCTGTAGCCAGACGGTTGCAACCGTTTGGTTCATCAATGTGGAGCCCAGAGTCAAGTGGTGCAAGCTGTCTGCACAGGAAAGTCTAAAGGTTGTGACAGACTTCCTGTCCTTCTTCAGAAGGATTCTCAACCACTCTTTCCCTACCATGACACTCCACAGACAGGTGGGGTGAAGGGTATTTGGAATTCAAACGGACAGGAGTTTATACATCAAGTTGTCCCCTGAAGTGTGAGATTTTCTAGCAGCAGCAACTATTGGTGAGCAGCTGTGAGATTTATTCTGCATTTCCTAAAAAAATGATTTCTCAGTGTGATGTCTACCTGAATTTGGCAGAAAAACATTTAATGGCTTGCGAAACATTAGTAAATAAAAGCATGTCAAGATGATGTTGTTACAATAACAGATTACATTACTATTTTCTGTCCTTAGGAAAACCCTGATTAGACCAAGATCCTCACAGGGTCTTATGAATAAGTCAGGAAGGGGCTCTAATGACCCCGTGTGACAGCATATGAGCTGCAGCACAGCCAGCGAGGTGCCAGGTGTCTCTCAGAACCAGGCACTAGCCTGGATGTCAAACAGCAGCTATCACAGGGAGTTTGTAGATTTTCTTTAATAATTTGGGCCAGATTTCTACTAGCATAAACTAGTGCTGCTCTGCTGAAGCCAAGAGAGTGCTGCCAATCTCTATCGGAAAAAAAATGACCCTAGATATATTTTTTAATCCCTTTATTATGCAAGTCTTCATTATCTCATTGCAGGACTGTACCTCGGTCAGAATTCCCCACTACAGGGACAAGTAACAGACTTTTCTTGTTAATCCATGTATGGAAACTCCAACAGCTGAAGCACCCTTCCACCTTTACCAGCGTAGGTAGCATTGATTGCTGATCTTAGATCTTGAATTGCATAATTACTGAACTAAGAGAAAATTACTTTTTGCTTGCAAGTGTCAGGACAGCTCTGAATCCATGAATGACTCACCCTCAGGCACTGGAGTTTAATTTATGAGCTATTTATCTCCTTGCACACACCCCAGCACAAACAATTATACTTAGTAATTTGTCGATGTTATCAAGGCTGCTTGATGTTACTAGTCCTACCTCCAATAATGCTGTGCTTTGAAACTTAAACAGGATTTATAACCAAATTTGGATACTTCACACACAATTCAGTCTTCAGAGGAGTTTAACTCTTTCTTTGACAGCTAAAAGGTTTTGCCTGCAATTTTTAAAGAAGAACTAAGATTGCATCTTTGGCTGACAAATTGGTAAGGCGGCCCTTTAGCAGCATCAGAGCCCACCGTAAGAGCTAATTCTGACCTTGAAGGGCATGGGTGAGTTCTCCTAGCAGAGGAGCAGAGGGAAGCAGATCCCCATCTCTGGCCAGGGCATCTGCACCTTCTCCGTCCCCCCTGCACTTTGGGGCAGGCTGCAACAGCTGGATGTGGTTAAAGCCTGACACGGCATTCACACGCCAAGCCACAGTGTCCTCCCTTGGAGCCCATACTGCTGCTCCAGCTAGTTCCCAGGAACATTCCTATGTGGGCAACGGCCTTCCTCATTACTAAATGAGGACCTCGTTAATCTTTAAATTACTACACATTTACCATAAATCAAACTCTATGGACCCTTTTGTACAATGCAGGCAGCTCCTCTGTGTGGCCACAGCCGTGAGACGGCAAAGAACCTCACAAACAGATTTCCCAAATCCCACTCCAAAACTTTCCTCCTCTTTAAATGCTGAGAGGATTATTAGCCTCAGTGAAATACAACAAGTGAACTCAATGTAAGAGGTACAAGCAGGGCAGGAATTTAATTCCATTCTTTCAAGTCCAGGTTTAATTAGTCATAAAGCCAGACCTGAAGGCAACGTGAGGATCGCTGCCAGGAGCGGTGGCAGCGGGGGGGTCTGTGCCCCCCATGCCAGGCTCTGCTTGAGGTGAAGGATCTGTGTTACTGGGGATAAAACCATTGTCAGCACAGAGAAACACTTCTTCCATCCCCACCCTCACTGAAATAGCCCTTGGCACGTTATTTATCTGCGTTTGGACATAACCACACGTAATCTTGAATTTTTCCATCCGCCCTGTTGCACAGAGTTCCTGCCTCACAGAGCCCAGCAGTGCTGACGCCAAAGACCTTCCCCTCCCACAGCAGCAGCAGAGCCACGGCAGGCAGGGAAACCCCCATGGTCCTGTTCAACCAGTCTGGATCTGCTGTCCCACATACTTTCCAAGACTTGGGTGCACACATTTTAACTTACACATGGCATCTGCTCTTGCCACAGCCACAGGTTTTATTTTCTGTTTTTCTGTGCGAAGCTCATACATTTTGTGTGTGGAAAATAGAACACTACAGGCATTCTGTAACGGCCCAGAGCTGTAATGAGCTCTGATGAGCAGGAACCTACCAAATAATTGGTTTGTGATGGCAAGGATACACATGTAACTTATTTCATAATATGCAACACGCTGCCACATGAGCCTGTTCTCTTGGATTGGGTCTGGGCACTATCTGTAGATAGAAGTCAAGAAATAACTGCTTCAAAGACAGACTTGAAACACGGAATGTACATTCAAATTTTCAAAGCCCAACCAGCACACCACTATTTCAATCTTTTGGGATACTGTGATGAACACTACTACTTTATTATTATTATTACTACTACTTTCTTAAAGCCTCTGCTGGTTTTCCTAGTTTAATTGAAGTCAAATGGTGGATTAGCATAATCAAACATATGGAATTAGTGTGGGGGGGGAGTAAAAATTAAAACAAGTGATAATTAAACAATTAACAGCCTCTTATGATTCTTCCCCCCCACTTCATCCTCTGTGAGCAGAGTTCAAAAGTGGAGAGAAATGTTAAAATTTAGCCCAAGTTTTTCAAACTGAAAATCTTGCCACACACACTCCTCTTTAAAAATGCAGTTTTACAGTCCTACCCTGACCCTGGCAGAAGAAACACTCAGTGGTTAAACCACCCAACAAAACCGGGCACGTGGCATCAATGCTGACTGCCACAGCAAGGACCAACAGAACTCTGCAAGGACAGTTTGAACAAGCCTGGCAGCCACAAGAATATGAAATGCTGCAGCAAGAAAGCTTGGTCAGGGTACTTTTGAAGCTGTGCAGGTTATTTGTTGGAGGCCCTGCATGGGACACACTGTACTCGGCAGGGCTGCCCTGGGCCGCAGCAGGCACTGCCAGGTAGTGACAAACAGCATCAATAAAGCACCAGGAGGTGTTCAGCCAAGCTACCTCAGCTACAGTGCAGCCACTCCAACTGGAAATGTGTTCTGTTGGAGAGGAGAAAGGAAAACACAGCTTACACCATTTTTGAAGGAGGTGATCAAGCAGCCGCTGTGGTCAGGGAAGAGATCAGGGTGAACTTGGGTGATGAAGGGGAGAAGGTAGATGGAAACCTTCAGCAGGCAAAAAAGGATGCTTCAGAAATGGTAAGACATTTCACAATTAGGATAATGCTACCACCTCTACAGGGCTGGACACAGTCAATGAAAGAGCAGAGGAACATGAATTAAGACAATACTTTTTTTTAAATAAAGATTTTAATCAAAATGCAGAACAGGAAGCATATTAAAGAGATCTTTGCTGGTGTGTGGACATAGCCTCTGAAGAAAAGCTGCATTGGAGAGTAGGGAAGAATGGTGGTATTGGGTCAGATCAGATGTCCATGCAGCATCCCATTTTTTGACAGTGGCCAACAGATGCCTGACAGAGACACAGTATACAACACACTTTTTCTTCCAGCACCCAGCAGTCTGGACTTGGGGACACTCCAAGAGCAGAAGTAATACCTTTGTTTTTAACAGCAGGGCTTTTTTTCCCCTTCCCCCCCCCCCTTTTTCTCCTGCCCTGGCTTTGTCCAGGCATCTTTGAACCCCTGCCAACCTTCAGCACCCACATCATCTTGTGGCAAGAAGTGCACAGCTAAAATAATGTAAAATAAGTATTTGTTTTAGCCTGTCACCCACATTGTTTCAGCCTGAGCACTTAATTTATGAAGACCTCTAAATCCTTCAGTTCCTCTGTGGAATATTCTGACCCCAAAGCCGCTCAAATGGCAGCTGAGAGATGGCCAGCTACACCCTGGTGGCCCTTGTCCTACTAAAATGCTTACTTCAATTTTCAAGTAGCCAGATGAACACACCTGAGTTTCAGGCGTATCAGTGACTGCTTCTGGTTCATCACTGGCCACCGAGTACACCCACTACCTTTTTTGCTTTAGGTAACATACTATGGAAACAATCCTTGTGCTGTTCTGGGAAACACTGATTAGAACAGAAAACTGTATCTTGCACAAGAGGTATCTGTGGGTACAAATAGTCTTCAAAGGTTAAACATCCATCTTTGTGCTTCTTAGTAGTCTGGAATGCCATGTATCAGGGTGCCCAAGCAGAAAGCCCTTACTTGTCTACAGCAATGGTGTTGTTTGACCAGGAACACAGTTTTAAAGATGAACCTCCAGATCACACCTCTTCACACCACACACACACAGGTCACCCAGATTTCAGTGAAGAGCAGGCAGATTTCACTTATTTTTTTTTTCCATAATCAGTAAATGTGAGTAGGATGGATACATTGCAGCTGGAATCCCCTGTGCAGGTTGAAATGTTTAAGTAACTTGTGCTTGGCTTAAATGAAATCACAATTCTATTTAAAATGGGAGTGCTTGAAACTTGCTGTATCTGCCTACAAGTTTTAGGAGCTGTACACCTTAAACACACAGACCCCATGGAGGAGAAACAAAGGCGGCATATCTAATGTGGCAGCAGGCACAAGTCACCAGTGACTGGAGTAACAGCTTATCCAATTATTCTTTCTTTTACTAAAACTTGGTTTTATCCTTGAGATAGTTAAAAGTCAGTAGTTATAAGAACATAAGTTAAAACACCGAACAGATAAACTATTCAGGCAAATCAATAAGCTGAAGCCTAAAATGATATAGAATATGCATTTTTTAAGAATATGTGGCAAATATTTCAAGTTCATTTTATATTTCCAGACTACTGTAATAACTTCAAAAAAATGTGCCTATCAAGAACAACTTCACTCAATTTTTAATTATTTTTATTTTGATAACAGGGAGCTATCGTGAAGTACACACATTCAAATCTAAACAAATATGGATTATTAAATGTAACCGAGAGATGCAAAAATACAAAGCAATCCATTAATTGTGCTGTCCTTTCTAACAACTTCTTCACCAATATGTACTAAATAGCAAGCATGGGGACACTTTGGCAACCAGAGCGAATCTCAGACAGGACAAGAAAATACGTTACAGCAGGTATTAGTGCATTAAAGAAGTTACTTCTCTACCACTAAAACACAGACTCCACTCCTCATTCACCTTTCATTGTGTCTAAACCCCAGTATGAGCCCTTCTCTGTTACTTGCACCTTGCTGATTTCCAAGTGAAACAGGTAAGCTCCATTTTCTTTTGGATTTGACTTTTAACACCAGATGTGGTGGTCCTAATATGCAACATCAAAATATCACCAAGAACAAATACAAGCCACACTAGAGAGAATTTCAAGGGTTCCAAAACATCTGAAATCCTTATTTCTCTCCTTTACAATACTCTCCCTCCTCCTGCCACCATGAAAAAAGGAGACGCTCTTTAAAACAAGATCAACAACGATGTACTGAAGTCACCTGCCCCCCCCCCCCCCTTCTCAGTGCAATTAAAGGCATGATGCCAGCTTTTCAACAATGAACCTCACTGGCTCTGGCTGACCCATGTCTTACTCTTTCAGAAATGAGCAATGAAGCTCAACGGCGGCACCTCAAGGGAAGCCTCCGAGTAGGACATGGCCAATGCTCTCAGTATCTTAAACACAGAGGGGAGGGGAGCCAGTGATAAGTTACCCTTTCAAAGCTGAGACCAAGCAAATTTATCACAGCGACACGAGAGGTCTGGCACACCAACAGGCCACGGGTAACATCAACATCGCTCCCTGCCGTGACCCCACTGAATCTGTAGCTGAAATCACAGGTGCATGGGCACTTCAGAGAAAGAGCCAGGCTGTTCTAAATGCATTTAAACATAATGCAAGTACGGGCAATTTTACAGCTTGCATTAGAAGTATAAACTTGGGTTTATTCTTCTGCATCACCCAGAGACACTCGCTCTCCCTCCTGGTACTCACAGCTGCAGCCTCATTTCAGCAGAACGACTCACCTATCCAGCGCAGCGTGACCTCTGCCTTCACAACGCTATCTGTGTCACCCTCCACTGGCCTGAAAACAAGACCTGAGAGGACACCACACATCATTGGGCACCGCTGTTCCAGCCTCCACGATTTAATAATCTCAAGGCAAGAATGAAATACTTTTTCAAAAAACTATTTCAGAAAAAAAGCTTCAAAGATAACATGATTTTTCTACATATATTTCCTCTCTCCAGTAAAAATAAATTTACACCGCATCATTCTTATTATCCTTAGTATCATCTTTCAGTGAATGTCCATCTACAAATTCATTAATTTTTTGAGACAAATCATTGGCATCCTAATCTTCTGATTCCCATGAGAGACTCACTTGTGAGATACAATTGCAGCTGCCCCACACTGCCAGTTACTGTATCGTACACGTCTTAAAAATTCTGTAATCAGCATCCACCAGGTGCCGTATCGCATTCAGCACACCACAGTCAGTCAATACAGACATCCCCAAACACACCAAGGCTGGTTTTGTCAAATGTTTTATTGAGTGTAGACATCTGGAGTACTGTAAAACATGCATTATCTGTAGATTCAAAAAGGAGCAAGCCACATTGTCCTCACTGTCAAATGTGTCAGGCTTGGCATACATGATGGAGATTAATGAAGTATCATGAGAGTAATATGGTTCCTGAAAAGCTTCAACAATTTGGAGTAGGGTCTTAATCGTTTGAAATGCAAAGCTGTTCACATTTAGTGAACTTGCATGTTCGCTGGAGGTGCCATATTTTAATTCAAAACAAACAAGAATAATTTCAATGGGGGAGGGGATGTTCCCTAGGTAGAAAGTATATGCTTTTTGTTTCCAGATATTCCATCCTAAGTAAAAATTCATATGCTTTCTGGATCAGCACAGTTTATTTGTGAGCAATGAACAACATATGATATTCATTTCTTCTTGGGTTGTTGAGGTGTATTAAATTTAAAGAAGATAATATCTCCATCCTCCACTATGTAATTTCTGCCCTGTTGTCTGTATTTCCCAGCAGCCTGTAAAAACACCAGACAAAAGGAAAATGGGTTATTTTATTAGCTATTTTATGGTATTTTCAATCTGTAATTATTTAAATACATTTTGGTAAAGAAATGGTACTACTTTAGCTTCAGAGTTTGACAGCCACAATACTCCTCAGCTTGACATAATTTGGTTTTACATACATACAAAATACACACAAAAATAATTCAACCTCCACTGAATCAGTAGTGCTTAAATGCCATCTGCATTACACAGTGGTAAATTTGTAAATCTTGGCAAATCTAAAGATAAAGGGTACTAACACAGCTCCTTTTTCTTCAGATTTCAGGCTTTCTTTTTCTTCATCTAAAAAACCTGCAGATGGCAAACACTAGCAGCAGGAATCTAAAATAGTATTGCTGGAAAGGGCATTCGGCAACAGTTTGTACCATGGCTGCATGGCTATTAAACTGGTGTATGAACCACTTCTGAGCAGCTCCAGCAAAGGACAAGCGAGTACTGTCAAGACTAAAGATGGGAACACTATGCAGAAGTCACAACTGCACATGCCTCATGCTTCGAGCAGGGCTCTGTTGTCTGCCTGTGCCCAGATAATGAAGGACAGAGGAGCACAAAATACAGGCTCAGCTCTTCTGTCAGAAATTTCCTTTAGAAGAAATTTGTTTCAGAAGGACAGATATAAGAGCAGATAGGCAGTGAAACCAGCATACAGGGGAAGGCATATAGACCAAAGACATGAAAAGGAAATTCGTTATGAAAACGCTGTACTTGAGGAGAGCAGAAAATAGGCAAGGAATCTATTAAATATCCGTACTCTCTACATCAGAATTTATTATTATATTTTTCTATCTTTATCTTGTCATAATTAAACCTGGTTTTATAGAGGCTACAGAGAAGCTGTAGCATTAGGACTGACAGACTGGGCGGGAGGTGGTCTGCAGAAGCATTTATCTTGAGAAGTGATCTACAATATGGAAAAGTTGAGAGCTTCTGCTTTAGTTCAATAACCATTCCTGTTTTGAAGTTTTCTCTTGCAGGAGAAAGTGCTTCCATGCAAGACCTCACTGTGCCATTATTCTCAATGACACTATCACAGTGGTGGCATGCTAAGATCCCATTACAGGAAAGCTGTTAACTAATGACCTTAGTTGCAGTAGAACAGATCAGATTAATGGTTCATAGTTAACTTAGACACCTTTCTTTCACAAAACCTGCTCCGTAAAGCAACATATTTCCCCATATTGCTGTCTAGGATTTTAGAAGCTCGATAACCTTGTTGCTGCCATTCTTTATTTAAATGTTGTTACCAGTGATGCTTGCCTACAGAAAATGTCAGATAAAATAGCCTCTACTATAAATACATAGAGTCACAGTAATTGACCTTATCCCATAGGACACTATCAATAAATAATAAATAGGACTTTGCAAGTGTTTTCGTATTCCCCCTCCCCCGGATTGTAAAAGATTTACTTTCAAGTAGTCCTAGTAGTTCTTTCCTTTGAAGATCCTAATAATGCTCAAAGTCAAGAGTAATTACACTAATTGATGGCATAAACACTAATAAAACAGTGCTGTAAAAATCATCAGCAAGAGTAAGCTGCAGGCACAGGTACAGCGATATTTTACAGTCGGATATATTTATTACTCACAAATATTTGTAGAAAAAACCTGACCTTTGCAAAGTAACAATGTGGATTTTTTAGGACACTATTGCACGCTGTCAAAGTGGCATAGAGTTCTTCAGTTAAATACATTTTGACACACTAATGCCAGTTTACGTATTTTTGTTACCAGTTTACAGTTAATTAAAAGTGACAGTGTTCCTTTAAATTCTCCAGAGACCATTTAATCCATTTCCATTGCTATCAGAAACACTGGTTGAAAAAATCAATACCCATTTGTGAATCTTGAGTATGTATTAAACAAGACACGTCTAACCAGTTCATTTGCACTTGAAAGCAGCCATCTGTAGAAGCCAGCTTTGCCTAAGCAGATATGATTGCTAATAATGTGATATCCCTGTAGACTACAAAGCCCACACAGAGCTATTCAGCGTATAGTTCACAGCTCTGGCATTAAATTAGTTATGCTGTACTGGTGTTAGACACACACAAAATCAAACTTAAAAATCGATCAACTTGATAACATACAAAGCAAACAACTCCCATTACCACTGTTATTTCAGTTGACTCCTAAAAGCTCCCAAATTTAATTTTGAAATTTACCGGCAATATAAAAGTAATTAGTATTGTGTATGGCATGAAACGTTATATTAAATGCAAATGATAAAAGACTACAGTAGTATAACACATTTTTTCTAAAAGCAAGGGGTTTTTTTCTAATCTTGATTTAAAAACTGAGTAACGAATGCAGATATGCTTGATTTACAGATATTTCAAAACAATAAAAATTTAATCATTAAATATAACTTGAACCTGGAAGCTTGATGCCTAGATTTCTACATTGTGACAAGCAAATAAAAATATACAAACACAATACTTAACAGATTAATTTAATAGGTATTAACTGATGCAGCTTCTCAGGGAAAACACTCACATTTGAGCTTCAAGAACTGTTGCTGGCAAAATTTGAATCTTGGATACATAATTGGTTTCTGACTGCAGAACATCAGATTTATTTATAGCTGTGGTTTCACTTTACAACTACAACTCTACTTCCCTTTTCGTAAGGCAGTTCACATGCCGCAACGAACCAATTATACTGAGATTTTTTTTTCCCTCACTTCCTGGGGTTCAAACAAACCTATTAAAGTCCCGCTGCTCAGTATGATCTTCCTTAGTGATACCACTGAGAATAAGCTGAATCTGAAATCATAGTTTTGCATACCTTTCAAGCTATCAAATAGCAAACAATAAAAGCTGAACCTTTTAAATTCTTTAACACATTATAGTGTGTAGGAACCTTCAAATACTGAGATTGATTAAATCAAACTGATGTTCCTTGTAATTGCAATTTTATAAAATACAAATCTTAATAAAACATCAAAAACGTCAAACGAGAAATCAAATGTGTATGAAATAAAGGTAAGTTTCTCTGCTTAAGGAAGTTGGAAATAAAATGATAAGAATGCAGAGAAAACAAGCTTTTCTTACGACATTTATGAGCCATGTACAAGTTCATTTCATATTTAATAACTTCAAATCAGATATAATTTGCCAGCTATAAGAAGGGCACAACTTTGGGCACCCAATCAGTCTCTGCCCTCTAGTGTTGAGAAAGCAGATAAAACTCTTCTTAATAGAAGTGTCACTACAAAGAAGTGTGAACTCAAGAAAAAAAGTTGTTCATTAAATCTCTCTACCAAATAAACAGTGAAGATCAGCCAGGAAACTTCACCTACTGTAACATGTTTTTGTGGACTACATACAACTACTACTGGCACCCTGAACAATCAAAGTAAGGTATGGCATTTTTGAACAGGGCATCAAAGGGCGATTGAATTGAATACTGAAAAGGTAAATTTAAAAATTCAAATTATGCCTATCTGAGTCTGGGGGTGGAATCCACTATTCCTGAAAAATAAAAAGGTAATTTTTATAAATACAATATTTTCTTAACCTTTTGCGTCCAATATTTGTAATACCTTCACTGCAAACTCAAAACATTATGACTCATTATTTGAAGAAACAGGTTTTCTGTGTTTCTTGCGTTTCCTTTTAGAGATGATTAAAAAATCTTCTACCTCATCTTAAAAAAATTATTTTTAAAAAACAAGTTCATTTTAAAGCTTATTAAATTCTGAACACTAACATGTAAACAACAACAAAACACAGCATAGCATGTGGTCTTAGTGTTGACGTTTAGTCCATAAACTGTCCTATAGTTGCATTCCTGTTCAGTGAGTGGGTGCATTTAAATTTGAATCCTAAGTAAAAGACGAAAATAGGGTTTTGTCTATTGTTAGAGATGACTGTTTGGATTTGCTTAGCACCAAGAACCTCTTCCCAAAGAAAATCAGACTTGAAATGGAAAAATGGTACACATGGAGGAAGGGA
This sequence comes from Dromococcyx pavoninus, assembly GCA_033558185.1. Lineage (NCBI taxonomy): Eukaryota > Metazoa > Chordata > Aves > Cuculiformes > Neomorphidae > Dromococcyx > Dromococcyx pavoninus. Next base: position 193,328 of record JAUMJL010000677.1, on the reverse strand, counting down.
GAAGAAAAAGATGGGGAGCTCACCTTGACAGCAGCTTCTGAACCTCCTTCTTTAAAATCTTCATATTTCATTACTTCAGCCATAATGAATCCCTTTTCAAAATCTGTGTGAATCTTCCCTGCTGCCTGAGGAGCCTTCGTCCCTTTCTGTCAAAGGAAAGACCAGAAGAAAATTAATTGCATCTAAGAAGATTGATTGCAGGAAAGGGGTTTCTCCCTTTTGATATGCTTTCTGATGAAACTTTGTTTCATATCAGTTAAAATGTCACACATACAGCTGAGCAATTCTCAATATTGGGGCATAGAGATAGATGCCTTCGTCACAGATAAACCAACAGATATTACAGAAGGGCAGCTTTGTTTTTCCTAATAGGTATCAACAGCAGTATTGATTTTAGAAACTATGATTGTGTTTTGTTGTGGGATTCACTTCGATCCCTAGCTCTCCATGCAAAAGGCAAGGAAAATAAAGATTTTTTTAAATAACTTCAAAATCTGAATTACTCAAGACTTTTACTTATGTCCAAATATTTTCAATTAAATGATAACATTCATAGGCGAAAAACGTTTGTAATCAAAAATTATTTGTGGGTCTGAAGCCCTACATATTATCTTATTTTTATTTCGGAATAATTTTAGTAAGTCTAATATAGAACACAATGAGTATTCTTACCAAAATGTCAACAATTGAATCACTACAAAATAAAAAAGCACAGGCAACCCATACAAGATAATTTAAGTTTATGCAATAGAGGAGAATGCATTATAACTGCATGCCTTAAATTACAAGGACATACATTCTGTGCACATACAACCATGGAGAGAAATTTGAGAAATAATGGTGACCTAAAGGCTGCTTAATAAAGCATGGTAAAGTACTAAGGAATCTGACAGTGTAAAGCACAGTTTTTACAATAAAAGATGTATTGGGTTAATATGGCTACTCACTGATGCTTACCTGACTAAATATCTTTGCACATTAAATCAAAGATACTTACAATCAGTCTTAAGATAAACCAGCTTTCAAATTTTCTAATAAAGAGCAAGCATTTCTGCTACAGAAAAAATGGAGTTTCAGAGGGGGCTTTTAAAAACTGCGGCAAAAATCAGAACAGCAAAACTTCTGCTTTTATATTATTTTGGTGGCTATTTCAGGGACTTCACCCAGCACTTATCATGTAAAAGGAGATAAGATGAAAAAGGCTAAAAAAATAAAGGTGCTTTTAGGAAAATAAGTTTAACGTGCTAAAATACATACGCAAGCATCTGTAGAAGCATTAATAAAAATATAAAATTGCTGGAAATAATGTCGATCAATGAAAACAAATTAATTCAATCAAAAGAAATTAAATACAGCACTGAAATTCACTGCACAGTACTAAATACACTCATACAAAAAATAAAAGGTCAGTGACAGATTTGCACCTCCAAAAGTTGACATTTTTGTAATGTTTGAAACAGAGTTTATAACTACATGCATTTAAAAATATTTTTCAATACTAATCTTTATAATACAACATATATTTACATTCAAAGGCAAACCACTACAGTTCAGCTCTTACTGTCCTCTGGGAATAAATTAGTCAATCTCTATGGCTATAATCATTCTACATCAATATTTAAAATACATAATATAATTTTAGGCACTACATAAGTTCCTGGATAAACATACAAACTACTAAAATAAACTAGGTATAAATATTTAAGTCAGTAAAAGACCTGAATTACTGCACACTGCTTTTAGTTTTTTGAGACCAACTGTGTATCCATGAGGAATATAATGATGTTATATTGCTTTTATTGCTGAAAATGTAATCCGAGCAAAGCAAAGGAGGAATGAACCACCCGCAACCCAAACAAACTTAGTGAATACAAAATGAAAAGCAACATCAATTTCACTGCAGACAAACCCAGTCACACAGATTAAGCAAGCACAATACTGGTACGTCTTATCTCTGACCACAGGAGGAGGGTAGACAGATTCTACAGGATGAAGAAATTCAGACTATGTAATAGGCAGAATCAATTGTTACCTGCCTCAATCAATGCAGCTCCACTTTCACTGTTCAGCAGCTCACAAATAATTAAAGTTATCCTGGACAAAAACCTCATCTGTAATGACTAGCTAACCGCCACCATGACAAACTTCAAAGTCAGTGATATCAATCTGAATTCAATAGTGTGGAACTGGATATAGCTGATGAATAAGTATGAATCTTACCCTGATGGTCCATGCACGCACTTCATCTGGGCCTGCAGTGAAAAAGTATTCTAGTTGGAGTGCTGCATATCCAGCTTTAATGATCTTTGCTAACGCACTGAAAAAAAAAGAATCCAATTCACTCAACATATACACATAAAACAGCTAAATGCCCCAAGTAATCAATTTACATGGAAAGGTACAACGTATTTTGAAGACACAGGTTCTACTTTTAAACACAGCAATAATCACAGTAGATTTTTCTTTAAACTCTCTTCAGAAGAACCATTTTCTTTTTTACTGCAGCATCATAAAGAAAGTATTTTGATTTGTTTATTTGGCAGGATATAGAAATATGGGATAAATTTAAATCACCCTATCAGGCAGCACTTTTGTTCTCAAGCAATTTTCAGGACTCCAGGTCATGAAAGTGTAACTGTTTGACTGAAATTCAATATTGAAACAATTTACTATAATTCTTCAGAAAAATTGTGGCAAAATTTTCTCCAATGTCCCTGTTCCCCATGGATGACGAAACAGTTTTGGTGATCATTCCTTCTCAAAAATATACATAACTAATACCTATGTTATAATTAAAACACTGTACAGAGATGACAGATGACAGTTAAAAACTTAATTTAAAATAAATCTTTTCACTCTGTCTCATGGTAAAGAAAGGAGAAGATTCTCTCTTTATAATGGTAATTACTCTGTCATTTATTATTCTATCAGCGCAAGCAATTAAATTACTGCAAGGAAATAGTTGATAATAAAGTGTAGGGAAAATGAATGCTAATTAACCTTTGTGTCATGTTCTCTTCGAGATACTTCTGTTTCTCCTCAGCACTCATATCTTGCAACTTGAGTTCCAAGGCCCCACTAAAAGGAATGACCAAAGCACCCGGGTCGTGCTTGTCCACCCACTCTTTAATTTTTATCAACCTGTAGACGACAAAGGGCACAACATTATCTTGTAGCGCATGCATGGCTGTACCACATTCATTATTATCAAGTAGCACATACATATTCATAAGAATTGCACGGTTTTATGATGCCATCTTTTTGTGTATTGCTTTCCAAGGTCAAGGCATTAACAGGCAGCAATTGCTTCAGGTGTACTCCATTAACATTTCAGTGTTTCTTGGTTTGTGTTTGGCATTTAATCTATCAGAAATAGGTATAAGTTGAGACAATAACTAGGTTTTTCGTAGAGGTTAAATAATTGCAATCTAAAATGCTAACTGAAAAAAATATTGTAGATCTGGGGATGTACAATTTTCTGAAACTTTCAAGAGTGATATTTATCAAATGCAGTAAAACCAAGGGTATTCAGTTTTCCCTCTGATTTTTTTTTAAAAAAGCATCTTTGTGGCAATGGCAGCTGATATGGGCAGACAGAAAAGAACACTGCACTCAGATAGCAAGCAGCACCCTGCTTTTTGTGGCTTTTGATCTTGGAGTACACCATAGCTAATGAACACAGGGCTGGCTTTCTACTAGTTTCTCCTGCTTTTCTAATACCTCCCCAGGACAAAGCTTCTAGATATTAAACTACTCTAGATATTAAACTACTATTATTTTTAAATAATCAGTTTCTTCCCTCTCTTCATCTTCAATAACTGGTAGTATCAGTAATAGTTTGCTGTACCTCTAATATTTATTTTTCAGTTGAACAAAATGAGATTTATGGTACTAGTTTCTGAATGTTCAATATCCTATTAAAAAGTAAGAAAAGTCTTTGCAGCAATAGCCAATGTTTAAACAATCTTTAAACACATACATGACTCCAAATACTATTTACTTTAAATTTAAGAGAGACACTCATAAACTACCTGTAAGGAGTTTCATGTTATTTATAGGGGACTATTTCTGAACAGGTGTCAAAGTAAGAATGACAAGTCTGTATGCTCAGCAAGAAAACACAAGAGGCATGGGAACACTTCCTGTACAGTGAGACACAAAGTACTATGGGTGCCATAGACGTCTCAAGACCTGAAGCACCCACCATACAGCACAGGGTTTTACGCTTCCCGAGTTCTTTTTTTTAGTCTTGCTAATCTCCAAGATTTAGACTAAGGTTTTAACTGCTATTATACTAAAGTGCTTTGAAACAGTGGCCTGCAAACCTTTAAATAATCAATGCAAATGTCACTTCAGAAAAAAATGAACTGAACCACAAGTTCATCAACACACATTTGTCAAAGAAAATAGCAGGGGATCAGAGCTATTATGAGATTAAGTGCATGGCCCACTGAGTAGGGCTTTAGATGGGACAAAGAATATAAAAGTTCACTCAACAGTTTTCACACGTTTGTTATATGTCTCGTCTTCTATCATTTACTTATGTAAATACCCCATCAGTGGTTTTCAATCCTCATTATACTAATCTTTCTTTCCTCCAGTTATCCGATGAAAATACAGCCTGGAATCCAGGACTGATACTGAAACACTATTGCCTTCAGAAATATCTGAGCTGAAAAACAAAGTTAAGGTGCAATTCTGAACATGACATGTGACATTTAACAGCACTTCAAAAACTGACATTTGTAGTTAACTAATTTATTTTGGCTAACAAACTGGATACCAAAGTTCAGAGCTTACAAATGCCAACCTTGTACTGAAAACGTATCTAGAAATGGATCTGCAATTTGTAAGTATACTTCAATATCTGTGTATACCTCCTTTTTATTTTTTTAATAAAGTATATAACATTGATCTATAGTCTAATTAAATAATGCACCAAGCAAAAGACAGAATGAAATATGTAAACTTGAAAGACTGAAATGAGCATGAAAGTAACGTCAAAAATTGGATTCAATTTCTTTTTGGTAAATATGGTCATCGTAACTAGTAAACTAAGAACTATTGTGGAACAACAAGATAAGAAATAATTACTTTGGCTAAAACACCAATTCAGAACAATAATAGTCTTAGGCTGTCATTTTAACAGCTTTTCTATTGAGTCCTTAGAGGGATTATTTGCATTCCTCAGGTATTCTATTGTACAATTCAGATGAATAAAGACTTACAAATCATTCCTCTACCGCCAGTGTGAGACTTTGATCCGGTGAATACACCATTGTACCTTAACTATAATTGGCAAAAAACCTGACAGTGTAGAGCATCACAAGCTTAATAACAAAGGAGAATATCTCAAAGTGTTGACAGATGATCTTCATAATGCAGGAGCAGAGCTGGTACATTTTAGCAATAAATGAGCACTGAGGTCTAAAGGTCTCTGAAGTGACTGACATCAGACCTGCTAGAGCCTCACTAAAAGAATAAGGTACTGCATCCCACTCTGTACAGACAGTCAGGTTCTCTGCCTGAGTCTATCACTTCTGTGACTTTCAATGTCACAGGAATTACTAACAAGTACCAAGGAATTCCCCTAATCATGATCAAAATAAATAAAACAACGAAAAACCTAAATACTCAATTAGAAATCCTGATACAGTTCCAAATGGAATTTTTCCCAAAGCAAAAATACTTGACTAACACTGTTACTTTATTGATTGCAAGTTGGCTTTTCTGGTAGGGATAACCAAGCGTGCTAAAAAGAACAAAATTCTCTTAACAAATGTTAACAAATAACGTCATATCTGTTTTATTTAAGTAAATAATTTTTCCATGGAAATGCTGTATGTCTTTAAAAGGAGAGTATTAGTACACTCATTTGAGCCTCTGTTAAGATAAGTAAATCCCGGAGCACCTCTCCATTATTTCATGCTATACTTGATAATGAATGATGACAGGTATTGGATTTTAGTCTGAAAGAAAAGACTACTCACACTTCAGAAATTCTCAATTTAAAAAAAACCACCACTAAAATGTAACCAAATTAAAAGTAAAACAAAAAAAAGTAAAACTGGCAGAACCAATGACCACGATTAACAGCTGAAACTACATAAAGAAACAAGAAAGTGCTCAAGATGAAAACCCTTCTTCATAAAGTAAGATGAAAACTATGCGAAAACAGTGCACACATTAAAAGCAACTAAAAACATCCCCTTTTGTAATAAAGTTTCTAAAAATGCTGTAATTAGTAGAGCTAAAACTAAATACTGATTATAAAATGTGGAGAAATAAGAAAGGCTTCTTCTAGTACTGCTAAATAATAACAGCAAGGGATTTCTCTGAGCACTTCTGGATATCCAACAGACTTCTCCTGCTGAGGTGGCTTGGTTTTTCCCTTCAGGTGGCTCTGTGGAGAGGACGACTGTGCCAACAGCAACTACAGAGGCTTCCTGAATTGAAATTTGATTCTATTCAACACCAAAGGACAAAATAACCTTTCTGGAAAAAAATATAGACCCATACATAAGACAACCTTTCATTCTTCAATGGCAAAACCAAAATCTTAAATAAAAGTTGAACTGAAAACTCAATTAAAAAGACTTGTATAAAAACCTGCCACAAGAACAAAACCAGATCTGAACAACTTGCAAGTGAAGGCAGCACTCAAAATTCTGACCAGGGAAAATGGCTAAGAGGAATTCAGATGCCCACTTTCACCTCACACTTACTGTTGGCTGATAAGGAGATAAGGAAAGACAAAAGCATGTCAGCCTATCTACTAACTCAGAAAGTGGTAAATATCAAGATATTTTCTTGCCACTATTAGATTCCAAAATTTGATGAAGGGACTGTTTAAAGGCATATCAGTTTTTAACTGCATCAGCCTGACAAGGAATAAGTAAATGAAAGCAGCCAGTGACTTCAAGTGCAGAAGGATCAGGACAAGTACCAGATTTAACTCCTGATACTACATCAGGATGCAGAACAGACTTTGGAGAAAGGTTTAAAAATGAAGACACCGAGAAGACCAATAAGCAAAGAGCACCATAAAGGGCAGTTGTGCAGAAAGGAGCACCTGTGCTTTAAATTGGGGAAGTTTCCTGAGGTAGAGGAAACCAAAACCTGCAGACAACCAGAATAAAAAGGTACAAAAGTTGCAGAATGTACATTAACTACAAATCGATATTTGACAGAGTATCACATGAGAAATCCAGCTGGGAACAGAGACAGAGTTCAGACAGAAATCGTGAGTAGTGATGGAAGAGAGAAGCTGCAGAGAGAACTTGAGCCCAGTAGACACCTGCAAGACAAGATGATCTGAAAAACTGACCCCTGAGAAAAAAAGGTGATTTGTGAAAGTATGCTTTTGTACAAGCAAGACCGAAAAAAAAACCCACAAACCATCTAACTCATGGAAGAGAAACAATATTTTTTCTGTTCTACACCTGAACGAGGAGTGAAAATCAGAAGAAACAAAACAGCATGGCAAGGAAGAAGAAAATACCAAGCAGCACTACAGGAAGAAACAAATGTAGATGAGATAAAAATGAAACTAAGTCATCAAAACACACAAGTGTGAAAAAAGATCTACAGATAGGAGTGAGAACAAGAGGACCTAGCAATTCCAAAAGGCAGTTTGAGCAACCTTGGATTTTTAGAACCTTCCAAACTCCATCTGTTCAGTGCTTTGTTCCCCACTGTTGGAAAATTTTCCATATGGGTAGCCTAAGCCATTTTTATTTTGATTTAAATGCATTCATTTACTTGAGCCCATGGACTGGGAATACACACTCCCTATTTCTTTACAGCAGCATTTTACATACTTAAAAAGTGAGGTCTTCTTTATTTTGAAATTTTCATGTAAGCCACATATTACTTCTAACTTTGAATCTTTTTCTGGATTCTTCAGTTGGTCTAAAAGTTCCTGGAAGCACACAATACCTAATGCACTCCTCAGAGCTCTCAATAATAATAATGTCTCATAAGCATTAAAAACAGCCAGATGATTAACTCACACATTTTTTCGGGTGAGTCTCCTGTTTATAAAACCCAGGATAGCATTTGCTTTTTTGTGACGGCACTGCAACATTATCTAATGCTCAGTTTACAACTTATTGTATGACCCTGCTTAACTAGCTATTCTTAATAGTGTATTTATTTGCATAGCTGATTATTTCTGCATAAAATGTTCCTCAGAAGCTGCACCCTAGCTCTTTTTTCCCTAATGATTTCTTCTATTTCTTGAGATGCTCCTAAATTTTAATTTTGTTCTATACATACCTGGACATCTGCCAAGTTTGAGGTCATCTACAGATTTAACAAGAATGCTCATCATTCAGCTCATTAATGGAAATATGTAACAGCATTCAACCAGCAGCCACTTCTGCAGTTCTCATAATGAGATATTCTTTCTACTGGGAAAGTGAACCACTGACAACTATGCTGTATGTATTACTTTCCAATTAGTCTTGCATGCTCAACTTCAAGCAGTTTCCACCTAGCCAATATTTACTACCTTGTTTATGAACCTGTTTTAAGGCACTGAAACCTACAAGGGCTTAATAAAAATCCCCATAGGTAGTGGAATACATTTTTCCACTATGTGCAAGACCATTAAATCTATGACAAACAAAGTATTAATCATCTTTCAATTTAGACAAGTAATAAACAGCCAACATGAATTTGAGAAGACATCGGGTTGTTTCTAGGTGACTAAAAGCAGTTGAATAGTTTTCTTTAAAATAAAGGAAAATTCAGTTACTTAAAAATGTTTTGTTTCTTCCTTCCTCTTTGTAGCTTTACTTTGTTTTTTGAAGTTTCACATATTATCCACCATTTACCTAAAACGATGATAAATTAGGCAATTATTACCTTTTTTGCCATGTCACAAAGTGTTCTACTATGATTACCGCTAGGTTTAGTTGATTTGGTGGAAAGGAAGAGGACTATCTAAATTACCTAAGCACCAGTGCTGCGTGACACAATTCATAAGAGGTGTCCTTCCCTTCTCTTCTGCTAGCATGCACAGGCTCCACTGTTCTCAGTGCTGCACATATACAGAGAGATACTTATTTATGTAAGAATACAAATATAACAGCCTCAGTAAGCTTTTATTCCAAATTCACATAATCAACAAAGAGTGAAATGATGAAAATTATAAAACCAATGTATACAGTAATTTTTGCATCACAAAATAGGTCAGTGGCAGAAATTAAGAATGAGAAGCAGAAAGTGCAGGTGGCACTCTGCTATAACAGGTTAACATGCTTTAATGCTTAATTGCTACCAGCCTTTTTTAGGGTATCTCTTTCTTTTTGTACTTCATACCCTCAAGCTATAATTCTGCTAACAAATTGTCTAACGCAATACAATAGGAGTATGCAGTTCTCTGTTTCTCTGGTCTAGAAAACTACCCGGAGAGTTTCACTTTTTAATGGTATGCTAGAAACACATGAGTATGTGACACTTCACTTACAACTTCATAGTCAAAAAGCAGCGAGTAGTATACTCCACATAAAGATTTGTCTTAAACCTATTTAGCTGGTTTGGGTTTGCAAGATGTAGGAACTGTGAAATAAATAATATCAGAGAACACGATATTACCTGTAAACCGAGTACAGATAGCAGTTAATGGACAAAATACTTCTCAAACGAGCAGAAATAAAGCATACATAATAGAAAAAACAAGCTGATGCCACACAACAAAGTTTGAATTAAAAAATATCACGATGGTACAAAGACAGCAAGAAAGAGGTAAAACAATCCAGAATTACTTTTTCTCTAATCTACATAGGGCTTCCAATAAGAAAAGATTTTTCCGTACCTTATACAGCAAATCCCATCTAATGAAAGATCGGTCAAAGTAACCCTATTTTAAACATTTGTAAGAAGCATAATTCTTCAAGAATGATCTTGAAGATCTTTAAAGCCATTTTTACTATATCTGTTTCTGATCTAATGTTGAAGACTCAGAATCATAGAATGGTTATTGTTGGAAGGGATCTTAAAGACCTGTGATGCCTTAACAAGAAAAACTTGTAACGCATGATGGACAACACCACTTTAAATTTATATTCGATTCTTTTATGTACTGTGTGCACACAAGCAAATACACGGCCATATTCACAAACAAAAAAATATGATCTCATAAAACTCCTGTGTAATGATACAAATATATACTAACAACATTTGAAATAAGACACTACTCCACTAGTGCTAAGTAAAAATCTGCAATGAGTAACACAAATGCAGACAACAACATGTGCTATTTTTGGCTTTCGCTAATGTCACAGTACAATTTAATGAAACCTAAATATCCCCCCAGTTCTCTTAATGAAATATCCTCTCCTGCTCACACAACAGATGGAGATACCTTCCTTTCTTCTCAAAAATTAGTCCATGTGATCTTAACTGTAGAGCTTTTGGAGACTACAGAATACATATGAATGCTCTCTTCCTCTCTCCATCACTTGTTAAAAATTATGTAAATATTAAAATTGCAAGAGTCAAATATTACCACATTAAGACCATTAGATAGTAAAATTATAAACACTGCATATTCCCCCTGCCCCCTTGGACCATGACCAAATACTAACGTTTTGTGATCACACAATACTACAGGCTACATTTTAAGAGACAGTTTTAATGAGAATAGTAATAAGAACCGCAGAAGCTGGTGATACTGGATTAAGTTCTACGCACTTTTTGATGAAGAAAAGATCACACTTGTTATTAGGCAGGAATATCCTATTCAATAAATCATAAATTAAGTTTGATATTTATCCAGAGAAAGAACATTATCTAAGCCCTCATTATAGAAATGGAAGAGTTATTTAGATGAATGGCTAATATTCAAACTACAGCAACTCTAAGAATACAAGGCTTAATTTCAGACGCTGGATTTAGATACCTAATCTCACTCTGCTTCCTATGTAGTTAATGAAGCAGCAAACTCTTCCAAGGGCAATTCAGCACACTTAAATTAGAGCTCCCGTTCTCATTTTCTTCTTAAAGCACCTTCTCTCACCACTTTTCATAGGCTGCTTTAGAAACTAACCCTGACCTTAACTGCCTAAGTTGCTTACATAAAATTATGTGGTGTGTCCTAGTCTTACCTCTTGCTGACACATCTCCTCGCAAACACTGCCTAATAAATACAACAGCATATACTGTACTGTCACATGAACATGTCCATGTCCAAGTAAAACACTAAATGAGTTAGGGATTTTCACAGTGTGCAGAAATGTCTTGTTTGAAAAGCACTTCACTAATTTGAAAAGCTGTCACAAAAGTGTTGAATTCTACAGACACAGTCTGTTTACCTGTCTAAACCATGGTGATATGAGAAAAAATGAACACTATCTGAATCATGTACTAAAACATACTTGTCCTAGGGGAACACCAACTTTGATTTTTTTCAGAAGCAGGAATAAGTATTTGGATCAGTGTCTGAAATCACGCTCCACTTATCTGACAGACTGTAAAGGATTTATCAAATACAAAGATTCTTATGGCTGAAAATGAAATTACAAAGTAAATTTCTGTTAGAAATTCTGTGGGTGGGTGTGTACAACACATTTTATTTGCTAACACAAAACTAAAATCTATTTATTATAAAACTACTACTTTATGTATACTAATTTTCTTATTGGTTATTGAACTAGGATGCATTCAATGCCCCCAGCAATTTTAACAACAAAACGTTATTTAACTGAAAAGAAGTTCCACCCTGAAGTCAGAGCACTCTGTGGGATGTTTTACCCTTGCAAACATAGCACTAACAACAATAGGATCAAAAAGCCAAACCTAAAATGCAAGCTACTTTCATTTTTGTGACTTGGCCCAGAAACCATTTTTCAATAGAAAATCAGAACGTAAGCCCAAAAACATACTAATTCATCTTCTGAGTAAAGAAAAGGCTCCACGTGTGATGGCATACATGATAGTTGTCAACATAAATGAAAATGTTCATGAATAAAAACCAGGCTGTATAAAGAGTTAATTATAATATTACTATCAATTGCTAGCTTGCACTTGCAAATCTTTCGTATCATATAAATGCATTGTTTTTGACATTTCTCTGTAGCTAAACATCACATCATTTCACTTTTTCAAAGTAGTTCAAATATGCACCGGATATACTATCACGAATGTGGTCTGATCTACAGTTACAATGGAACAGAAAAATCTATGACAAAAACGTGCATTGTCATTAAAATTGTATTTAAAACATTAATCAGCTTCCAAGTAAAAAAAAATCTAGACTTCTGACAACCACTATAAAACGATTTCTACTTTCTGTATAGTCATCCTTTCTATCCAAAACAGCAGTTGAAAACATGTCACCCAATCATGCAACTGAAGAGTAAAACAATTCATATGCTCAAAGTAATAGTGAAGCTGTGAATCGCATCCAAATGTTTTACTGCCATTAGAAAAAACATTTATTTGCTTAAAGTGATTGCTTACACTCTTTTAGCACTAGGTGGAAGAAAATTTTCAGTAACTAATGAAAAGTGCCGTTCCTACCTTAACGCTCAATGGATTCTCCTTCTTTTTCAGAAGCTATATTGAATTTAATTTTGGAAAAGGTCTGCTCAATGGGCAAGATGCCTAGTAGCTAATACACAGTTAAAAGTAGTAAAAGGAAAAATACTAAAAAAATCATAGTTGGTAGTTATTCAGGGATAGTGTATTCATTTCTCCATCAAGAAGTCACTTAACAGATATAATGCCATTTTAGACTTAGTTTGGTTGAGCAATGACACCATCAAAGAAGAAATTATTACAGAAAATAACCTTGGTAAACACAAGTAATTTGGTTTAAAGGAAAAAATAAAGCATGCCCTGATAAATTTATTCTCTCATTGATATGACATACGATTTTCTATGCAGGAGAAACACATCTATGAAGCATTTGATAGTGTGCCGTGTGTGAAACTACTGTCATTCAGCTGGAGTAGATGCGGAAGTGGATCTGTACAGACTGCGCACCTGAGTAATACATTGGATCTGTAACAGGAGAACAAATAGATGTTCAAGGATATTGTTAATGAAGTTTCACAAGAATCAAACTTAGGACTGATCTTATTTAAATACATTAATTACTTTGACACACACAGTTGCATGTAAAGTTGACATTTGATACAAAAGCAGGAGACATTTTCCTTAAGGAAAGTCATTATCGTCGTCATTGACTGGAAGTGACATAGAAGGGGGACTACAATGCGTTAGACTTCATCAGAGCAGCCCTAACCCACCAAGACAATGCAACAAAGGCAAATGTAATCTACAGATCCTACTGGAAATGCTTCCTTTTGTTCAACAGGATACATTACATCTGCATACAGGGTAATCTTGGAAGCATGTGCAGTAGTATGTGCAGCTGTGGTCAGCTAAATTCATAACAAGTCTAGTGTATCAGAGGAATAGGAACTTCATGTAAATGATGGAGACAGAAAGAAAATTGATAATGCTTGCTTTAAACAAGTACTGGAGGTAAACACCAATTAGATAAGATACTTTTAATCTACAGGACAAAGCTGGCAGAACCACCAGTGAAATAAACCAGCCATGGAAAAAAATAGGCTGGAAATTAGCAGAACATTTTCAAGCCAAGACAGCAGCAAGGTTCTGTGAAAAGCCTCCCAATATTAAGTGCAAAGCAGTCAGCTACTGTTAAAAAAAAACCCCACTCTTAATTAATTTATGAAAGTCATTATACTCTGTAGCTCCCAACAATAACTAGTTCTGTACTGAATGCAGGGGAGAGATTACAGCAATTTAGGGATTACCATATAGTTACAAGGAAGAACTACACTTTGTGAATTCAGAAGTACATAAAGGCTACGCACAAATGTAAAAGGCAGGACAAAGAGGTTTCAATCTCATAGAAATCAAGTTCCTGTATGTTTTGTAAAAAACAAAGCCTCCGCTGGGGAAAGGCAGGAAGAACTCAACTATCACGTATTTGACTTGGCTAGAGCTAGCCAGCTGACCTGCAGCAGTAGGCTGGCAGACTGATCATCATGCAAAAAGTCCTCCTGAGCCACAGAATGTGATGCTACCTACTATTCAGTTGACCACATCACTGCTTTTAAAAGGGGGCATAAATTAGGAATCACTGTTGTAAGGAAACAACACACAAACTCTTGCAAAACTACACATCAGACTTTATGAGTTCCCCTCGTCTGAAATAAAACATAATAAAAGTCAAAAATAGTCCACAATACCATGCCTAGGTACAAGTACCACTCATGAGAAGACCACGGGCAAGGCTGAAGATGTGGCTGAAGCATTTGTACCACTGCTCATCAGTAAGTAATTTCAAAATTTGGGCAAGGTACATATTTTTAAAGTAACACTGGACTTATTATCCTAATTGGTCAAATGAAGAAAATGAAGAATATGATTATTTAAAAGTGTGTGAAAAGTTTAATGGTAGTTTATTCCTTGGCATCACACATAGTAAGCTAAGAGAGACAGACATAAAATCCAGTTCCCCATCAGCAAATCTTCAGGCATGTAAAATGCTTTTAATATAAAGCTGTCCTCTGTCCTCCTCCTGTCCCATGTTAGCATCAAGTTTTGCTCCAGAGGAATCCCATCAACAGAAGCCTCCTATCCTACACAACTCTATGGTGTCCTCACGAGCAAGCTTGTCCTTTGCATGGACTAAGACAAGGTTGGTTGTAAAGGAAAAGGAGCCATTCGGTACATTCACGAGCAGATAACACTTCAGGGCAGGACGTGGATTCTGAACCTTCATTCTGACATTTTATGACTTCAAAGTATTACAACATTAAGACACACCATAGTTGTACATCATTTCCATTTCCTAAAAAAACAACCAATAAACATGTTAAATTCTAAACTGAATACACTCATTATGTACCCATTATATAAAAATCTATCTCTGAGCTAATGGAGCTACAGTGAGTGTTCACCCCTCAGTGGACTAAAAGCTGGGAAGAGGTAAGGTATTCTGCTCAAAGATGTCACAGATACTTGCTAAGAGCAGAGAAACAAAAAGACACAGTAGCTCTGAATTTTACGCCATGCTCTGTAAGGAGAAAAATCTAGTGAGTATAGGGTCTTCTGACCCTCCTTCCTAAAATATCACCACTTTCCCATCCCATCGGACTGTTCTTCCCATTCTGCTGCTCACTCAAGTTTCTTTTTCCAGTGTCCTTCTCTAGCCTTCAAAGCTTTCGATGCAGGTCCAATAGCTCTTTAACAAGATAATTCCAAATGGCACCCTCAAAACTTACACCCCTTCACTCAATTCGCACCTCCCTCTTACCCTCGCTTTCAGTCGCTCCCACACTCCTACTTCGTTCTCTCTCATTTGCAGGGTAAACAGTGCTGGTCCCAGCCAAGGTCTCACTCCTTACTCAGTTTCCTTCTTTCCTTAACATACAGTGGTACATCTGCATCAGAGGCACTTCCAAATTCCTGTTAGGACTGCTCAATTCTTAAGTTTAGCAACAGCTATTTCAAAGAAAAATTCCTTAGCCGCTGTGTATTGCACAGTATTTAGCACTGCAATAAATATTTGCCACTGCACTTTCTTATGTTTTGCTTAAAAGATTCAATTGTACAAATGCTGACATTTTAAAATTTGTGTTCTGCACAAATCCAATGCATTTTAATGATTTTTTTCCCACGATAAAGAGGACAAAGTAATTACGAAATAGGCTGAAATTAACTCAGCTTAGGAAAAAAACCAGCAATTAAAAAAAAAAAAGAAATCCACTGTATAGTTACTTAAGTACCAGAGACACAATACCAATTCAATAAAGTTATTATATCTTACAAGAAACATAGAGTAATATTTGTCTTAAAGAAATATTCAATTCAAGTCCTTTGGTAGAGTCTAGAAAAGCACAGAATGTACAGCTGTACTTTTAGTGCCTCCACTTCTCAGACAAAATCTTTTCTTTACACAGGATAAAAAATGGGAACCTAAGTAGAGCAGACGGAAACATGGTGAAGCTAATAAACACTGCACCTTTCATAGAAAGAAAATTGTCTCAGAAAAAGATGCAGTTGATAGTTTCTCTAGCAAGTTCGTATAGTTGTTGCATTCTGTACTATGGTACCTGTAGAGCTTGCAACAAGAAATGCCAAGAGTGCAAGAGACTTGATATGACTTAATATTCTAGTCACAGCTGCACATGTGCTCATTTTCTCATTTACCACAAAGAAACCACAACTGTTCATTAGACACCAACCAGAAAAAATGATAGTTTTTTCAGTGTTCTGATGAAAAAAATGCAAAGTATGGAGCTTCACAGTGATGAGATGCCTGAAACACAAGTATCTCCCCAGCTCTACAGGAGTTGCAAAATACTATGTAACAACCCTTTAGGGAGAAAGCGCTTACTGAATTTGCGCAAAACTTAAGCTGCAATTTTCAGAAAAAGCACTAAACTACTACTGCACTCCATTCATTCAGAAGCAACCCAGATGCGGTACTATAGAAGCTCAAGGTACTGCTCAGTGCAATGATTCATAGTTTCCCTAATTCAGGGATTCAGCAGTTTTCAGTCGAGACCTTTATTCCCTCTCTGAATAAATGATGCCTGAAATTTTTATTCTTGTTCTAATGGAATTTCAATGGCCTTCACTGCAAATCTACTGGAAATTTTCGCATATTAAGTGGAAAAAATTAAATTATGTTAACCACATTTTAATGTGATTAAGGCTGACAGGGTCATTATTTCTGCTAATCACTCAGTTTAAAAACCTCAAACAAAACTTTGTAACAGCCAATGTTTTGTTCTGTTTTCCTGTATGTCTACTGTAGTCGAGAATTAAAACCACTACAGAATATGAAACACAGTATATATCATAAAAGGATATATAAAGTGTTGTCTTCAATGTGTACAGGAACTCCATTATAATTAATATCAAGATTAAAAAAGAAGGGGGGAGTCAATTTTACTATATGTACACCTCTTTACTTCTTTTGTCTTCCTCAATCAAAGGACAAAACAGAACAAAAACCACAGATACCTCTTCCTCTAGCTCCTATTTACCAGTGAAAAAAAGAAAATATTTCTGCACATCTTTACTGTGAACCAAAATGTACGTGCAATCAGTGTAATCACTGAAAATAATTTCTTAGGAAATGCCTGTTGGGCTTTGTAATACAGAGTTCTGCTTGTAATAATTTAGGTCAGCAGAAGTTGGAATATGGGCATAAAAAACGGGAAGAGAGGTAAGAGGCAATGAAGAATAGTAAACAGTACATAGATTCCGCAGTGTCTTGTAGTTCCCTCTCATGAAGGATCAACAATAGTAGAGAAAATAAAGGAGACTGCTGCTACGGTCACTGGCTCAGTTTGAGAGCCACAGCCCTACAACCAGCCCTGGCTGCTCTTGCTCAAAGGTCCAGCACCGACAGCAGCACTGAATCCCAATGGAGCAACTGCCCAGGATCAATAACAGAACGCAGAAGCCTTGAGAGTGATCAAAGAGGGTGGAAGGACAAATTAAAAAGACATATGCTTGTCTCATTCGCAGTACCAGAGGAGGGGGGTAGTTGTTTGTGCAATTTATTTTTTGTTTCTTTCTATGTAGGAGGAGGCTGTTCCGAGATTTTTTTTGGCTTGAGTTTCAGGCTTTTGGCAGGATTAACATTTTCTGTAAAGACCACAACTGTAATGCTTATTGTCCACTTAATAATTAATACCACCCTCCACAGATCCTCTTTTCTGAAGGACCTGTACCTCTTATGCCACATTATCTCTCTCCTCCGACATTTAGAGATTGTTAAAAAAACAATCAAACATTTCAGCACCCAAATCCATTTTTCTACATAAGTGACTGTGTTTATACTAAAGTTACTTTAGAAGAGAATGAAAGTGCAGACAGACTGATTCACATTGATCATTCCCATCTGGTTTGACAGACACATTTCAACCTTACTGAATCGCTAAAAATAAAAACAGTATTACAGCAGCTTAAAAAATTTTAAAAAAAGTAAACAAGATTATTACCTTGTTAACCTTAATGTACATGAAATTTATCTGGAAAATATTTTATTTCCTTCTCATTCTTTGGCAAAGTAACCAATCACATACACAGAGATTTTCAGATCTACTTCACAATTACAACAAAAAATGCTGAGAAAAGAGATGGTAATTAATCATACACAAGTCTTTTCATATAAAACTTTATTTCTACCTTCACGTTAGGTCATATTACTTCATACTACTTCTACCTTCATCGGTCTTACAGTTTGACCTGATGATCTTAAAGGTCTTTTCCAACTTAAATGATTCTATGTTCTAGCATGTACTGCTAGATCTGTATTTCAACAGCCAGCAGCATTTTTTCTGGAAGACCATTTGCTTTCTGCTTGAGTACTTTCCATAACAAGAAAAAAAAAAAGTCCAACAACATCATATCATTTACTATCAAGGAACAAACTACGTTAACATCAATATCATATTACAGCTGTAGTTTGCGGTGTTCTCAAAAAGAAGCATTATTGGTATTGTTGGACTTTCCAGTTTTAGTGTGAAAGCATGCACTAGTGCATCAACTAACAACCTCACTGAATTCTTGTGCTCATCTAAGAAGGGACCCTGCTGAATGTCCTAATGCATCTTATTGTGAATCTTCAGCAAATAAAACTTCATGTATGAGCTCATGATGTGCTTTTGCTGCTGGAAAGTCACAGGCTCTGTGGGAAGCTTTTTATCTTCCCAGCAGTCAGTTCTCTGAGAACATCAGTGCAGCTACTGCAGTTACCTGTAGATTACTTGTATTTTCTCACATCTGTGTCCAGCAATCTAAACCATGATGATAAAGGGTCATTAGGTTTTGAGTGAGGAAGGGGACGGACTAGACAATTTGCTCTGATAAGCTCCTTGTTGTGAGCACTGGTTTAGAATGTGAAATGCAGGGTTATGTACATTCTCAACTCAAAAACCAGTGCTCTCAAAGCACCAATTAAAAATCATAGTCAGCCCATCTTAAACTACACAAACACACCTCAGCTGAATTTTTTACAATTAATAATATTGCAATAAAATAATTCTGTCATGATAAGAAGGACATCAACTGTCTATTAGCCACAAAAGAACTCAGGTACAATTACTAAGATAACTGCTGTTTGGAGCACAGCAAAGCAATTTCCCACAGTGGGACTTACAGTTCAATTTACCAGTTGGGCAAATATTTTGTGCTCCGTAGTGGTCTACAGAGTTAACAGTTACCTGTAACATTTGAGCAGTGTTACACTTGGAGAAAACTTTCTTCAGCCCAAACAGGTGTTTCAGCTTTATCTGCTCCCATGAATACACTTTTTTCCAACCCTGTTCTTAGAACTATTTTCATTTTTCAATTAACAAGAAATGCAAATTTTTGGAAGAGCAAATAGCTCTATTTTCCTATTTCAAGCTACTCACAATGAGGTTTTGTAAGTTATAGGCTATTTGGAACTACCTGGAAGAGGGATGAGAATAAGCACAACATAACTATAAAATTACATTAGTCCTAAAGTAACCTGATGAGGTGGTAACAGGCTATTTTTCCTTAAAGGAGATTCTTAATTCAGTAAAATAATTAAAAAACAACGTTAAGTTAGACAATTCTGTCATAAATGGAGAGACATGTACTCACAAATGGAAGCAGGCTGCGTTTTCTTATGCAGCAACACCAGATCATTCCATGAATACAACATACAGTGAGAATGTTCCACTGACTCTGTCAGTGAGAGGGATCTAAGAATCCTTTAAAATATTTACAGTGAAATTTCATGTCAAACTCCAAAAAGTATCATTGTATTATCTCAGGCAGTAGACAAATACAGGAAAAGACAAATAAGCCATTGATTATTTCTTCGTAAACACACAAGTCATCACAAGAAAAGAGTATGAAGAATGTAACTACTATACTTCCTTCTTCTCAAAAATTAAAGATTGAAATAATTACCATTCAAACACTAACTCATCAGCTTAGATAGCTTGTTGCCCTTGCAGAGATGATAATATCCTACTACAGTGCCTTCGAGTCTTAATTTCAAGTCAGTGAAGAAAAACAGAAGACTGGTATTTTACACAAAAAATATGTCTATTTCCAAAGTAGAATAGTAGTAGCAATGCATGCTCATAATAGATTTTCCACCAAGATTCAAAGACAGCATTTGAAGAAATGCTTTTTAATTTTATCAGTTACTCTTGTGAACCAGCTACATACATCACATAAGTATTTTTTTATTACTACATGGCATTTAATGAAAATGCAACATTTTGAGAACTAACATTAACAGTCTGCATCATCAGAGAAAATGAATCCTTAATAATTATTCATACACCAAGTAACTATAAACTCAAATCATTTCAGAAGACCCAAATGTGTCAAGAACTTTGACAATTATGACTGGAGCCAGGAAACTGTAGCACTGCAGAATTTCTTATGAATTTTTCTAGTTACTTTTTATAAATGCTGTCCTAGATGACAGCTTAATGTGTACCACATGCAATATTTATTCTTCTTCAGTGTCAGACTGTCTAGCCATCCAAGGGAATACAAAGAATGTCACTTATTAGGATAAAAGCACAAGGAAGGTAATCAAGGACATATGTAACATCAGCCAATCATGCCCTATTTCAACACCCTATTCCATTCATAACAGTTCAACAATTATTTGCTTACTGATAACTTGCTTTCAGGCTGTTTGTGTTCCCCATAATGGCGGTTTGCATTTATTTTGCTCTTTAGAATTGGACACTTGCTGTGCCATGCACGTTTGTCAAAACTTTATACCTTCTGTCAGAAATAGCTTTAGCATATCAAATAATTTGTTTGTCAGAAATCACTAGTAGAACAACCTAGTTACCTTCTATGTCAATAGGGCACTAACACAACTGGAAACCAGAAACAAAAGGCCATCACACCACACACTCCTGCAAGACAAGCAGCTAAAACCATGTCTCTGTTTGAGCATATAGTTATATCTTTATGGGAAACCTAATACAGAAATCAGACTTTGACCAGAATTGAAAAATATTTTAGTAATATACCATCTAAACACAAAGACATTAATCTTGTTTAACCTTGAATAACTAAATTCCTTACTAGTCCTCATGTCTCTTTACCATATTTTATTTATATTACCAAATATCTACAGAGAATACTTGCAGACATCTTACCTGCTGATTCCAATCTATCTGATGGATCAAGTTACAAAAAAGCATTAACAAAGACAAGCAGAGATAGGCAGATAGAGGGAGCTAAAGCAAATGCTTATCCTCCATAAAGTTTTTTTTAAATGATAATAATAATAATTTTAAAAATCCTATGGGAATCAAGCATGCATGCACACTTCATTAATCTGAGAATCCCAGGACATAAAGATTTTATTAAATAAAAACAGGTATAGATTTAATGAGCCTCTGACATAAAACATAAGCTGGAAGAACCATCACATGTTTTAGATTGACAACATTGTGTAGGTTTTCAATGTATTAGGTGTAATATTCTCTTTTTTTTTGTAGTTAATAAAAGCCATTTGTTTGGATATAAGTACATTTTCCCTTCAGAAGTGTAACACTATGCCAGGGCATGAGAACAAGAGTAAGACTTGATATACAGTAAATCTGCGTAATTAATTTTCATTGTTCAACTCAATGAAGTATAAAACTAGCACATTCACTTACTCTGCTTCAAATATTTATCTTCTAAACATCTCTTCAGCCTTTAGAATATTTTGCCAGAGTACAGTAAATCCCAAACAGTATTTTATATAACTTCTCCTCAAATTAACAATAATTAACGTCAAGCATTGATAATAAAGGATCATAAGATACCCATAGTCTCATTTGATAGTTCTTCTATTAAGCATACATACACATAGTATATATAAATATATATAGTATACATATATAAATATACATAGTATGAACTTCCCTCTCCAATTTAAACACGAAGAAGCATGTATTTCTGGTTTCAAGAAAAGGATATACAGTTCTATTCAATGCACTGACTGTCAACATTTGAACATTAGTCATTAGAATAAATTCAAGTTGTGAAAATAAAATACTCTGACAAAACTTTAGAAGGTAAGTAAACTTTCTTGGGGAAAACAAGCAGTTAAATGAAAACATATTTCCACATATTTTATACATAAAATTGAGCTGTAAATAACCATAAAATTCAAAGGAATTAAAAAAATTGCATCTGTTTTTCAAAATATTCATCAATGACAAATGTGTCTGTCAATTGTGAAACAAAGAATTTACTTCAGAGCAAAAACAAACTTGAAAAATGGGGCCCAAAGCCGCAGTGGCCTATATTTCCAATTGTACAAAGGAATATTCCTTCCTAAACATTATTTTCTATTTATAATAAATGTTTCTTGATTGGTCGATGTTCCCATTTGGCCCCTGTTGCAAAAAACCAGAACAATAATGCATAAAACATGGAGATGCTGTAGACCATTCATGAAGAGTGATTTCAAGATGAGTACTTCTCCGAGACCCCATAAATAGCTCAAATATCAACTGCAGTGAGAAATAAAATTCATTTAATCCATAAGAACTTAAAGAGATTATCAGAATTCTTTAGCATGTGACAGCAAGAAATATTTCAAGACATGATCCAGATAGACAAATTCAATAAGCAGTATTTTAGAGGTACATACACATACTTGTCTGCAAATCAGATACACCAACACTGGTAACAGATTATGAAAGGAAAGTTGCCTACTAATTTGGATACTGTTTAAGAGATACTATTAGCAATACTGATTGCAATGTGTAATCCAGATTTCCCCATACAGATGTTTTGAAAAAGCAATACAAGTAATTCTGTTGTTATTTCAAAATAGGAGACAATATTATCAAAGAGGGTTGGGGCAAAAAAAATCTGTAAAACAAAAGCTCATCTGCCTGTTGAAGAGCCTATCATGAGAATGAAATGTCTTTCCTCTCAAAAAACACCAGTTTCAAACAGAAAGGAGGTATCAGATCCTAACACACAAGAAGGAGTTACTCGGAATGCTCCCACCACACCAAATGAGACCACAGACACCCACCTCTCTACACTCATCCAACAGCCTTCTCCCATCTTCCAAATTCTCAACAGGACTCCCACAAAAAGGACTGCTGATTTTTAAATGTCATGTGAGATATAATAACAATGACCCAATAGATGTTAAAAGCTAGGGACATGTACCTACAGTATCTATTTTCCCTCTGATTTGCAAGAGTAATTTATTCGGTATGGGCTATGAACAACTTCTGTTTCTATGTTGTCCACATGACAAAGACAGGATAATAATGCTCATTCATTCTGAAAGGCACAGGGCTCAACAAATTAATAATAATAAGTAATAAAAAATAATAACTTAAGAATAAACAACTGTTATCATGAATAGTCTCTTGTACAACTCTCTGTTAGCTGATTTGTAAAGCAAAAAAGGGCAAAACCTTCCTTGATTTAAATAAAAATAAAATCCTGCTCTCTACGATAAGACCCGCCCATTAATGGGACAAATTAAAGTTACTCTTTGAGCTCAAAAACCAAACCAAAACTATGGCATACGTAAATCGGTCTTTAACCCTCTTTCCCTGTTAAAATTCTACTGAGGTTCAAATATGCAGAAAAAGGTAGCGATTCATCTACAGCAGACAGCATTTTAACTGAAATGAGAGAAGTGTAACTGGATCTTTGCAACTTGCATCACAAAGCATAAAAAAATATTTCTATAGTTAACAATAAACATAAAATGCAGTACAACAGAGTTCCTCTTCTCCAAATAGATTCAGACACTCATGTTCATCCAAAGAATAATCTTTATCCCTGGGAAATTTAATCAAGTAGACTATTTGACATTACTTCCTTCCCTTTCTCTCAACAAGATTATTACATCCAAAAATCACTGCAGTGAAGGTGGTTGTGCTTGTAATACACACAACACAAAAGAAGAAAGAAACAAAAAGTAATCTAATTCTTCATTATTAAGGATGTTTCTCATCAAGAACTGGAAACACGAAAGGGATTTTGACACAAAACTCAACAGGCTAACATGCACAGTCAAACTGCTTCACTCTAAAATAAGCAATAGTGAAATCACTACTGACCTATTTACTATTGGAAGGAGGACTTGAAATCTGCACCTGAGGTAATGATATTGTAGAGAGATGCCAGCACTGATACCCTAGTCTTCTCCAAAACCCTTGAGTACCTGTTAATGGGATTGCATTAATGATGCTCAGGAGTAACAACCCTGGATTGGAACATACTGTAAATTATAGAATCTGGTCCTCAATATAAAAGCCAGGTTCTTAGGTTGCTTACCTTTCCCCTTTCTTCCATTCTGTAACAGACAAGCGAGAATAACATTGTTTCTCTCTCACTTTTTCCATTTCAATGTTTTAAGACTCTACTGGCTTGGAGTACTGTGAGAGAGAGATGTCTGTTCTCCTAAATAGAAGCTAGCCTGAATCTAAAAACATCAGCCATAAAAAGCAAGATGAGACACTGAAGCTAGAAATCTTGCTTTAGAGTATCACAGAAATATTAAGCTACTGAATAGTCCCAAACTCATTTAGTTGCACTAAAACTAATATAGTAAAACTATATAAAACTACATTGTCAAAAGCTATGCTCTAACCTACAATAAATAAGAGGGAAGCATTCTAAAGAATTGATTTAAAGAACTAGAAATCTGCATTCAGGCAAGCAAGCAGCACATTGCTATGTTTGTGGCAGCAGCATTCAGTGGCAGACCACAACTATAAACACCACACACTTAGACCACTCCATGCACATTTGGAAAGCCTACAAAAAAGGGGACTGACAGTACACATAGCTGCTTTGCAGATATCATTCGGGAGATAAATCTTTTATACAACTACGGAAAAAAAATAGGTAATTTCTATTAATATTTTCACTGGGTAACTTTATTTTAATGTAGAGAACACTTCCCAAAACATTTTATCTATAATCTCACCAGCACTAACACTTTCCAGGAAATAGCAAGGAACACCGAGGCAATAAAGCACAAGCTTCCCAAAAAGTCGAAAGTATGTAGCAGAAAATTGAAGTAAGCCCTTTACACACCATACTGGGAAGATGGAAAAGCAGTTATTTATTAGTCTCTACTTTCTCCAAATCCACTACACAAAATCTACACTCAGACATACCTCTGCATTTCAGGTTTGTTTCTGAGCAGTTTAAGCATTCTTCAGTTTTAAACAGACTGAAGTTTGAAATGGATGTTGTACATCACATTGCATTCAGAGTCAGGAACACATCGCATTGCAATGATTTTGCATGAAGTTTACATCATTGTCACCATGTACCATTTTTTGTTGAAGTACCTCTCTTCACTGCTCATGCTAACTATACGCTGAATGAAGCAGCTGTGTAATTAACTGGTTTGAAATCTAGTGAAATCTATCATAATACATTATTCTTTTCCCTAGTACTATGTATCTTAAGTAGCATCTGTTTATAAAGATGACAGAAATATTTACTGGTAAGTCACAATGCTAATGAAGATCAATAAGATTCAAATTTCTAAATTGTTCAGACAGCATATAGAAGTAAAGATGTGCCTTCTTACCCTGTACAAGTTTGGATAACTTATGAGTAGCTACATTTTTGTTTGTTGAAAGCTAGCATCTATTGCTTTAGAGTTTGCTTATGAAAATTCAAGTGTTTAAATAGACTATCACACAAATAACTCGATGCTACAAACTGCCATGACAGATTTAAAAAGTATTGTTAGCAGGCAGGAATTCATAAGACTACCAACCCAACTATAAAACTGGTGGAGCACTCAAATTCAAAGCTTTGGTTGTTCAATGTTATAACTGCAACCCCAGAATCGTGTATAAACAGCTCAGAAATTTTGGTGATGACACTCAAAAAAAAAAACCCAACAAGAAGAGCATCTGGAGAGAGAAGAATAAAAGGAACAGAAGATGGGAAGCAAAGCTGAATTGTTCAAAAGGTGGTTTGTTATAACATGCAGCTGGTAAGACAGCGATCATATACAGAGCAAAGAAGCTGAAAAGTTACTCATAGCTACTTTCGCTCAGCACAGCCTAAGATGAAGAGTTAATACACAGTTTTTCTGCGTTGCTCTGATAGTACATATCAGCTTGCTGCATACAGATGTTTTCAGTGAACACGAGAGTCTCGCTGGGGTATGGCTGTGCTGTGCTGGTGCTTGGGGGTGTGGGATGTGGGGTTGACATGTGTCACTCACAGCATTGCAGAAACTGCTCTTCATTACTCTGGTCACCGCGCTTTCTACAAAGTCTGCAGCCTTTGATGAGACATAAGAACAGCTTGAAGCTATCTTATGTGCCCAGGACATAAAAACCAGGACCTTCCTCTCCACCACCACTTTGCTTTTTACCAGTTAAAATATTCAATATATCCTAAGTAAACTACTGAGACTATATTTTCTGGCTTTGCAATCTATGCTTTAGGTATTTCTAAGTGCCATGTTGTAACCAGGTGGACTGAAATTTTCGAAAACAGCTTCACTATACAGCATTGCCCATTTTTAAAACATTCTAGAAATATTTTATTTGAAAAATGTTACTGTACTAATGCTTAGAAGCCAAGACTTTATGTTTGACACAAAGTAAACTTGGTATCAGAGATCAACCATCACATCTACATGCAAGTCTATCCAAATCTGAACTTAACATCCTCAGTAGCAAAACTGCTCAAATTTAACACTGAAGAGTCTCAGTGATTTAATCTCTTCCTATGATCTACAGCACCTGCACGCAAGCAGAGTGAAGCTAGGCTCTTCCTGGAAGGTGGTTTTGTGTCTGGGGAGAGGTTACACACTAGAGCTGAGAGTAGGGACCCATTTCCCCATGCTTAGAGACACATCCCCAACACCTGCCGTTACACAAACAATATGCATTCACATTCAAACAGATGGGGGTCTCCTCAGAGTGAAGCAAAGCAAAGCAAGGCAGGAAGTCTGGTTAAAGAAATCATCCAGACCAAAGGACTGGACTGGAACTAAACCAGCAAGAATGGGATGAAACCAGAGAAGAGGGAGAGACAATCTGGCGAAGACTCACAGAGAACGTATCAGCTAGGAAAAGGGTGGCAAAAAAAGTTTGGGACAGACAGAACAAACGCATGTAAAGTCACTGGAATTAGTAAGACAGAAGACTACAAGAAGCCAACTGGCAATGTCAGGTAAGGTGCTAGAAAGAAAAGACTGCCCTTAGGTTGATGGATGATAAATTAATTTGTATTCATTAATTCATTTGTATAAGACATAACAAGGATAACTGTTTATTAAGCAAACAGCATGCACTATCCCCTGTTAAAGTAGGTTAAGTGCCCTATGGGAAAACTATGTCATCCTCCAGTTAAAAAAACCTAAGCTGTAAGATCCTCTCTCTCAATCAGGCAGTAAGGGTGCAACACAAAGCCTAAATTCTGGATCTTGTTAACTTTGAGTATGACTTCACAAATTGTGTGTGCAAAACTCCATTAGTACAAAGATAATATATTTTTTTTAGTATTTTTTTAAAAAAACATTTAATTTGTAAAGAAGTACAACACAGTTAAAAAATTATAATTTTTCAACTCTGTCAGCATAGAAGTCGACCTCAAAATCATTTAGCAGCTATTTCAAGAAAACATCTCAATACTATGATGGCATTACAACTAATAATTATGAGTTAAAGAATTCTACATCAAATACATTCTCAAATGTATTTATAAAAATAAAATCTATCTGCCTAAACACTCATGACTCTATGGCCTATAGTTTATTTAAATATACATTTAGTGTAATTCAGAAAATAAATGTAATTCAAAAGCTAAAAAGCAGCAAAAACTGCATTCTGCCCTCACGTGGGTATCCTGCTACATGACTAATAAGCCAGTATTAGCAAATAACTGTTCGCTCTATGTGATGTGTTTGTCTCTGCACTGCAGAGGTTCATTAACAGCAGCATCCCTCCTTTTAGAAGAGAAAAGACTGGGTTTAGGTATTTGGTCCAAATGGAAATTTTTTTTGTTTTAGCAAAATTTTAAAGTTCGTGCATTTCAGATAGCATTTGAAAAGGGCTGGAGGTTGGACAGCGAAAGGAGATTGTGTTTCTGCCAGACTAAGATGGAGATGTTTCACACTTTTGAGTCATTATATTTCTAGCTGTAAAAGAGATGGAGCTGGTCTGCAGCTGTTCTTTCTCTTAATTTTTATTTCCTGTTTATATATTTAATAAGATTCTTAAATATACACATCCTTATAATGCTTGTTAAACCATTTTTTACTTCAATATATGTCACGTTAATACTACTGTTCCCATTTTTTAATTTTGTTTTCTAAAATGTCTTTTTGAAAGGTCTTAAACCAAAATGCAGGTTAAATGCTAAGGAAGAACTTCCATTTTTCTTTTTTTTGCATAGAGGTCAGATATTTATTGCTAACCAATTTAAGAAGAGTGTACAAAAATAGTATCTCCAAAACCTGTCTAAAATCAGGCATTATATAAAGGTGGAATGGGAGGTTTTGTAGCACAGGGGATCTTTGTTGTTGAATTTCTCTTAAGGTTTCTTTTGTTGTTTTTAATAGAAGTACTGAAGCCATGAAAACTTTCTGAAACGTGTTTCTTCTGCCACAATCCTCATTGACAGCACATGACATTGCCCTGCTCTTTTGCTAAGATAGTGAACACATCTATCCTACTACTGGTCATGTACCCACAGACACGACCAATGCCACTAAGTCTCCATTTACCACCAAATAGCTTTCTCTCCTAACTAGCTTAAAAATAGAAAGATTGAGTGAAGCAGATTCATACTCAATCCTACTGAGTCTTCCATGTACTTCACTTTTCTTTCTTTCTTCATGTTAGATTCCCCACCTCCACTCTTTTTTTTAAATATTTGGAACATCTGAAGCAATATGGAAAAGATGAATAGAAAAGGATTATTCGCTCTCATACTACGAGATCTAAGGAGCATCAAACGAAATTATGATGTGGCAGATCCAAAACAAGCATAAGGAAGTACTTCTCCATATAGCACACAGTTAAACTCCAGGATATTGGGATGCCAAAAGTATACTTGGGTTCAAAAGGTCAACATCTAAATTCATAAAAAGAAAAAATCAGTCCAAAACATTAACCACAAGTATGGCTTCTGGACGCATATACTGTTTGCTTAATATGCTCCTATACTCTTTCCTGGACATCTGTTGGTGGTCTGTCAGAAACATGTTACCAGAAAAGACAGACATTTAATCTGACCTAATTATGCCTCTTCTAGCTTATGAACATAAAAAAGTGCTATAAAAATTAAAGGTTATGTACTATGACATGTACATCATCTTTCTAAATATGCAGGAGTAAGTTATGTCCAAGAGAGGTATCCTATCCAATCAATATCCAACTCATTTTTGTTAACAGACTCTCTACCGTAGCCTTTGGAGAAACAACCCCTTGAAAATAATGCTAACACACATTTGGATGCTCAGCAAGTCTGAATTATATTAGAGAAAGCAGTGTTCAAAAATGCCTATCAAGTCTCAGACAACTTAGTTACAATAATACAGATATTAGAAAATCTTCAAGAGGATAATCAGCTCTTTAAATTACAATCTATGCATAGGATGAAAAAATTCACTTGTTTAGACCTGAGAAGCTGAGTCAAAAGATCAGCCTTTGCACATACAGTACTCCTGGTGCTCCCTGTAAAGAATCAGTCCAAAATACTGAACCAAAGAGGATGCTAAGCATGGTCCACTATATCTGCTCATTAATTAGCTCAATATATTTTATAATTGTATTCCATACTATGACCTGCTAAAAGCATCCTCTTTAGCAAAATTAAAATGTAAACCTTTAATTAGGTGAAGGGCTGATAAATCTCTCATCCTGGATCTATGCGACAGCCTGACTGAGAAACCAGATTTAACTGAAAATGAATGGACTTTTCTAGAATACTTTCTTCATAAAACTCAAATACATGTATATATACCATGTTAAGGTACTAGATCCATATAAAAAACATTAGGAAGGACTTAAGTATTCATTTAGAGCACAGCAATCTGTAGTAAGAATGGTTTCAGTGGATTCCCCCATACAACATCATGATTACTGTCATCTGATCATAACACAAGTGCGACTAACACAGCTGCCATGTCAGTTTCTCTTCAGGGGCCAAGTCTTAATCATAAATCAGCTGAATGACTAATTCAACATTGTTAAAACCAGCAAGTAGCTGCTTGGAGCCATTCCAGTTTTTACATCGTTCAAAAGGTCAATACACCTACTCAAACATACAATAGTTCTATCTTTCACAGTGTTTTCTTCTTTTCTTGGATTGAAAAATAACATGTTAGCGCTTAAACGTGTGTGTTTTAACTAACAATTAAAATGTTCATTAATTCTGAAAGAGTGACCCAAAAGACAATTTTAGTTTTCCTCTCTACCCATAATCAAAAAGTCTCTCCTCTGCTTTGCTGTTTTAAACACTTTTATAGTTGTAAAAGTCTTTGGAAAACAATTTACTGCTGTTTCCTGCATTAACCTTACTTTTTAAATAGGAAACATTAAGCTCAGAAATAAACTTTTTCAAGTTGAACGACTAGTCTAAATGTGGCTTGCATTTCAAATATGAACCTTTACCTCTCAAAATAATATAAAAATCACAAATTAAGTGTCATCTAACAGTAAAATATATTCTAATGATTCACATCTGCTTGTAGCACACAAATGACAAAAGCCTATCGTTAGCATCTTTCATAGAAAACATTTACTCTGCTCTTAAATATAAAAGCTATGTTGCATAAACAGAGGATTTAAAGCTGTGGCAGAGTGGCTGAATGAAAGAAAATGGCAATCTTTCTGGTTCTAGTAGATGCCTTTCCCTATCACACAATGTTTCCCACTCATAAATACATGACAAATACTTCCTCAATCATTTTTTACGAGCAGGGATGCACAGGGGGTAGTCAATGGCTAGCTTGAGGGAAAATAGGAACAGCAGGAGGCAGAAACTGTACTGAAAATGGCTATGTGGTAAATTCTCTTCTGGAACATCACTCAGCTACCCAGGCTTTGATCTTTCAGCTACAATTACACTCACATCCATGAGATCTGGGTATACTTTTTAAAAACTAAATCATTAATTGTAATAGAAACAGTTAAACCATTTAATTATATGACTTCTCAACTCAAACATCTGATTTTTTCAAATAAAAAATTTGCAATTTATACAAAGATTTCCTTTCAGTTGGGTTTAACTATGTCATCATCACAACTAGTCTCACAAAAAACATGGGGTGACTGGCGACAGCTAAATCACAGACTGGCGTCTCCTAAGTAGCCTGTCTACCATTAGGGTCTGGGGAATGGTATTTACTGTACAATTAGAGCCAGTGAGCTCTACCTGTAATCATCCAAATACAGGTGTGAGGATCCTTTTTTGGACAGGGAAACCAACTCATCCATTTTCACATAAACTTCCACGCCCGTACTGTTATAACAAACCTTAGGAAGCCTCAACATTTGTACTTAGAAAAAAATATCACCTGACAGTAACAGAACAAATACTTCTATCCTGACTTTAAAGTCTTCCTTGGGTAGAACTTTTAATGTTTAAATCGTCATTCCCAAAAAGCATTGAAAGAAGGAATTAATTAATTTAAAATTATAAAATTTGGCCAAATATGAAAAGCTTACATGATGAAATTCGTTATCAAGTTTATTCTGAAGTTTGTGTTTCAGGCTGAGAGGGTTTGCCATTACATAGGTTAAATTTTGTTCTTTAATACTAACACAAAATGTCTTGGAGTATCAAAAGGACAATTTTAGTTGCAGTAATTTCACAGAATTTATTCTAATGATTTATTGGAGTTAACCATCTGACATTAATTATTGTTTTGGCTTCCAGTCTATGAATGTTTATTTTTCAGTTTAAAGCCTTCTCACTCTTTGATATCATATGGAAATGAGAATTTTTAATGGAAAATTGAAACCATGTGCATCTAAGTACTTAATGAAGTACAGGGAGAAACAGAGGGTGTACTTTAGGAGAATTCAGATATTCCGCTTTAGATACTTTTGATTTGTTTGGATGAGTTACACGCATATATCTGTTCACAAACATTCATTTATACATCTTCAAAGTATCTCACAAATACTGTGTTTAAACATCTGAGTACTAATAAAAGGTTTGTTGTTTGTTTGTTTTCTTAAACTAAATATACTGCTACAGATTTTTCTTCATTGTATACTTACTTCATCTGTTCCCCCGTCCACAAACTGAATATTTATCCCATCTAGTTCTTCCACTGACATGCTAAATGCTGTACTTCTCAATAGCAGATTCCTACCATATGCCTACCGTGTTAGGACTGGATCTTCATCCAGCTCACTGAATGTCTGATAGATTGATTTCGTAACCATCACGTATTTAAGTCATAATATTGATGCCAGGAATACTTGATTAAAACCTGTGCTGCTCATAGCATTAAAGCCCATCAATACAGGCCTGTAAGCTGTAAGCAAAGTGCAAGCAGTTGCAAGGGAGCCAGGCACCCAACTGTAGAGAGGAGACTACTGTTAAAATGAGCAATTTTGCCACAGTTTGAAAGATTTCTGTGCAATTCACATAGCTTTAGTCCCCTGGCATTTGACTCATTCCTTTGGAATTAAAAAGATCTTGTTCAGACAATCAGCATTACATAACATTATAAAACCATATGTTTATTTAAATCAGTACTTCTAAATCGAATCTATTTTCTCCACAGTTAAAGGATTCATGTAAGGAAAGAAAGTATATTCTTTTCTGTACTTTCATTTATGGTTTCACCATATGCATTGTAGTCAAGCAGCACATCAATGGGAGCAAGGCAGGTAACAGAAGCGCAACATTAGTTTTCATTCCTATTTTAATTAACATCCTTGGTCATCGCATTAGGAATTATTCACCACTGAAAAATGTGAAACAAAAACATAAATCTAGATATTTAACCTGAACACACTCACCACTTGTTTTTCTTCCTAATGTAGTCTTTTTCAGAGAGGTTAACCAAGTAGATCATCGGCTTTGATGTAAAAAACAAATGTTTGTTCAAAACATCAATCTAGAAGAGAAAACAGCGGAGAATTTTAAAAACAAGTTACACCAACTCACACTAATTTTATGACAATCTTCCTCATGGCACGTCTGAGAAGGCAACGGATTTAAACTGTAACATATAGATGACTGATAACCACGGAATCAGCTGATATATTTAAAATCCAATATATTACAAATACGAAATCTAAAAAAAAAATCCCTTTAAGAAAAGTCAGTAACAGGTAGCAAAATTAGAAGTCAATGCATGGGATAATATTTATAGCCTACCTCTTTGTCATTCCAATCATGATAGAAGCGGACAGCTTTCTTTTCATCTATTACCCAGGTCTTGATTTTGCACACTACATCCTATGCAAGATCAAGAAAAAACAAAGTCAAAAACTCAGCTGGATATCAGTCCATTCTCTTCCATAAACAAGGCATGTATATATTAAGATTCAAAACGTCCATGCAAATCAAAAATTAGAACATACTTTTTAAGAGCAAATTTTTACTCTCCCAGAAAAACAGAAATTGCTGCTTTAAAAGTCACTAAAGAGCAATGTTAATTATTAAAGTGATACAAATCCCATAATTAGGAAGTTAAATGCACAATACTCAAGTATCATCTCTCACCACCACGAAAATTAGCAGAGCTCATAAAATATATCAGTACATTTTAGATTGCTTTTCAAACTCAGTAAGACGCGACATTTCAGTATCCAACGGGAGAGACCACGTATAATATAAACACGCCATTAAGAAAACGGAATGGGTGGCAAAAACCACAGCAAATATCTTTTTTTTAAATGGTGAGCAAAAGAAATTGAGCCTATTATTGATGATCCACCCTTCAAGAAATTAATTCAAATGGCCAAAGCCCTTTTTATTCCGCATTAATTTTTCGCCAACACCTTCTCCCTCCCCCCCAAAATGAAACCTGCCAAAGCCTCCATTACACAATGGCAAGAGCCTTGCACTGGTGACCTCCAACCAGCTGCATTCACTTTCAGAACATCTCTCTCGGCAGGAAATCTAAAGGCCTTTTAGTTAGCAAGCTAGTGTGCATTCAGAAGGAGTAACTGCAGGAAGAGCCCAATGTGCTTTGTTTCTCTGGCCTTTCTTCACAGAAAGATTAATCATCTGTGAAATGGAAACGGCAAACAGCAAGTGACACAAACTGAACCCTTCAAGCCTTTCCTCATCAGTTTTGTGGTCGTGAATCCGAAAGCTGCGTGTGGCACGGTTCTCCTTACAGGCAGGTGTTAATAAAAGGCTCTTGGGTCTGAAAGGTCAAACTCAGCTCTTCTAGGAGTAGTACATTTTAGAGTCGCCTATTTTTTCTTGTAGATAATCTATGAACATGCTTTAAATAATGTATTTTTTAGGTTATAATTGACGCAACAGAGAATTAAGATCTCTAACATACCAGGAAACATTCCCTAAACTGTTGAGCACACGTTTTTTGGACTTAGTGCTATGCAGTTGAATACATTTATAAACAACCACAAATAACATCAGTATTTACTAGTCTTTCCTAGTCTTGCAGTTGCTTTAGTGAAAAAAAAACAAAGAAAAAGCTCTTCTAAATCTTCAGATCCTGATTTGAAACCCTCCAGGAGGAGGACTCCCCACAGACTTTAACAAGGAAGGGGCAAGCTAAAACTTTTAATGAAATCTAACATGTTCTGCCTAAGAATAATCACTTTTACTCTCCTATAACTGAATTTCACTCATAAATGTTTAAAAGTGGCTAATATAACACCATTTCCTACAAGGAGAAGATCAAAGTGCTATATTACAAATGCATTATGATTAAAAAAGCACTGTGCAGCTTTGCTATTAACTGTTCTTTAAACCCTAAAAGGCTTCCCATAGATCTCACTTGGCACTGCATATACAACCTTTGACAAGTAATGTAGACCATTTTTATTCATTGCCTAAAATTGTAGGCAATTATGTGCGTCACACTGGCCACCTGCAAATTCTGAATGCCTGCTCCAGTTGTCAGAGCAAAAAACTAATGTCGGAGGGGATTAATCTAGGGGGAGAGAGTCCTCTTTAATGGCTCCAGCAGGTGAAATGGCCCAGCTGGTTACTGTGATGAGTGGCCAGAACAGCTTATGTAGAGACATGCAACAAGATTACATATAAAGAAGAAAACAGTGGTACCATCTTATCTTTAACCCTATATGCTTTTCATTTTTTAATTGATCGGTATAAACAAGATAAGGGAAGCAATTCTACCGATAAGTGCTTTTCATTTAAGATCTTCATTCTCAGCTTTTGTTTAAATAGATATATAAAAAACAACACAATTTCCAAGCTTCTTGTTCGTCAGTGAAGGAATTCCAATTACACAATATTTCGGGTCATAAAATAATTCTGGAGGCACCTGCCATGTGGCTTTCAGCACATTTCCCCCCCAACAGCAATGCATTATCATATATAAATTGCAGACAATAAAAATTACAGAAAAAACATAAGAGTACAAGTTACCAAAGCAAATAATTTAGGCTTAAGCAGCAGTGAAATGTTGTTTAATCACACTGTAAGGATAGCTACATAATACATAACCTCCAAAAAATTTCAAGCATCACCACAGAAATAAAGTTTGCACTTTCTAAAGCGTATCTAAGCATTCAGTTGCTTAGAATCAGAAGTTCTCTTTCACATTCATCTGCTACGTACATTGACACATTTAAAACCATTTTGGCACAGACCTAATTTTTCAGAGTTCTCATTTAGGGACCTGATTTGATTCTGTTTGCAACTGTTGTTCCAAAGGAGTCATTACATGGCTAAATTCCACAGCGAGCCCTGACCAACAACTAAAACTGCTGGTGAGAACAGACAGCTATATACTTGCAATTTAGTTTTGGTTTTACAGAGAAGGTGGCAGAGTACTGGAAAACTCTCTTTAGGTAAAAGGATAAAAACTTACAAGCAAATGCAATATTTATGTCTGAAGCTGGTGAGGCAGTAAGAGATAAAGAAAAAATTTGGAAATAATTATTCAACGTCAAAGTCAGATTCTCTCTGATCTATCTGGGCAGTCCCACCGCGCAGAACGTAAGGCAGTCAGTCCAGAAACAGAAAAAATGGACAGATGAACTCAGATTCCCCTGTATCAATGATGGTGTCCTATTTAAATGAGATTTAATATGATCCCTTATCAAGAAATCATCAAATACTAGTGGCAATATGAAGAAAGGCAACTATTTCCACATCTCTCTTTCACTCAGTTGCCCCAATACTCAAACACATAAAAAGCAGAAAGCATATTTTTAGGTTATATCTCACGTAACACCAGTTTTAGTTTTAAAATTGCTCCTGTTTAGGCCTGGTGAAAGGGCATGAACTGACCTTTTCATCTTCACTATCACTGTAACAGTCATTTAAACACATTTAATCACTACTCTAGTTAACTCCAAGACGCTTAATAACAGAATACTTAATAACAGATCCACTTTGTTTCATTAGATCTGGCCTCCCTCGTTGCACACTTCGAGGTCAATCTGTCACCAGCAGAATGATCCACTTCTTGTTTGACAAGAGGGGTATTTTGTTCTGTTTTTCAGCTAGCAACATCATAGCAAGCACCATTTACAAAGCCACCAAAAACCTCACCAAAATTCAATTTACTTACAGTTATCAAGGCATATGAAACAGAGCAAACTTCATGAATATCAAATACCACTGTTTTAAACATCAGTTAATTTCTGACTATTTACTTGGCAATATGTATAGCACATGTGAATACTTATTTAGCCATATGAAATACAGTGATTTTAATTTACATCCTGCTCTCATTTTCCAAAGGCAGCAAGTAGTCAAGCCACAAACGTAAAGCAGGACTTTAACAATAAATCCCAACACTATAAAATACTTTAAAGACATACATTTAAACTGCATTTAGGAGATTTATCAAGACATGCTCATGAGATACCACTGTGTAGAAAAATGTGCATACATTAATAAAACTCTCTGGATGGATGATAGTCATAATGTGTGCCGATGCCAAATTCTTCTCACAGCACGAGGGACTAAACTGAAGCTTGGAAAACTCACTTGCCTACTTGGCATCAGGGAATTGTGAGTTTTTTGTTGTAAATTAGCAAGGCACGTAATTAACTTCCGCAAATTTAATAAAGAAATAAGCAGTTGTGAGGATTATCACTTCACACTTCAAAGTGCAAGTGAATTCTCTGTGATCCTGCAAGGCAGTGGAAAGTCTCCGCTACTACCAAGAGTAACTGTGAGTACAGCAGGCTATTTTTCCTCCACCAAGGGAGATGTTTCTGTGAAGTACGGAGTGTTTCTCAGCACCTTATTTGTTCCCTTCAAAACCTCCAAGATGTAATAACTGACCAACTCTCCATAAACAGTTCAAAAGCAGTCAAAAACTGTTCATTAAAACTTTCCATTGTCAAAAATTCTACAATTTTCACTGCTCTGCTCCTCAGGAAAGCTATAAGGAGTATCTAAAATGGTACCCGTAGCTCTCAGTTTGCTCCTGTCATTTCATACACAAGTCCAACAGCATAGCATAACAACGACAAAAGTAGAATTGTGTAATTCATATAAATTTCCCTAGGCAATATGGTTCAGTGACATATGGTATCTAATTCAAAAAACACTGCATACACTAAATGGAATCAACACCACCTAACCAGTAGGTCTTGGAATGTAACCGTAAATAGTAAATTCAATGAATGTCTTTCTGGTGGCGCTACAAAAAAAAATTACTAGCATTTCACTAGTTATCATCTTTCATCAACAGCCTAAAAAAGATCTTATTAATGACACAGATTCTGAGAACAGTAAATTACTAACATGACTCGTGTGTGGTGACAAGAACTGTTAGACTGATTTGGTGAAAGCAAGCAATGTTTTTTAATACAACAAATCCAAGTTTATACAGTTGGGAGGGAGGGTGGATACAGTATTTCCCAGGTAGAGGACTTCTCCCCGGCAAAAGGAGTCACTCAGAAAAGACTCGAGGTTCACAAATAAATGAACTGTACTGTAACTGAACATGTACTACAGTCTTTGAGTACATAAATCAGCTAAGGTCCAATGTGAATAATTCTACACTTATCCCTGTTGAAATACTGAAAAATTAGAGAAAAATAAGAGGTTTTGAAAAACTACTTGTACATGAAGACTCAGTGTGCTCCAATCTTGCACTTCTATTCTTACCGCATTTCATTTCATATATATATAAAAGCAAAAAACTCACATAGTATGGTGTTTTTCACAATAGCATACAGAAATCAAATGCTTGAAAGTTGAAACTTGACAATACAGACTAAAGCTGTGTCTTATTTCCAAACAGTAAAGATCGTTAATCACTGACAAAATTTCTGCAAGTTACAGTAATTTATCTCTAGCTAGAAAGTATTTACATAAAGGCTAATTATTTCCCTTAAGAGATACATTCTATTTTAACCACACTTATAAGAATTAAACTGCGATATGCATGAAATCAAACTAGATAATAATTAGCATTCCATCTGGCCTTCAAAATAGCTAAGATGTTATTTCAGATACAGATAGAGAACTACATTATGTGAGGTAAAGAATATTCATAACTAAACTGTGCTGCACCAAAAACAATTTATTGTGTGCACATCGATTTCCCTGTTAACACACCGTCCTCTCATTCATGGCATTCCTTGGAAATCTTCAGTTCTCTTTAGTATAGCCTTAGTTCTCTGCTTTTCCTTGAGGCTTTCTGGCAATTTAAAAGAGTGAGGCTGAAGTGACAAAGTAAGAATTTATTGTAAAAACAATGTTTAGAAACAGTGGCATTTTTAAAGGACAATTATGACATATTTTACAGTTTAAAAAGAAAAGGCTAGGTTATGTTTCTCAGTTGTGTTAAGTGTTTAAATAAGCTGCATCTGCTGGGTGCAAGAAAGGGAACAAGTCGGGTACTGCATCAACTGGAGTGACAATGAGCTCCTCTGTGGTACAAAACAATGTCTAATCTCTTACAATTCCCGTGCTCACTGACTTTAATAAAAATACAATAGGAGAAGTAATGGATTTAGGACAAGCGTATTATCCTTTCTTCTATTCAATACCTTCTAACAGAGCCAGCACGAGGTGTACATGATACAAGATTTACTCAGAGCTGGATACCAATAATGTTTATGAGCCAATAGCAAGTACTTTCACCCAAAACATCCTACAGGCATTCCAGACAATGTAATTCATGTCAATAATCCTCAGATTCTCCTGTGTGGGTCATCCTTGTGGGTTCTAAGGCATTATATATAAAATGATACAGTCACCTGTAGCTTCTCAAAGAAAAAAGCAGGCAAGAACATAGAAGGTGATCTACTTACAAGTTAATTTCTAGCAGTTCAGAAATTCAGAACAGGGAAATTGCACTGAAAAGTAAAATTATGAGTTCCACTAAATTTTTCTTACTCCATTACACCTTTATTTCCAAATAAACCCGTGTGAATGCATTTGGTCTAGATGTGAGTAAAGACAACCGAAAAAGGAATCTTCTTTAGAACACATGTATTTATATATGAAGTTATTTTAAATGGTATATATATATAATATTTAAAAACTACACCATGGCTTGGATCTACATGTACCCAGACAGACATTATTTACCTTAAGCCACTGTTCAAATCTACACAGGAAAGATCAGCCTTAACAGAAAGTATTTAAGCATTGACTTCTCTTTGTCTCCTGACATAAGTACATATTATGTACTTTTAAGTCAGGCTTTACCACCGATTGATTCAGAAACATCTGCCATGAGTATTTTCCTGTTACATTCAAAACG
This sequence comes from Dromococcyx pavoninus, assembly GCA_033558185.1. NCBI lineage: Eukaryota > Metazoa > Chordata > Aves > Cuculiformes > Neomorphidae > Dromococcyx > Dromococcyx pavoninus. The sequence goes on along the minus strand of JAUMJL010000677.1, from coordinate 153,451 downwards.
TTCTCCAGAATGAACTTTAATTTCCTCTAAATACCACATTAAGCATGGTAAATGGTCCACTAAAGATTTTAGACATAATTATATGCATTAAGAATATAAATATTTTCTTGATTCCCTATGATTTAACATTTAAGTTACTAATTGTAACTGCCATCAGCAGAAAGTATGTCAACAGCGTACATATACGTGGCTCTTTTCCCTCCATCTCCAGTGGAACTAACTGGTCTCAAACTTTGCTCACAAAAGGAGACCAAAACAACCAGGGGGAAAAAAAAAGAAAGAATACAATTCATTGCTGTATTTATCTTCAACTTGGAATGAAAGAAAGGTGAAAATTCCCAACTGACATCATCAGTTAGAGGAAATAAGAGTTCATCCATCCGTGAGAACTCTGGCAAGAGCTTGCAGCACGAGGTCAGCGAATTCTGCTTGGCGCTATCTCATTCATCAGAATATTGTGGGAAGGAAAGATTTTCACCACTTTCACCTAATAAATATCAGTAACGAGAAGAAACTGAATCTATCAGCTGTCTGCTCTTTGTGAAGTATCTCCCACACTATATTACCAATTTTAAATTAACAAAACCACATCTTTCAAACAGTTACCGTATTACCACGACAGAACCAAGACACTAAATGGAAGAGAGGTGGAAGAAAAGGATTAAAGCTACTTAAAACATCATTAGGAAGATTTTGCTTTACTCCTCATAGTACACATATGCCAACAGATATTTATACGCTATGCCTATGGTCACTGTATTTATTATTAGTTCATCGCCAATCAGAGTAACAAAACAAAGCCTGATTCCTTTCTTGTACATTAAATAAGCACCAGATGCTTCTGGTACCATGATACTGAAAAGGAATATAACTGTTCTTTTCGTAACTGCAATTACTTTTGCTCTTACAAAATGTGTTTGATCTGAAAAAATTACCCTATGGCAAAATTGTCAGACTTTAACAATGGAATTCAGATACCATGCAGGACTGGTAAAATCACCTCTTTAACTGAAAACTCGAAGTTCAAATGCAGTGAACATTGATCCTGAACCTACCATAAAAGCCATCTTCCAACTGAAAATTGGAAGCCCAAACACTGCAGACATTGATACCAACCTAAAGATTTTGTCTTCATATCACTAACATTGATAATCTGCATGAACTCCACTATAAGTACTATTCTCATGGTCAGATATATAAATCACAATACCATTACCACTAAGAATTATTCTGTGATGAAATTCAAGATCCAGTCCACTAACAAAAGGTTGAAGGAATAGCTATCTACTACAGAGGGTCAGTCTCTAAGGACAAGAACTGAATCACATGGGAAGAGTAATGGAAGAGAATCCTGCAATAAAGTTCACATAACTATATTATATTGTATTAAATTGAAGACTTCCGTCTCCAGATTGAAAACCCCGTAAATCTAAAAAATATATATTTTAAAACAAGTTTTAAAATTTGCACATTCTAATCTATAAATTTGTACGTATTTAAATTTTACTTGGAAATCCCCTGCTACCAAAAGTGACAGGTGAATAATAAGCTAATAATAAAGTTTAACTCAACCTCTTTCTCACGTCTCCGCAGATACTAGCACCAGACATATTTATAATATAAAATCAGAAATATTCTGATTGCTTTCTGAAATTACATTCCTGTTGTTTTAATATGTGCAAACAACAGGAGTGTTTTTATTCTATATTATCTCTTTAGAAGCCAAAATAATACTTAAAACGTATACTGAGTGTGAAAGAACAGTACCCTTAAAAAAAACAGACAATCATTTCTAAGGAGGCAGTGAGAACACCTGCAATGCAGACAAAAACAGACATGTAAAGGAAGCTATTCCAAGGCTAGGCCAACATTAAATGTTGCTGATCTTGGACCATATTGTGTCATTGATTTTTAAGTAGAACTTGAAAATTATTTCATTGATGGCTCCTTAGCAGCTGTTGGCTATTTTATTTCTGCTGACAGCAGAGCGAGAAATCAGTCCTCTGAGAGATAGGATGAACGGTTAACACTATATTCAACCGCAAAGCCAGGTCACTGCACAAAGGTGAACTTACCAGCTGTATGCAATGTGGGCTTATGCAAAGGAAAACAATAATTACCAAGTTAGAATACAGGCGCAAGAAGGCAAGCAATCAAATACAAATATCGGATTTAAGAACTGTTGACTGATACAGACTAACAATTCTCTTTTTTTCTCCTCCTAAACCTTTTGGAGATTTCAAACTATCAAGTTACAGTTGTTGAGGCTTACTGATAAAGAATCCTCTCAAGCAGACAATTCATATTTATGAAATAAGAAGAACAACTTCTACTTTCAATTAGGTTCCATGAAACACAGTGAAATCCCTTTTGATGCCAACAATAAGTTTACACCAGTCACACAGAGATTATAGCGTCTCTGACATCAGTTACTTTTCCTGAGCTTTCATATTAAGGTTATTTGTTATATTCAGCAAACTAGCAATGGAAAACCATACTTGACTAAGATTAATATTATTTCTTTCTGTCCTCATCCCCTTCTTTCTTCAACCTCATATAGTGTTCTTCCTCAATAGGCCTCAAAGTGGCCTCAAAAAACTGGAAAGAAACGTAAAATGCAATTCAAGTGCTAGATAGTTTTGTTCACCAGGAGAAAGCAGTGAAAGGTCTGAAAGCAATACAGGTTAAGAAAGCTTGCAACAGCTTTACCTCAATGAACCACAGAATTTTCACAACTCTCAAAGAGTTAAAATGCTTACAAAATTCTCAAGTGTCTTCACTTTAAATTACTCTCAAAAGGATGGGAAAAGGAAAAAAATTATAAAGAGAGACACTGAAATTTTAATATTGTGCCTTCAAAAAAAAAACAAACAAAAACCCCACCACAATCTACAAATACTGCATTTTTCCTCTGTAACCTCCTAGTTTTCCTAAAAGGGAAAAAGACTGGGAACAGTCAGAGCACAGACAAGAGCTATTTGTTGTGCACCTCTGCTAAGGAATTAACAGAATATCAGCAATGACTATGTATTATACTGGTAAATAATTTAAAAAGGCAAATCCTGAAATCATGAGAAGTTCTCTCCCAACCCCTCCCCTCTTGCCCATTCCTTTTTTTTTTTTAAATACAACCTTTTTGAAAAAATGTATTATATATACTGTCTCTTAATGACTTTACTGCTCTGGAAAGTGGAAGCCTTGAACAGTAGCCACAAGCAGCATGGAAACAATACTAAAAATTGTGCTGGACTGGCAACTCTCTGCCCAGCAAGCCAACTACAAAGTGCAACACATCTGGGAGGTGTAGGATGATCAAACAACCAAAATACACTACTAACATTTGACTCCTGCTTTAGGGAGGTATCATCTTCAACTGTTTTTTTCACCAATCCAATATAGTTTCTCTCCTGCATCCATGACTCATTTACCACACAGTTAATCATGCGGTATACATATATGTACAAATGCAACCATCGGCCTTCTCCGCAACATAAAACATTAAAGGAAAAGAGGCAAAGCAAACTGTACAGGAGCGCCTCACCACCCAGTGGCTGAACTCCCAAATAAACTCACTTAGTGGCTGGAAAAGCTGAAGAACTCTGTTACATTCTTACAACTACACAAACCAATTTGTAGAAGCTATTTGACTAGGCCTAAGAATTGATTTAGCAGGAAAAGCAAAGCAACCAGGCAGAGTTTTCACAGGCCTTTACCATTTTTAAAAGCCATTTAATTGAAATCTACTGTCTACCTTACAATTCAAGCATACAAGTCACAAAGGAAGACAAGCAAGAAGGTCCAAGATCAGCAGGACTCTCAGATGCAATGTGCTACAGCACCTTCCTGAAGAGATTCCCCAGTGACTGTAGTTTCTACGTGCAGCCTTTGTAGCAAGGGAAGCATTAATATGTGCTGCTCCACTCTGTTCAGCCAGCTCTTTTAATTAAACAAAGGAATTTAATGCCTTTGAAACCTCTATTGTTGTTGACAAACTCAGCTGAGACTGGTCAAGTGTAACAGAACAGAAGTGGCATAGCATAGCAACCACAAGAACCTAGTGCTTCCCGAGTGTTTTCTGTGGGTGTGCTCTTAAACAAAGAATTAGGAAAAAAAAACCAAGGAATGATAGAAAATGTAAGTTACAAACACAAGTCCTTTTGACAAATGAATTACAGCTGAAGTTAGGAGAAGAGAAGGATGAGAAACTGAAGCTGGGTTAAAGACAGATAAATAATGCAGATTTTAAAGTTTTCTTTAATTAATTTAAATTGCTTTTCTGCATTTGGGGTTTTAGTTATTGTCTCCTCTTGATTTGAGAATAATCTGACATTTTCTGTTTTCAATCACATACCAACTTCCTATAGGTAAAACACGAGGAAGAGTAGCTCTGTCATACAAGAGTAACTGTACCTACCAACCATTACAGTTACATGATGACTGTTAAGAGTTTTACTTCCAACACACTTCAGTTATGTTTCTTTGCAATCACAGAATTGCTGGCTTCTTCCTTAGCACAGGAAGAACATAGTGCATAATATGAAATCCTCAAAGCACCCAGAGAGGTACACTCAAAAACTGGACAAGAATGCCTCCATCATAAGGAGCCAAGCAAAGCTGTTTCCTAAGACATCCACACAAAAAAGTAAGTGAGAAGGGCCTCGGGTAGAACAGCATCACAACATTCCTCATTTTCATCATCTCACACCACTGTAAAATTTAGCCTTAAGCTGAACTTTGAATTCACTATGGACTTGCTTACCCTTTTCTTTAAGATGAATTAAAAGGTAAAAGACCATGTGGATACTATTTGAAACCACACGCACAAGCTGCATTGTTCCTCTAAGGAGATGCAACCCTTTGTAAAAAATAAAAATCACTCCCCACATGTACCGAAGGCTGGGTTGACACATGTCAGGTAAGACCTTAAACGAAGTACACTTGCTTCTCTTTCTTTGGGCTTTGCTTCAAATCATCCAATAACAGCTCTTTTTTCTGGCTTAGACCCATCATAGAATAAAACACTTTTCAAGCCAGATCGAGACTAGTTCTTCATCAACAGAAGCTACCAAATAAGCGCTTTTTAACTCTGCATCATGAAGACGTACATTTTGGAAAGGGACATTAACTTTCAGTTTCTATTCACTTCCAAACACCAGGCAGGGCCAGCAAATTTCATTGCACTTCAATGCTGACAAACTAAAACACCAGTATTGATATGACAATGTTTTTCTTATTACTTGCCATCTAAAAAGCTACGGAAACTTTTATTTTTACTACTTGATTTCAAAGCATAAACAGTTCATTTCCACACTGATTCACTGCTGTAACAATTAGAGAATGTACTTTATAAACCACCTGAAATTAAAGAAAGATTAAAGAAAAAATTAATAACTAGACAACTGGCAAAGCACATCAGACTCAAAAGTCAAGTGGCAATACAAATAAACATTTATAAAAACATACTTTGAAGTTGATAATTATTATATATTTCTAATTTACAAAGAAACACCACTACTACCCTGTGATAATTGAGCTCATTTAAGCAGCTTCCCAAAACAACATTCTAAAATTAATTTCAACTAGCAGTCTTCAACAGGCACGAAAAGATATAAAGTGCAACCACACCAAGAAAATATATTTACTTGGTGGCTACAAGAGTACTAGGATCAACATCAGACTAGTATATAGCAGCAAAAATAATTTAGGATTGACTGCTGGGCTTTGAATTACAACTAAACACTGATATAAGTTTGACGAACTGGCAATTCTCAAATAAAGCTGTGTCAGCAATTTTAAAAATTACAATTAGCTTTATCAGTGAAATCATACTGTCAACAGAGCAAAAAATTCATTCTAATAATTTTTCAACTCAATTATAAAATACACATAAAAATAGTGTTTCTTATTATACATTTGGAAGAACAATAACAAAACCCAACAATTAAAAAATTTCAATTCAATATAGAGAGTTCTTAACGATCTACTTTTATAGGTCATATACTTACGTATTCAGGTTTTAATTTCTTGTCTCCTCCTCTTACAGCTACTTTTTCAAGCTTGTCTATACTCTGCATGATCAGCTCCTCATCTTTAAGTCTAAGTTCCTCATGTATTATTTCAATGTCACGAACAGGATCTACGCTTCCTTCAACATGAGTGATATCATCATCTTCAAATGCTCCTAAAACAAAAGAACGCTTGGAATTACATACTAAAATAAAAAGACAAGAAATATATATGTACAACATACTATTAAGAGTCACAAAAGTTTGAGATGAAAAAGTGAAGTAAGTAGGTCTGTCATAGTGCCCATATGCAAGTGTCACCCTGTATATCATATAATATATATCATATCATATGTAATATTTTATATCATACTCTTTTTAGTTTGTTAATTTACATATCAACTCCAGAACCAAATCTTCATACAAACACATACAAATCACAGAGCTTTACCATTTCAGGAAAGCACTTAACATGTCCTTAAGATTTTCTTCTAAATAGGAACAGGCTAGAGCACTTTCCTGAAAACGGGTATCACTGCATTTAACAGCACCTAACATAGCAGCAGCAAAGATAGCAGCTAAATTGAACATTGCAGAACATTTCAATACATGTGGTAATGACTAAAAACTCACAGAAAGAAAACCTTACAAATCACCAAGGCAGCCCTCATTGGCTGACCAATTTTATGCATTAAGGAAAAAAAAAAAAGAAGTTCTAGACAAAGAATTCTGAAGTTCTGAATGACTCTCAGTGTTTCCAAGGGAAACAGGGCTTAGAAAAAAAGGCCTGAAATTATCTGGCAGACCTCGTCCCTGTTTCAATCTACTTTATCACTGTGGTTCTGACGGTGATTAGATAATGAACCACTCAGACACACAATTTACACAGCAGCTAATTTCATCGGCCTGATTTGAGGGTATGGTTTTTAGGGGGCCATCAAAGAAGCAGATGAAGGTGCATTTGTCATATATGAGTGACAACCATTCACACGATCTGAACAAAATGGTACTGGCCCTTATTAGAAACACATGCTATTATCACATATTTAAAGTGCAGTTGAAGCCATAATTTCAAATTGCCAACTGGAAACATAAGGGTAAAACAACCAGACATTACTGAAGCATGTGTGCTGACTTCATGCCCTTCTGAAGACAATCTGGCAACATAATTCAACTAGGATTTAAATTATCAGATAAGCAACAGAATCAAATACACACCCCACCCCCCAAACCAATTAGTATTTTAAACCTAAAAATATTAACAACTAAAAACAGTTTATTACTTATTCCTGAATCAGAGTATTTGTATGCCCATCTTGTAACATTAAAGACATACTTGAGAAATCAATCACCAAAATAATTTTATTTTAATATAACCAAAATCAAAATCAACTGATTTTTACAAAAAAAACCAAAACAAACAACCAAGGCATTTCTCATACTAAATATAAGATAGGAAACAGGGTAAACTACAAACAATTCCTTAGGGGATATACAGAAAGTTAGGGTTCTTTCTTTGTTGTCATACACGTCTTAGACTTCCTCTTTTCTTTTAACATACTGAAAATAGTGGTTTTAGCAATAAAGACTTTGCAGCAGAACACAAGGTACAAAGGTTTAAATTGTTGTTGACAGTCAAAAATCAAAATTATTTTCACACAGTCTAATGGAAACTCTATAAAACAGTGGTTACCAGGAACTCCCTCCTCTCCTATCAGCTCTCTCCCTCCAAAGATCATCAGAAGGAAAATCATCTCAGCAATAGATCCAATTCTGATGCTGGCCGTGACAGGAGAACAGCTGCTCTGTCAAATGGGAACTCACTACACTAACCCACACCACTGCCCAGCAATAAAAGGAAGAGACACTGTAGCCTCTGCCTTTCATAAATCTGTATCTGAGCATCTGACTCAATGGGACAGAGATTGTTCAGATAAACAAATACTAGAAATCATAATTCTGATTTACAAGGAAAATGCTGGATTAAAAGGCGGCGGAGGAGGTAGGAAGTTGTTACCATACAGATCAGCCTACTGCCCAGCCTTCATAATAGGTGACTAGTACTTACACAGCTAAAAAAGTAAGAAGTTTATCTTTCCTCCTTTCTCAAGTTGTTTACATCTTCCTTCTGCATTTGGTGTCCATGGGTTTAAAAAAAACAAACAACCCCCCCTCCCCATTGTTGATGTCAGGAGAAGAGCTCTATGTCGATAAAGATCTCACAATTAGAACATTAAAAATAAAAGGTAAAGAAAACAGCTTATTTAGGTCTTAAGGAAAAATTAAATTTTTCTGAAAAAAGCAATGGTAAAGTGAAGTAGCCAATAAAAACAAAAGACAGTTTATACATTTGTTATATTTTTCCATTTTCTTCAACAACAGTAAGATACTTCTCCAGCAAATATTTTCGTTTCTTCAAATCTTCCCATTCCTTTTAACTAAAGCATCCACTTCTTTATTCACTCAAACCCAATTAATTCAATGTAATTCCACCACTATAAAACTGAATCTACATATTTCACCTTTGCTCTCTTCTCAGTTCACTAAACGCTTTAAGCCACAGACACTTCAATGTTCTGCAACCCCTCCCAGCAGCTGTCCTCATGCCTGTGGCAGCAGCCATCCACAGCTTGTTTAGGCAACATCGATGACAAGAGATGCGTGTCTGGAAACAGCTAATTGCTTGGTCAGGTAGAAGCCCCTCTACTGAGCTGATGACTTCATAGGAAACTATTTGGCCTTCTCCTCCTCATGAGGTTGCTTTACTCTTCTAGACAAAATGGAGGCTAGTTGTATATTCGATTAAAACACTGGATTTTGAGCTTGAATTTTCAATTCTACATTTAGAGGAAAAGTGCATTTTCCTAACTTGGAAAGGAGAAAATCTATCAACAGGTGTGCAGAGAATGGTCATACAATTCTCTTCTAAATAGACAGGGCATCCACTAAATTAATCGTGGTAGACTTTCTTTTTCTTAAGTTATCAGGAATGCTCAGAGAACAGAAATTTAAATCTCTTCCCACTGAGACAGTCACAGTCCATAAGAAAGTGGTAGGTATAAGATTTTGGATACACAAAAAGGCCAAACTGGTATTAATATCCAGACTTCGGAATAAACTGAGAGGCTCTTCTTTATAAGTCACAGGCATTGAGCATTAATTGAGAACAGCTCCTCTGTCACAAGGGTCCCAAATATGAGGGACCTTTCAAGGTTAGAAACGTGTCTACATGCTTTCCTTTGCGGCACACTCACACCTGCCAAGCTACTGGCTGCTGAGCTCTGTGGTCCAGCTTCAAAAGTTTTCGTTAAAAAAATCAATTTTTTCAAACTTGTGGTGAAAAAATTTGTCTTAAAAATGTTTTGATAGTCTGGGATTTCATCAAACAATAAACTGATCTAACCATGTCACTTTATCTATTTACTTATTAATTCCAGAAAAAAATAATACTGATTTTAAAAGATAATTATGAACTTCTCCAAAACTAGCCATACCACTGCCTTCTCAAGACAGCATGAACTATGGACAATTACCTTCTCCAATGAATATAATTAAAATCTCCATTTTTTTCCCATGTCTTCAACTGCATTTGCTTCTAGAACAGAAGGACTCAAAGCTGCAGAATACTACCGTAAGAGGAAAAAAGGAATCAGTTTACCGCATGGGGCAGAAAAAATAGATACATAAAAATGACTTACTTGAGAATCTCTCCAAAGAAGCATCTGTTTATCAACAACCAGCTGAAGCATGCAGCAACACAGGAATGTCAACTGTAAAATCCTAATCAGTAATTTCATTATTTAAAGAATGGTTTAGGACTCCCCTGGTGTCTCAGGTATCCCACCAGAGGTAAAGCATATTTTTATCAGAAGTTACTCAGCCTTCCAAAAGGAAGTCAAACAGAATCTACCTCTTTCTTTTATATTTTAAGTATTCTAGCTATAAGCCTTTTTCCAAATAATCTCCCAGGAAATGCTGATGGATTTGCAGTCTAGCTTGAAAAATACAACCCGGCCACTTCCTTTGGCATAAAAGAACAAAGACTACAAAGTTAGAAACATCAACCTTGCTGCAACTAAATAAACCTGCTGTGTAATTTCCCATAATATTTTAGTGGCATGCAGATACTCCTATTAAAACAAGGCAAGTATTTAGACAAGAAAATAGTGAAGGATAACAGAGAAGCAGAATCCATTTTGTCATATAACAGCAGCAAAAGTAACTACTTAACTTGAAGTTATTAGAAACAAGGACCTTGGAAATTATTACTTCCACATCCAGGTCCCTCTTCTGATGTCAGTGGGCCCAAACTTAAAGGATTCTTCAGTTTCAGAGAAGGGTTTATCATCAGCTGAGCAATTTATTTGGGCCAGTTGGGTCCAAGTGTGGTGGGCCCACACAGTGCAGGGAAGCGGTTTGGATCTTTTCTCTACTGGCAGGAGCATAGCAGAAGCTCTACATGGGGTCCTACTCTCTGTTTGCTGCCCTCAGAGAACCTGCAGATCTCTTTGGAGAATCTGCCTGGAAATTACACTTTTTAAAAGATGTTCAAATATAATACCAGGGGGAAAAATATTTTAAAAAACAGCATAAAGAAGAAATGCAGTGATAGCTGGTTCTGCACTTTGCTTTCAAGTGATACTAGATTAAAAAAAAAAAAAAAACAGAAAGCAGAATGACTGGCTGAAGATGTGAAACCTGACTCTGGTTTTTCCCCTAAGGAAGAGCAGGAACTTGCCAGGACTTGATGGCAGCCAAGACACACAGACTCTATCTTCCCTCTTCACATGCAAAAGTAATAGCGGATAAATATGTATACAGCACAGCAGTAAAAAATGCGACATTTCTAATGGCATGCACGTTTCTTTCCATTTCTTTCAAGAATCAGCTTCAAAATTCTTTGACAAAATTTACCTCTCAGCCTACGGAGATTTTTGCATTGCTTATGTTATACCTGTCAAGATCTGATGACTGTATGTTATGTATTCATCTGAACAGAACCACTACACTTAGTTACAGGCTATCATCAACCAATTCATTCTCTTGCTAAAATCAAGTCATCCAATTACTCCTTGACTAATCAAGGCTGTTTTGGCTTTTTCTTTTTTCAAAAGGTACTCAACAGCATAAACAGTTCACTTACAAGAAATGGAAAGGGGCTAATCAGCAGAATTATTGTTTTGCTGCCACAATTTGCAGTATTTAAATGTAGTTGCTGATTGGACTGAAAGTTTTATGATATAGCATGTAAAACTAGTTTGACACAAAACCGAAGATGCCTATAGCCTAAACTTTATTGTTTTTAGCTTCTACAAGCTGCTGCCAAGATGCTAAAAAACAAACCAAAATAATGCTGCTAGACTTATCTTATTCTGCTTCTAATAGCTATTAAGAAAATTAATGTCAAGATAAACTTACATTTGATGTACCAGTCACTTCAATTTTTAATTATCCTTAAGCTCAAAGTAAAATGAAACAAAATCTTTGTCTGATACTAAGCTCTACATAGCAGTCTTTTGGCATCTTGTACTCATTTATGAGTGGTAAGCAACTGCATTGCCGTATGTCATACTATAATTGAGATGGACATTTACAATTTGATCAGAACCTGAACTGCATCACAAGTTAAAAACTCCCATCAGTATTTTCGGTAATGACCTGACTTTTTCGTCAATAAGCTATAAAAGAATGTTTAATAACACCACCAAAATACAGATCTAGAGAACAATTGATACTTGTACTTCTTCTCCAGCATACATTCAACAACTATTATCAACAAGAGCTGCTCATCACAGACTGATATGGCACAACACAATACACATCCATACCCTGTTATAAGCTCTGAAATAAATGAGCAATAATATCTATCTGGCCACTTAATGGAACAGGAATGGGGGAGAGAACAAAAATAAATAAAATAGAGTAACTTGGGTGGGGGACTAAAAGCAGAGTATTTCTTTGACCTATCAAAAGAAATAAGACTACAAGTGTCAAAAACCACTAACTTATAAATAATATCTGTACTTAGATTGGCTTGACAGGTTATCAATATCACAAAGATTTAAATAGTAAAAATATACCACTATTTCTGACTGAGGTCCAAGTACATTTAGCATTATAAAAAATATTAAAACTTCAATGATGGCACATTTTACTATGCATACACATGATTAGAAGGGCAAAAGAATATTGTCACAGCCAACATTTTAAAGGTCCTTAAATGTAGCACGTGTTAACAAAGAACCAACAAATAAAGTAGGTTTAGCATGTTTTGCCTTGCAAGCTAATTTCAAGTGAAATTAATCACCTGTAACACAAACCTAATATTCTTTAAGCAGAGTAATTTTCAGTTGAAGAAGGTGCACCTGCCTACATCTTCAACATAAGCAAAATCAAGTACAAAAAACATTAAATAAAATGCTGCAGTAAACCTTGACTTCTGAAGAAAGAATTTTTTCCGACATTTTTTGTGGCTTTGTTTTGTGCTACAGCCCTTTAAGTTTTGTCTTCATAAAGCCCTAACTAGTTGTAATCACTTGCAGTCTAATTGTGGACATTTATCTGCTTTTCTTATGCATAGAACATAGCTATTAAAGCTGAATGGTGATGGTGTGAAGTATAGGTTAAATTGGGTGAAATTAAAGCAAATTACTCTGGGATGTGGAACTCTGAAAATAGAAACCGCCAATGATTTGCAACCCTCTTGATGATCAGCTTCACAGAACCCTAAATGACAAGAAAACTTACATATTTTAAAGTTAACTAGATTTTTTTTTAAATAATATGTATAAATTTATTTAAAATGCAAGCAGCCACTGTGGCAATAATTATTTTGTTTTACCTGCACTGTAGAAATATAAGAAAAGGTTTTAATTCCCATTAAACACACTTGTTTTTATTCTAAAGTTTAGCTGATTTTTAGCAACAGGAAAACAGTTCAGAATATCAGTTGCAGCATTAATTACTCTGAACACAACATTACAGTTTACACGTACCATATGGCTATACAGACACAGGATTGTAAAAGCAGCCTCTTTGGGATCTCTTGACTGTTGCAGTATTAGGACTCAAATTCATTACCTATATAAAAGATAAGCAGCTACATTTACCCTGCTGAGCCCTAATACTGCACCCGTCAAGAGAGCGCAAATGAAGCACCCCTCCCCAAAAGTCTGAAATAGCATCTGAATGGCAGTCCTTTCAATATCAAATCTATTGGGAGTATCTGACAAAAAAGGGCAAGTCTATTTCTGCACTGGCAGACACACAATGAGAGCATGTAGCAGCAATACAGGATTTTAAATGACTCTAGTATCAACTTCTTGAGCATACAAAGAATTTACATTTGCATAAAAGTACTCATCAAGCGAGTACAGCACAAGGTCAGAGATGAGAATTATAACCTCCCTAGGAAACACTGAGGCAAGGCAATTCACTTCAGGACACAGAAGTTGGCAAAGGAAACCACGATTCTGTTCCTGGTGGAAGTAGTTTTAACAGAGAAAAGTTGTTACCAAGACAGCTGCTCCAATGAACTTATCCATAAAATACTGTTCCAGAGCCCTTACCCTTGAGTCTGTCTGACAAATATTAGTGAGTTATTTCAGATGTAAAATGTATTTACTTGCCATTGCTCTTTCATGCTAGCACCACTGGGATGTAGTCTGCACGCAAAACCGTCTACCTGCTGAGATTTGCTATCAAGTTGGTGACACTGGGTAAAGGGCTTTATTTGACAGCTGAAGGAATAAATCTTTGAGCCCTTCATACCTTCCTTTGCAGAGGGTTCTCTCTGACTGCCCTCGATCATATATTTGAAACATTATCACTGCCATGCCCTCCAAATAGAGCTTGGGACAAACTCCTTGGTTACTCTTCTTGCAAGACACTTTGCCCAGGATGACAGCACATGGTAATTTGCTTGGACTCACTATCAGAAGACACTAGGAGGGAAGCATTTGATGTAGAAATTTGAGATGGCTGATATACCACATAAATTGTTTAAAATAAATTTCCCTAGGAAAAATTAGCCTCTCTGTCCAGATTTTTCCAAAACACAACTGCGTTAATTGGTACAAGAAAGGGCATTTGGAACCTATCTTAGACCACTGCAAAACATCCAAAAGTCAAAAAGGCCAAAGAATGCCAGTGTTTCCTTCAGAACCTAGTGTTCTTTTTTAACCTCAGCCGTACTCTTTTATATAACTTTCTATTCTAATGACTGAAAACGTTCCTTTGTCAGTTTAAGTCATGAAAAGAGACACAAACAGGAACAAAGGAGAGTCCCCACAGTATCAACTGCCCTGGTGAGCACTCCCACAGCAGCACCGCCTGCAGAGTGCACTCAGGAAGGTCTGGTTACAAACACCACTTTTGATGGGTCTCAGTGTACCACATATCCAGACTGTTCACAACAGACAATGTTCCTACTCAAAAGTAGACTGGAATTAAGGTATTTGCAATCTGATGGTGTTTACACTGTACAAAAACATGGCTCCTCCTAAGCTGAAACCATTTGGAAAGTAAAAATATGCCTGTATGTGTAACCTTCTATTACTTCCACCATCACGTACCTCCATGGTGCATTTTACCACATCTTCCTGAAGGTCAGTCATCAAGGTCTTCTCTTTAGGAATACTGAGGACCAAGCTCTATGGTGTCAGTCTTAACTGGAATCTCTGAGAGTCACCATAACAAAATATAATGCTAAAAATAAACATATTCTTAAGACAATATATTTACACAGATTATGAATAGCAACTAGCAGCCACCAGCAGAATCCCACAGGGCAGTTCTATCTGGCCTTGAATGACCAGATATATAGGAAACATTTTAATTATTTGTAGACAATTTATCTGGGTCACAGATTGACTATGCCAGAGATGCAAAAATATAAAAAACCCACTTGAATCCTGAAGTTTTTATTGGGTCTGGCATAGCACTACACAGCAGTTACCAAGACTGCACTCCTACAGAACCACTTTGGATATCAAATGCTGCAACAAAGTCCAAGCTATTTAACTCTGCTGAGCCCACCCTGGCTACTGTACAGAGCCACCCCAACATTCTGTTCTGCATTTGTCAACACCTTGGAGAGTTATTAGGCTTCATAAAATAATGAACAGAGACTGAACGGTTCAGTTCAGCACAGAATGCAAAATTACCACCCTCCTGGAACTCACAACAAAGGGTATAAATTGTTTCAATAAGGCAACTTCGCTTAAAACCATTTAAAGCAGTGTCTTAAGCTATATGAATACCTAGACAAAACTCAGTAATAACAAGTTTTTAGCTTCAAGAGGTTAGTTATCTAAAGCATTCTCAAATATTCTGAAACTTAAAATTATATCACTGTCATGATAAAACAAGAGCACTTCAAAACTGTCAAACAACTTCTTGCAATCCATTACAAAAATGTTGTAAAAAAAAGATTATGGAATTTGGCAGTGAAAATAAAAAGTTACATTTTCAGATCAGTCCTTGCTTGCAAAAACAGTAACTGAGATTTTTTAGAAGAAGGGTATTTATAAGGAGCAGTAAACTCAACTCATCACATGTTAACAAAGAACTTTATTCTCCACATCTGAACGTTTCTCCTTAGAGGATCTACTTCACTGCCCTACAGAGGTGAGGAGAAATAAACACTGAAGGAAAAAACAGCCAACATGTAACAAAACCAAGAGCTGATTAAGACTTGAAACGAGTAAAAATTATCAGCACTGTTACGTATGTATATGGCCTACATACATTCGTAATTAAGTGCTGTGTTGCTAAGTTAATAAAATCTCTTTAAAAACAAAAACAAAGTGCCTTTCGGTAAATTTGCCCTATACAAATGTGCCTTACCATAGAACCTTCCCTCTGGACATTCTAGTCCACATTCATAACACAGAACATAAAATTAATGCAAAAAGAGCAATGAAGATCATCCAGATACATCTTTCACAAATCAATTCAAATTTTAGGAATGTGCCTATCTGGTTTCTATTAATATAAATCCTGTTAATAACCAGCTAATGATTTTACTATTAAGAGACAATTTATTCTTCATACATGATTTTTCCACATGCAATGATTACTTTCAACAAATTAAAGGTGATGTCAGTTCTTCAGACCTCACACAAGAGTACAGGCTTGGAATCACAAGAAATATCAAATGATATCTTTAGAACAGCACCTGAAATACTGAAAACAAAAGGTAATATAAAATTGCACCTTATTTGAGATGCTAGATCAGATACGGGTTTGCTGTATTTCCTTTTCAGTGTTCAAATCTTAAAGTCACAGCACAGTTAACCACATAAAACTCAATACTGATATTTTACTTTGGAGGTTAGTCCCTTCCTCTTCCTTACAAAACTCAAAACAGCATCCCAACAGAAAACTAAGTACATTAATAGCTATAGATTGCTTGAGCAATTACATGCGAAGTAAAGAACTCACTATTCTGTACATTATTTCAGTACAGCAATCCCTAACACTCAGGGATTTGCTTTTCTTTCTAGTAACATTTTACTTCAATGACAACTACATTGTAGAACAAGTCAGTTGTGTTCTGTAACTATCTGGCACCATCTAGTAGCCATTGGTGTCTTCTTTACTAAATCCCATTAATAGGATGTGTAACAAGGGTGATCCTGAACAGATAAGCTAGAAATAGTAATACAAAACTTCTATCTGAACCTCATATGATCAAACAAATGTTTTATGTTGAATTAGGCACCAACAGCTATAATCAGTAACTACTTGTACGCTAAACAAATGCCTTCTGCCTTCCTTGAAAAAGTACATTTATTACTTGTGCGTATGTTGAAGTTTCCAAGCAATTTAAGAATCTGCTGGCAAATTTTGGCAACAATTGACAAAATGGATTCCTTTATGCATGTATGCAAACATTTTCTGTTTATTCCCTTACCCTATCCTGAGAGCACCCAAGTAAGTTAGAAAGTAAGAAAGAAAACATGCTTTGATCAGCCTGAATCCTGGATATATGGGGTGGGTTTTTTTCCATGATTATCAAAGCATGGTGTCTGGAAGATCCTCAAATGGGGAGGGGGAAGCAATATGAACATATTGAGGCTATTTCATTATGTTCCCAAGCGTGACTGGGTAGAAATCTTCCTTTCCAACAGTCCTACTCTTTTAGCCTGCGAGCAAATACACGGTCCCGCCATGCTGCCCCTTGCAAAATAAATATATAAATATGATACGTTTGCAACATCTAACCACAGCTTTTTAAGCTGAAACAGTTCTCCTTTTACTTTAGATGTCAAATCCATCACAGAAAAGATTTTGTTTTTAAAGGCTTCCTCAACGAAGCAGTTCATTTCTCTGCCATTTAGCTCACTGTATTTTTACAAGCACCAGGCTGAGCAAACTATGATTGAGAGAAGCCATCTTATGCACATTGCTGTTGTCCCACATCATTCAGAACAAACCTTTTTAGATCGTTAACTACCACAGGAGTGCTGATTACACAGGTACCAGCAATTTCCTAACCAATGACCATCTGAACAATGATGTGTTCAGCTTCTCAGACCCTGAAGCCTTTCAGAGGTGAATCATTTCACAGTTTGGAACTAGATCTCCATAGCAACTTCCCTTTGAGGGTTTTAGAATCACCATCCCGTAATTCTATGATCATCAAGCTCAACCATTCCCAATGGTTCTTTTCACAGCAGATGGAAAAGGAAGCCTTGAAATTTTACAGTCTATTTCAAGCAATTCATCTGGCAGCCTATTAGAATTCAAAATATTTCGACCTTCAATCACAAAGCATGTTATCTGAAGCTGTGGTGATCTCAAGTCAAGACAAGCAGACGTTTTAGTCTAATCATCCATGATGAGAAGAGACTGACAAAAACTCTTAATTCAACCACCATCAAAATGCTTATTTTAACTGCATGAAAGTCTTTCAACAGGCAATGAAAACACACCATGGACCATTTTATCACAACCTTCCATTCAAGGGAAATATGAATTCTGAATATTGGCATGGATCTTTGCACTCCCCGACTGCTTTTGAACAAATATCTGCTACCTAAAAGTCAGTATAAATCCAATTCTACCACGTTATTTTCAACAGCTGTCAAGAAAAATGATGGAAGAAAACTGCAATTAAACTTCTCACAAACGAATACAACAATTCTGTAAATGAGTTACTTATTGATGGATCCAGTTTGTTATAAGCATTTTCTAGGAAAACTAAATCCATTACATCTGAGAAACTGAATACCGATTGAACTATGACAACATGGCATTGGTTAAAATCTCAAAGCAAAGCCCAGTTTCATGATAAACATAATCAGAGGGGTTTAAAAGTTTTTTTCCCCCTGAGTTCCCAACTCCCATCTCAATTCCTTCTGTTTAAAGAAACATTTTACTTCTCTTAAATGATTCAGTGAGCCACTGAAATAATCCCACCAGGGGCACAAAAAATCTTTTCACCTAAAGCCGAAGTCGATTCATTCATATTTTTTATCAACTTTAAATCCAAATGTTTTGGTATTGCAGTTACATACTGCTCACTATATTAATAACAGTGGTTCATCATATTCCCAACCTTTCAAAAAAAAAAAGATACTCTTTCGCACCCCAAGCAACTCTATGAGCTTAACTCCAGAAATACTTTATTTTTGTTACTACATTTTCATCAAAGTACAATGCAGTATCTGACAGGATCAACAGTAAGTTTAGTTTAAAAGTAAAAATAATACTACCGTTTAGTAATTTGACAGTGAGACTTTGATACTTAAAACAACTGCTGTCAAATGTATCAAAACTTAAAAGAAACAACAAAAAGGACCCACCTGCCCCAGTGTCCACTATGAACAGTTAAGTAACAGAAATAAACAGGTACGTTAAATTTTATAACATTTGTAGAGACAGGAACACTTAGTTGTTTTATTTTCTTTGAATGAAAAAAATGTCTTCAGTGTCCCTATGCAGTTACTTAACCGCGAAAGCAGCCACAATTGAGAATCTCCCTACAGTACTTAAAATGCCACGTTTTATTAGGCTACAGGAAAAAAACAACTAACCACCCCCACCAGCTGACCTTATACTCCTAGGAATCGTCATTGTTGAGCCATGCTCTTACTCCACTTCAAAGAAAAACTCTTTAAAAAGGGAAACTTTAAAAAGAAAAACCCACAAAACAAAAAGATCTTGAATATAATGATTTATCGATTGGTGAATTATTGAGAGTTAATATTTTTGGCAAAATATTTTGGAAACATTTCTGTGAAAAAAAAGATGAAGTCTTTGGGGGAATAAATTGGCACAATACAGGATTTATCTTCATATATTTTGAACTATTTGCAAAGACAGCTTATGAGCAGAGCTATACAGATCTGAGGGGAGGTATGTGAACACAGCCACAAAATTTAACTGGGGATGAAGCTACAATTTAAGATATAGTAAAGCAAATGAAAAAGTTATGCAGCAACTGAAAATGTAAACTGCTTATTTCTATGTACAATTGACTGAAACAAATACAGGTTTTATTTTAGCAATCTGAGAGAGAAACACCATGGAAAAAACCTCCAGAGTATTTAAAGCACCATCTCCTGCAAAGACCAGAGATGAAGGCAATTATGCATGAACAATATTAAAATTCTTAGTGGTTTCCAGTGTTAGATCAGTTACATAAATAGCCAGTATAAAAACTACCGCCAATATCTTCTTAAAGGAGACAAAGAATTTACAAGACTCATTTTAAAATAATCCAAAAATTTTGCTGAACATTTTTTTTCAATTTTTTATATTTTAATAGGGAAGTTTTAACTAATCTATAAAACTTAGCTTACTTTTTTGTCTATTGAGCAAACATAGCATAACCATTAAGTACAACCTTTTACTTAGGATTGTTCTATCTGAAACTGAATATAAAACTGCCCATGGGCATCAAATTTCAACATCTTGGTAAATAAAAAGTACAACTGTCACTGCAGTAATACTTACTTACATGTGCACACAGAACTACATATATGTAATTTATCTACCAGTAATGTAGCTATTATTAAATCTAATTTGAACAGAAGCATTTTAAAAAGAATTATTAAGTGATAGTAAATAAGTATCTTGCATTGTACAATTAGACTGTCAGCAAAGGATGCCTATTAGTAACACATATACAAATCATCTTAAGAGTTACATCTTTACAATCTATTCTGTGATTATGCACAGTTAGGATTCAAAGTATTTTCATGGTATTTTACCAGATATTTCTCATAAATAGTAATTTATGGAGGCAATTTTTAAAATTACCTTCATATACTAAGAATGAGACTGCATTTTTAGCTTTTCCTCCTCCCAATATCCCCACCATCGTATCTGAAAAAACTCATCTTAAGCACAGTAGTTATATATTAGCTCACCGTTTAACAATCTAGAATAACCTTAAGTTTATTTCATAACATATAATCAAGCAACATATGGTAATTAAAGCACACTGAAAACAGCAGTTACTAGCTAATTAACATTACAGAAACAGCTTTCTTACTGATAGAAGAAGACAAAGATTAAGTTATAAAGTACTGTAGCATAAGAAACAGTTTGTTACAAACCTTTCTATTTAAACATCAAAAACTTCAACTCAGGAATTTGAAATTACAGTACTTTCTGAATTCAAAATGTTGATGCAGGTTATGCATGGTTAGGTAAGCAGTTTCGGGAGTACTTTTTCACCATGTGGTTCCTGTACAGCAATCACCATTAATACAAATTGTTGCACCCCTCAGGATAGCTCAGCATTTGCAAACACACCCAACTCGTGTGTTATCCTTATTCATGCAGAGTTAAAGAACTAATACAGTTCTACTGTTTACATGGCAGTAAGATGTATTTTGCCATCACCACAGCATCTGAACTACAGCTACAAACAAGCAGCAAAGAAAAACTCGAGCTGTGACAATGGCACCCTGGGCTGGAGTTAGGGAACAGCTGCAAAGACAGTTGTGTTCTTTTAAGTGCACCAGTTTGTAACATCAGTTCAGCCGCTTACTTTGTTAGGTAATTGTTTTATGATTTGCAGTTAAATCACCACTTTAAAACAGTGGCAATATTTTACCTTTACATGCTATTTTTAAACCTACCTTCTATTTATGGCATCATAATTTATATTTCCTACTTGCCTGTATTAACAGTAAAAATGCTTGTTAGGTAAAAATTGTGTGCATGCACACAACCCTAGCAACCCTTTTTAGATACTTTTCCGCTACTATTTGTATTCCACCATTATTCATGTGCTTATATTTATATGCTTATCTCATTCTTTCAATTGTTTAACATAATTTTCCAATATCAGGAATTGTTTTGTGTCACTCGCATTCTTTGCTAAGCTATGAAGGTGTATTAGCTTTCCCCAGAGTTCTATGATGGGCAAACACAAGGATTACAGCTGCAAATTAGTCGTTGGTTAGTAATAAACAAGATCAGGCCTTCCATGAAGTCTGGTGCACAACCACAACTAATTCTGTGCTCACACAGAGGCACAGGACAGTGTACAAGCAAAAACGTGGCCACCACCTAATGGACAGCAGCCTGCCTGTCACAGCAGTGCTGCTGCAGTTTCCTGGTCACTGTAAGCTGACAATAATAGCATGTATTGCTTTGCAGGGGTTTTAAATTTTGAAATCCAAAAGATGTGTTTATATAAAGGTACGCTCAAATTCTCAAAGTAAATATCCCCAGTTCTCTATATATGACTGTCAATATGACCATTTGTATCATGCAGCAAAGAAGTCAAGCAGGCCACCAGAAACCGTCTTTTTGCACAAGGAAACGTATCTTAAAATATTCTCTCTCATTAAATAAATAAAAGTATTGGAAATCCAAACATTTCAGAATGAAAAATAATCAATATCAATGTTGTTATCCTTCACTTGACCACTGCCTTTCAAACAACCAACACTATCACAATTTTTTTAACAGGGTGTGATATAAACTGTCAAACTTGCAGGCAGTCAGAAAGGAGCCTGAAAAAGACGATCTTGGTTGCTCATTCCAGAATGCAGTATCTTTTGTTGAAGATCATTGGTCTTATTTTCCTGACAAAATAAGCCTAAATATCATTCTTAGACAGAATGAAGATCCTCTCCACCTCAACACCCTGCCTTTCAATGAAACTCTCTAGAAGAAAAGGACCACAACAGCCATCATGCTTCTTGCAATTTTGAAGTCCCTGAATAAAGTCTTTGTTCATCAGCACTGAAATCTACAAAAAAATCTTCATCCAATTATTGCAGCAAGGTTCCTTGCAATTTTTTCCCCAAAAGCTATCATGTACCATTTGTCTTGAACCTTGTCTATCCTGAAAAGGCTATCATTTTTATAAAAATATATGGAACTATATTAGGGCTTTTAAAGCTAGTAGACTCTTAGTAGACGCTGAACCACAATACTTAGACTGTTTCACATTAGATGAAAGACTGATGACAGAGGAAAAAACCCACCAAATTTCAAAGGACATGAAAAAGGCATGCACAATATTAAAGCATTTACACAGATGCCTCTGACACTACTGCTACAGATGGCTCCCCAGACTAGAAAGTCAAGCACCACCATCACTTCATGAAGTGTCACTCATTTGCAGCCTGCTCACCATTTGCTCGCAGGAAAGAGGTCTGACGGGAGCACGTCAGAGGCTAGAAGAACTGTCCTAGCAGACTTCACATCACCTGCTAGTCGAAAGAGGAGAGAAGAGAAATCTTACGAGTTACATCCTATTTTTCCAGTAACCTTACAATTTCAAGACAGTTTAACTTTGTTATGAAGACATAGTTCACTGAAAAATTTTTCCCTTTTTGTAACAACCTTGACAAAGAACGCTATACATACCTTTTTACATAATGAAATGTTCTAACCTAAATTGGATCAGGGATAAAAAAATCCATATCACATAACACAGAAAGAAAATGTTACCTATCTAAGATTTTTTTCTCCCTTTCATTTGGCACAAAAACCCTGGTGTTCAGAGCTTATGAAAATATCATGTAAAAACTTCAAAAGAGTAGAAACACACTACAAATCAACAAAAGACTTTTCTGGTACAAAAAATGTTTTGAAGAAAGCACAGCTGCTGCAATGGTATGAAAACAGGCTGCATTGCACTACCAGCAAACCAGTGTTTACTCAGTGCTTTTTTTTCAAACGATTTGTTTCTATGAAACAATTTTCTGAAGTTTTACAAGTTGTTATTGCAGAAGAGAAGAACTTCCAAAGAGCTATCAGACTGTTAAGTTTCTGTTCCATCATTTATTTAATAGTACATACACACATAAAACACTGGTCTTTAAGTAAATTGGTAGATGGTATAACCAAGAAAAAAAAACACGTTAAGTGAGCAGAAGATGGATTACCTTTGACTAGGCTCTCAATCACGGTGAAAATTCAGAACTCAGATCATAAGATAATTTTCTTTGTGGTTTGTTGATTACTAACCTTAAAAATGTTCTCCAAATCATTAAAATCATCTGTTTCTTTACAATGTGCTTTCAGTTACTAGTTTTCAATTTTCAACACAACATTGCTGATAATATTACAATAGCCCCTCCTTCTAAGAGAGGCCTTTAGAGTCTGTTTGCATTTCATGGGAAGATGCTGCCTTGTGCTCAGATGCAGCTCTATCTGCCTTCCTCCCCCACATCACCATCCACAAGCCCAGCTTACCCACCTGGTCACCACATCATGATATTGGAACTGGTGGCATTACCGTACAGATGAGAGTGATTTACGCATTTAAACTGCATCATACGAGTAACCACTTCCCTTACCAAGTATTTCCAAAAGCCTTTCTTCTTAAACATGCTGAATATTTCTTTCTAGTTATGTGGAAATATTTCTGTGCTGTGCTTGTATGATACAAAAATAAAGTACTTCACATAATTACATTTGCTCAGAAACAAAGAGCAGCTATTTGTTCTCCAAGGCAAAGTTTAAAACACAGAAAGAAAAAATAAAGCTAACTTCACATTGGTTTTATGGGTGAGATTTGAAGTTTCTTTGTGTTAAACTGAGGCTTAAATTTGGTGGAATTTGGTAGGTTAGCTTTTCATTTTAAAACAATTTTCCTATAGCTGCAATGGTCCCAAATGTAACTTTCTATTTAAGAAGTATTTAGTTCTCTGAGACTGTAAACAAATATTTCTCATACCTTCCCTGCTCTAGTACAATAAATGAACGACATTCTACTAAATTGCACCACTGACGTACAAAAACCTGATAACCAATGTCACCCTGCTGTTACAAAGCAAGAAAACAAAAGGTAGGACGGCAAAAAAAAACCCAAACCCAACCAGCAACTACATTGCCATCTACAGCAAGACTAGGAAAAGCTATGAAACATTTGCCTGAAACAGAGGCTTATTAGGAAGATCAAAACTATGACTTAAGTTTTGAAGTGTCTAGCCCATCATATGATTCGACAACAATGCTCAAATGAGGCAGTCGAAATATCTCAGCATGACAACATTACACTGACCTCATGGGAGGAAAATGAAAACTTAATATCTAAAACTTAAAAAAAGTATAGGGCTTCATTAAAAACAAATTATTAAATACTTAGGGTTTTTTTCTTCTGTCAATGACTGAAACTCTGCTGAGGTTCAGTAAGCAAGACACCCAAGAAGCTGAGCAGCCGATTCAGCTGGCAGGTAACTTTCCTCCACCAAGTGTTCTCATGCAGTACAGGCCAGTTCTAACAACAGCTAAGGCAAGTCCAACAGTGGCACTGTAATGCTTCTGCATACAGGAAAATACACGCACACAACAAAATTCCCCAATTATTTACTCAAAGAGTTCAACTACATCCATTATCAGTCAAAACCACAAACAGTGAAAACATATAGAGGGGGGAAAAAATAATTTAAACAAGCATACCAATGTTGTTGTTTTATTTCAGTATGGGACAAATCAACTACAAGGAAACATCCTCTCTTTTCACACAAGAAGATTGTGTATTTGTACAGGATCAATTAATTCATACTCCAAATTATTCATCCTATGCAGTACAGACGCTTTAATGTCAGACTGAAAATGTAGTCCAAAAGAGGAAAGGAGGAGGTGGTTATTTTTTTTTTTAATAAATAGATACTGATGAGTTTAGGTTCAGACCAAGACATATTTATTCACACTGAGAGCAGAACTGGACTGCAGTTCATGGAATTTAAATCACAAACACAATATGACTAAATAAAAGAACTGAATCCTTATGAAGAACAAAAGTAATTTTTGTTCTCTCTTCCTATTTTGTTACATATATAAACAGAAGAACATGTGAAAGGATGAGAGCAAGAATCAGTACTTTACCAATTAGCAGCTTAAAATGATGCTGGAATAATAAAATAAAAAATATCATTTTGGTAAAGTGATTGTTGTTAACGTTTTATCAGTTTAAACATAGCTGAAACATAAACATTAGAATAATCACATTCTTAAGAAAGCCACTGCATGGGAAAAGAAACTGTATCAGCACAGTTGCATTTTTTAATACTGTTCTGCATGGCCTTTAACTTGCATTTATATGCTTTTCATATCCCATCACTAACAGGATTACTGCTGGAACAGTGCAATAATTATTACTTGACTGCAAACTACTTTTAACTTTATTTTTATTTGCAGACTGGGGGATTACCTTGAAATAACACTGCATATTTTTCCCCCTTTAAAAAGCTTTAACTAGTAAAACAGAAAACCTGCCAGCATCACAATATCTGGTTTTAAGAAATTCAGTGTCAAGTTTCAGCAATTTTTGTCCCAGTAGTAACTATTACGAACAGACTTGTTGCTCTTCACCAGGGCCATACAAAGTGGTTGGAACACATCAGCAAAAGGAGTTGGATTCATTTCATTCCACCATCAGCACAAGGAGGTAGAAGGTTTGAGGAAGTGGTCCCTAATTTCAGTATTCCTCAGAGGTTAAATTACTAAATCAACATTATGTGTAAGGATAGAGAAGTTGAGCTTACACACTCCTGTCTTAATTCTTCTGGCCCAAAGAAGAGGGGTGACCACTAAAGGCAGCCTTAAATACTCCAAGGTGAATATGCAGCACAGAAATTTTATCCTGGATTCAGTAGAGCCAGTAACTCCTGCACGCAAATTACTAGAGAATTACACAGCTGTCAGGTATTCCCTACAAAAATAAAGCAATTTAAATAAAAATCAGTAATGATACAGCTTTGTTACAGCCTAATTTCTTCAAATGGAAACTATTAGTCAGATAATTTTAAGCATATGGGAAGTTTGAAGAGATGTTATTTCCTTTACTAAATTTATGTGGAACAGGACAGGCCTATTTCATATTTATCACAACCAACATACAAAATACTATAATAATTTTACTTGCTTTATTGAACTTTCCACAAAAATCATCCTTTACTTAAGGATCTAAGGAGTACACAGCAGTATTTTCCACAAATTTCTATTGCACTGAATATCTGATTTAACACAAGGGAAGGAACTTAATATTAAGAAATCATAACCCAGTTGCATGTAAATTCTTCCCACTGAACTTCAAGTGGAAAGGCATGTAAATAAAAGAAAAATACAGCACTAACAGAGGAACAGAACATCAGAAATCGGATATTTCCAACAGAGAGAGAGCCATTCAGCAGGTATCTGTACAAACATGAGTACAGTCCAGTCAGAATCAGAAAACCCTGCGTGTGTTATCAAAACCAGGGTTTGCTTTTAGGTTTTATTTTAAACCATGCGAACTAAAACTATTCCATGCACATCAAAATGTGTTCATATGGAACAAAACATCTCCTGCAGTCCAGATCGCTTTACTGCAAGGCTTTTTTCTCTGTTGCAATATCATCATGTGCTGTTAATTTGCTAGTTGAAAAAAAAATACTGAAGCCTAACATGTATTTATATCTACTTGTTAAAAAAAAAATGACAAAAGCCTTCCATAATGGAGAAGAGAGGAGGAATAGAGGGGGTGGGAGACAAGAACAGGACACAAAAAAACACCTTTTCCATGGATTGTTCAAGGCAAAAGGGACATGTCATGTTAAACAGTAGTCAATAGCTGTATACAACGAGTAAACAAATTCAGCTTTACGAAAAAAGAACTACATCACCATTTAGTGGTTGTAATTTAGATTATTCTAGCGTGTAATACTTTAATTGTATAAAACAAAGCTGATGTCACAAACACAAAGAACTTCTTGCAAAGCAAGTACCACAAGTAATTCTTATGCTGCCACTGATGGCTGACAAGTGATGAGCACTTTGTTCGAATTTATATACTTATGCATCTAAGGCAACAGGTGGCTTATCAAAAGAAAACACAGAGATTTTTAACTCTTCATTATCAAAATTTTTATAATATGTTTTATCATAATGACTAAACAATCTCTACAAATAAAAGCTCAACATACTAACTACAAAAATGAACTATGGCTCAGGGAAAATTATCCGTTTTTGATAAAAGCAGAAACTGAGGTAAGGTTCTGGATCCCATTGAGCTATGCCTACATTTATAATGCTTTGTAATCACACAAAATCACTCAATATTTAAGCAGAACCTTGTGATATATAAATTAAATCAGTTTAAGACAAGGAATTTTATATTTTCTTGCTGCCTTTTCCATATCCATCTCAAATAATAGCTGAATATTGTAGCGTATTTGGGAGGAAAATTTTACTTTCAGTCCTTTAAACCAACTGAGAAAGTGACTTCAGTTGTTGCTTGATATAGAGTTTGGGGCAAAGAGTGGCATCACAGAAACAGTTGCTTTTTTTTTCTAAATATTGCACAGCCCAATGAACAGTTTTACTTTCTTTAATCACAGTTATAAACAAGATAATTAAAACATCTACACTACACAGAGTGCAGAATAATACTTCACACTTGCACTTAAGAGCAAAAGACTTCAAGGCAAAATAAAACACATCATAAACCCACAGATATAAAATTTAGATTATTTTTTTTTTAAAAAAAGAAAGAGTAGTATTGATTCCGTCACATTTTTAAAAAATGGAAGATAAGTTAACAAAGCAAAAATGCAATAAACACCAAAACAATCTTCATATTCTGCCTTGTAATTAAACCACGAAATAACAATCTGCTTATGATTAAAACGTTTTAGTGTTTGCTGTTTCGGACAGACTAAACACACGTACTAAGATATTAGACTTTTTCCTCTGCATGGTAATTTTTCTATCCCATCCCTAACAATTAAAAAATATGACACATCAATATTTGTATTGTGTACAATACACACATATATATACACACACAATTTCTATAATGATATTCACTGGATTTATCTTTCTGCTTTACGACACTTCAGAGCAGTGTAGAGCACCTCAACCCAGAGACTGAGACTGCCTATCTTTCACATTCCCTCTGCTTCTTTCCATATTTTCTCTAAAAACAACCAATCCCGCTCAGGTAGCCTACATTCTCATGGCTATACATTTCCCTCCCTTTTGCAACGTTTTCACACACTTCACTTCCCATTCCTACTGCTATTTACTTCTCAGACATCAATTTTCACATCAAATTACCAAAGCTTGGTGCATAAAAATATTCAATAAGCCTCAAGGAACTGTTATCTCGGTAATGGTTATCTCAGTAAGTACTGAAATGCAAACCTATGCTCAAACATATTTTAAAAGTTTAACCAGTGAAGTGAGCTTGAGGTACAAAAGCTTATCTGCCATCGTTGTTATTAGTACAAAAAAAAAACTGTATGATGGGGTGTGGGACAGGGGAAGAGAAGTAGGAAGGTCAAAAAAAGGAAGAAAGAAGGGGTGGTGTTTGATTCTATAAAGAAAGTCCTTCAAAATAACTTTAACAGAGAAGAAATTAACCATGTAAAGCTTGAACACTCAGAAAATTATTTCCATATCTAAGGATAAACAGTGAAGTTCTAAAGAGTATTGTTGCTGTTGTATCCAGTAACATATGAAGCCCCACTTTCACCATAAAACTCAAGAACTGAAAGTAGCCTTTCTGAGGTATTCCACATGAACATATGATTGGGTTGATAATTAATGCATTTTGCTAATTGCCTTCAGGCACTGGGGCTTCTGGATGTCATTTGGCATCAATATTAAAAAAACATTCAAAGCATTTATATCAACTACTGCTGGCATAAACATCCAGCACTTAAACCCAGCCCAATGCTAATTTTGTTCTTCTGCGTAAGACTTCAGGATAAAAATACATCCTGAAATACACCAGAAAATAGCTGGGAGAAACCTGAGAGCAGCAAATGCTAGACTGACAACTCCCAAACAGAAAAAAAAAAAAAAGGACCATCAGAATTTCTGCTGAGATGCCATTGATAACTGATTAATAAAACAACAAACATCTCTAAATCCAAGCAAAAAAGTAAAACTTCACACTAGCCAAAGTGAAGGTGGGCTTCATCAGGATGGAAAAGGAGTTTTGGAAAGCATACTGGAAAAATATCAATGATCTTCATTGAAGGCTCACCAAAAGAAGTCAGCATATTTCCACATCAATACTTTATCATTACAACAGCAGTATGAAGGCACATCTGCAACCAAGCCCTGCGGCTCACTAACAACTCCAGCATACATAACAGTCATCCAAAAGTCAGTTTTCCTCATGTTCCAGCAGAAAATATGCAAGGTTAGAAAGAAAACATCTCTAAACCTTTGAAGAAAAAGGTAAAATGACTTGGAAGAAAAAATAAAAAGGAAAAAAAAAAGAAAAAATGGCTGTTTTTTACCAATATTTTTCAACTTACCATATTAACTTAATTCTCCCTCAGCTGGAATAGCACAACTGTTTGCAGGATTTCACATAAAATCTGATTAGAGAAATTATCTATTCTTAAAATAACCCATCAAGAAGAATATGGGTATTTTAAAAACCAAAAGCCCTTTTACTACATGGTTCTACAATCAGTTCCAACAGTACAGGAGAAGGTGGCAGCATACAGATGAGAAAAGGTGCTGGGAGTACAGAGTTCCTTCAGATACCAAATGACTTATCCAACCTACAAGTCAGGCACAAAATATGGCTTGGCAACGGATAGATACCTGTTTTTCTAGAAGTGCCACTTGGGTCACTGTGGAAATCAGGACTACTCCAATAAACACCAATTCTGAAAGAAAACTGAACCAAGGTTTTTCTGTCAGTTTAATAAAAACGGTCTCATAAGCTGAAAAAGGTTGCATCTGAATTGGATTATAGAATAGAGCTTTTGCTTGGATATGACTCCTAAAGCAGTTCCTTTGGAGCAGGGAGGTGAACTCTTAGTCTTTCTAAGGTGCAGTAACTGCTGTCAGAGACTTTAAAGCACTTGTATGAACCACAGGCAAAGAAAAATGAACCACAGGCAAAGAAAAAGGAAGCACTCTAACCTGGCACCCCAAGGAACTCAAACAGATTTGCTTGACGCACACAAAAAAAAAGGAATTATATTTTAATTGTTACAATTATATATCCCAGTTAAGCTAGGAGCCTTGTTTAGTTTGTCTAGGATAAGTAACTTACAGCCAGAATAAGAAAGGAAAGCTAGCTTCCTCCCAGTCTTCACTTGCAGTATTTACTCCCCTGTTCAGCACATAGCAGTATCACATACATACATCAGGATACACCAGTACAAGAAATCCAGATGATTAGGGAAAATTTCACACATTTTGAGCTCCAGAAGACCTAGCAGTGGATAAAGTGCTATAACTTGCAAGCATAAAGCTTATTATAAATGTATATACAATGAACATACATCCAATGATGTGCGCGCATTTGTTTTAGGAACACAAACTGAACACAAGCCCACAACATGGCGAAGTTCTTTTTAATAAAATAAAATAAGTCAGCATAACACAGTACTCAGTGCTCACCACTGCTCTTCCTCACAAGCACTTCAAATGTATATGTTATGTCTTCAACTAGATTACTGTCATGCCATATTTTTTACTTAAAAAATCATAGACTTTAGTTCCTAGCTAAAGAGAGGAAGAGAAAAAACTTCAGAGTAACTTGGTTTCTTGCCTCAAGGCACTAAAAGTTATATCACTTGTACGTCTGGTAGGAGTAGAAACACTGGTCCACCTCACCTGGAGACCAACACTCCCACCGAAGATGCACTATAATCACTTTTGTGAGTGTTCCTTGTCTATTTTAATATGAAGTCACCTAATTTCACATCAGCCTCAGCAACAATCAAATCAGTTCATTTGATACTGACACACTCACATGCTGACTTGACATATTCAATTCAGGAGCGACAGAGATGAGTCCTGCTTCCAAATCCAACACATGTCTATGTCCTCAGGTATGTTAGGGATCATAGAATCTACGTATAAATTAGGTAACAGAGAAGTGCTTCTAAGACCCTATTTCAAAGTTTTCATTAAAATTCTGCATTAAAAAAACAAACCAAAAAACCCACCTAACTCCCTGTCTCTTGGAGGAATGCTTCTGAGAAAGCAACTGAAAGGGAAGTGATAACATTCACAGTCTACAAGCCATTCACCTTTCTGATGCCATCACTGCAGCTAATTAAAGTGATGCTGGCAAACAAATAGCCATCCACTGATCTTTTTCTGTTTCCAAATTCTTGCAAAGAATTGTTGATTTTACTTTTTCTAAGGTGGCCTTCCTGCAACCCAAGGAAAACTGGTTTTCACATCTTGTATTACAACCAGGAAAAAAAAAAAGAAAAAAAACCTGCAATATTTTCCTATTTAAGCTTTCAAGGAAATCCATGGCACAGCACAGCAAAGAAGAAATTACTTACAAGGTATTAAACTGTCACTGTCTTCCCTACACCACCAGTAAAGACACCCACTCAACGGGTAAACGTATAAAATACTTCCACACACTGATAATTTTGTTAAAGTATTAGAGAGGAAAACTTCAGTCTCATGTGTATTGTCTAAATAGCATTTATACACTGCCATATAACACACAGAAGTATCATAAAAGTAGTTGTAGGTCAAATAATAGCAATGACTCAGTAAAGATAACCTGCCTGGTTTTTATTCTCAGGGGAGGAGGGGTTTACTGGTCAAGTACTTTATGACTTACAGTACAGTATATTAGAAATTTTCTGTGTATTCTTTAGTATTGAGAGATTGCCCTTGTAGCTCAGTAGGTAGCTCTCCTGCTTCTGGCCTACGAGGTCATAGCTTTAAGTCCCTGCTGAGGAAATTTAACAAGATCCATCTATAAATAGAATAGCATTAGATGCTGCTACTCTAGCAAGGGTGGTGGCCTTTAGATAAGACATTTTTCTGTTTTCATCTGCTCCAATAAGAAAAAGAAACTGGACATAGAGGGGCACAGGATATTAGGCTAAAGATGAATAACAAAGTGGGCTCCAAAATCCCTTGTAACTTCACTTAGCATGAGACTTAACAATTCTACCGTTATCAAACTACAACAAAGGCTAGAGAAGAATGCAAAAAGAATCATTTTCCTTCTCAATGAGCACAAGTAATTAACTAAAATTACAGACTTTATAATTTTTGATACTGAAGAGGAACCTCCTAGGTACTGTACAGTCAAAATGCAACTTATGACATCAAAAGGCAATCTCAATGTAAAACAAACTTTGGAGGTTTTGATTAGTAACAAAAACATTTCAACTTTCATAGCCTTAATCTTACGTTTTCTGAAGAAGTATTTCCTTGAGAGGCATTTATTTACTTACCAGGGATTAAAATGATGCCACTCTGCAATGTACACATTTCTGCTCCTCATACCCATATACTTGGGGAGGATTATTCAGCTCTCAAAACAATTACTTGTGAAAAATTTAAGAATAAAGCCTATTAAAACCCTTATCCAAATTTGTTTGTGGTTTAAACTGCACTTATGTGGCCTTGGAGGAATATGGATTAAAGCTCAGGTATCCCTTTCACTCAGCGTGGCAATGAAATTTACTGTTCAATAAAGACAAAGGCGGATAATTTTCCAGCACTTTTTCCACAATATGTACCCATGTGCCCAGGAAAACAAATTCACTGCTCTGTGGGAGACAAAGCTGCAAGCAGCATACTGCAATGAAGGTTTGAGTTACAAACCCATAAGTTTTGTTCATATACACACATCAAAAGAAAGAAACACCAGCAATAAAACAGGAGATGATGATGATTTTGCAGTGTGACTTTCTAGATTTCACAGACACTAATATTATGCTCAAGTAAAAACAACAACAGGGCTTGCAAAATTCTTCTGCAACAGTTTAGCTCAGGAGGTTATTGTCTTTCCTGTGCTCATCTTATTTGCCCAAGTAAAAAATCTCATCAGTTAAAAATTTTTCACTCCTGGTTAAACTAATGTAGTTGATCCTGCACTGACAATAATCTATTGAACAGGATGTGGACGTACAAAACATCTCCCTCTTGCAGGTTTAGGTTTAGCAATAGCACTAGTTGAAGCTGCACATCAAAAATTCACAAGAATCCCATCCCAGCCATTCAATTCCAACACCTCTATTCTTGTCAACAATGTACTACTATCTGAAACACACACAAGGTCTTATCTGTTTTTCAGATGTTTCTACAAAGCAGACTCCATCAACAGACAACTGTTTTGCAGCATTGGTGTTCACCCTAGGGCTTCTTCCCTTATCACTGTACTGAAGAGTAGTCATATGAGAAAGGTAACAGCTATTAGAGCACAAAACAGGATCCCTAGTATCATATCTAATGTACTCCCAGGTTCACTTGCATCCTCTGCTACTGGATGCCGCACCAATACTTACTCCAATCCTACATGATCACTTCTCAAGAAGCTTCTTCAAGCAGATATCTGTACAAACATTTTTTCCTCTCTACCATCGCTTTTTCCTGAGCAAGACAGCTGTGCTTCCATCCTTGGAAGTGGAGAGAAAAATCCAACAGCATACACACCATCAGCTCCCCAAGATGGCTTAAGGCTAGTATATGACACTGCAGGTGTTTCCCTGCAACAACTCTTTTGTCAAGGGAATACTTCTTGAAAATTGCTCTTCTGTGGCTCAGTGATTCTTCCAGTCCCTTTTTAATTGGGGTGATTTGCCTCAAACTGACTTCCAAAGGGGAAAGAAAGGGGAAAAAAAAAAAAGATAAAAAAGCTTTATTTAAATGCGCTTCCTTTTTGCTGCTTCACTTTATTTAAAAAGGCAAGGAAGACATGTATACATATAGAATTCCTCTACTACTCGTTACATGTACATTCTGTTTCTGCTTGCAGGTATAAAACTGCTGCAAGGAACAGAGAAGTGTAGTACTCCAGTTCTTCTCCTCAAATCATCTACATGAACAAAAGGTCTGATGTAAAATTAAGCTAAGCAGCCCCTGAAAAATCCTCCTCTTCTGCAACAAAAGCATTTTCTTTTTATATGTGGAAAAACTAAGTATAAGCAAATTTGAATGCATCTCCAGGAATATCTTTATTAGCCTCCCTCCCCTTTCAAGGTGGTGGGCTTAGTGTCTGAATGCTGAAAGGTAAAATTCAAAGACAGAGAATACACAGTCCAGGATGAATTACCCTGGCGGGTTTTTTTGCAACCAGATATTCTGAAATTGCAACATACCATGCAAACAGAGTCTAGCTAGTAAAAATTATGTCCAATGATTTCGTTAAAAGATGTAGAGGAATTTTATTTTCACAACTTTGTGATCAAAAAAGTCTCCTATGCAAAGTCTTACCCAGAATCAAAACACCTTACAATATTCACAAAAAAACCAAACCATAAAAGCAACCACAGAACCCCAAGCATTAGTTAACACAATAAAATGTTTCACACAGCTGCAACTGCCACTTTAATTTGAAAGCTTTCATATTTTTTGGTTTTAATATTGAGAAGTCACTGAAAGCTAATTGAAAGTTTGACTGAACTGTAAGCTACTCCACATACTTTATTTAACATTTAGTTACTCTAACAACAAATAAGGAAGAAGACAAAATCTCAATAAGAACTACTATCTACTCCATAGCATACCAAAATACATCTTGATTGTGTAACATTAAGTCTAAAATGTGCTAATTACTTTCAGACTTTGGTAACTTCCTAGTGAAAGTCTTTATTTGTAAACGAGGAACCCTAACCTTTTTTCAACAGTTGGTAACTACATACAATAAAACTAAAAGAAAAAAAACAAAGCATCTTCAAAAAATTGAACCAGAATACACTGAAGACAGTAAAATTTTGTAGGACAGCTATGCTTACATGATTTCAAGGTGAATTTTGACACATTTATAAAAGATGAAAAAACAGCTTCAGAAGTGGCACAATCAAGCTACAGCTGCATAAACAGAGCTACTCTGATTCCCAATGCACAGAACACACATGCTGAAGGGATGAGATGCAACTCACACTTTGTTCACTCAAATGCCAGTGCAGTGGAGTATGGCTAAGCAATATCATCATATGCCTCCTTTCTGCAGTATTCAGCTTCCAAAAGCAGCAATCAGCAGGTATGATTTCTTCTTAGAGAACACAGTAAAAAAAATGCATAGTGCCTCAAGTACATCAAGCTACAGAATTATTAGCATCTTTATATAGAAAACATACACATTTTTATAGAAAGTCAAAAAATGAAACCAGAGTATGCATCTCTTTCAGTTAAATAACTTTATCACCACTTTGATTTTCACAAACAGTACTGTGAGTTCCCAATAACCCTCATGATAATAAAAAATAAAGCCAAGTCAAGTTGATTTCATATACTGAGCAAAAATCAGTACAAATACTGTCAAAATCAGTTCTGATTAGCGTTTATCTCAAACGAGAATAAATTACACTCAGGTCACATGATTCATATCTATCCAAGTTTCAAATGATGGCAAATTGGTTTAGAAGATACCCAGAAAACAGGGGGTGTACTGAACGCTTTTAGTTATAACAGACATTAAACTGCAGCAAAAGCAATTAAAGCTTTTTAGGAATCAATTCACACTGATCACACCAGTCACTTCCATAGGACCGCAGGGGATGTTTATCACGGTTCTTTCACTCTTGTCACAAAAAAAACCCCCGACATTGCACAGATATCAGTTACCAAACTCCCAATCCTGCCCCTAAAACACAGCCAGAGCTCCCCTGCTCTGGAGATAGAGCACTTCTAGGCAGAGGAGCTAAGCAAGAGCTCCCCACCCACACCTGCTTGTGCTGCCCCAGCATCGTACCCCTGCAGGTGGCTCACACGTTCCTCTACAGGACTGGAAGACCAGGCAACGGCAAGCAGGTGAGCTCTCTAGTTCTTTCACAAAAGCCTGCCCACTGTTTGAAGCAGGGTATCAATTTTTATTCACTAAAAAGGAACATTTGATAGCAAAACACTTTTACAGATAATTTCCTTCCTGTTTCTGTAATTTTGAAGATAAAGACTGGATTTCATTAAAGAAACTAAAAATAAGAGAAAAATGTGGAACATATTTGCTAGAAAAACTAGGACTGCAGGGTATCAGTGGGAAGGGGAAACTCAAAAACATGAAGACCTCTGGCTGTTTAACATCCAGTACATGGAAAACTCAGAGCTGTAGGAGGGACTAAATACTGACATCTAGCATCTTCTTCACCAAAGCATCATTTAAGAGTCATTTGTAAATCTACACTTGTAACAAGGTTGCCATTTTTAGTGCACCATACAAAGAAAGTAATTTTTTACAAGTATTTGTGACTGCTCTGCCATAAAAGTTGAAAGGTGGTTAAAGCCATGAGAATTTCAAACAGCCTGCATTCTGCCACCAGAACATTGCTCCTCAGTTAAAACAGTAATACATCTGAAACATGGAAAATAGAACTGTCAGAAATGTTTCAAGCTAAACAGTGAAACTCAGAAGATGAAGGAAGCTGTAACTACTTAAAAGCACGTGCCAGGTTACTATGGTACTGATGCTGTAGATGTCACTATTCCGGACAGAAAACAGTTTTAAATTTAAATTCCCCAGTCAATAAGTATGCAATATCGGTTTGAGGTTTTCATGACATCATTTGGTTAAAAATAAAATACACTGCTATAACTCTGCAATAACCTCTGAAATAAATAAAACAAACCTCACAACACAAAAAGCGTATTGAGACCAAATTATTTAGTTTAAATATCACTAATTCAGTTTCGGTTTTGTACACTTTAATAGAAAAAATCTATTGGAAGTATCAAAACTCAAGAATGTATTGCCGTTCTGTACAGGAAAATTTATTCACCTTGTTTGCTGAACTAAGAGAATCTCATTCATACTGCTACTAATCACGCACAAAAACACAGGTGTGCTCAAGACACAAACTTACCTCTCCTTTTACTTCTCCTATTACCCTACCACCTGCTGTTCTCACACATTGTTGCCATTTCTTTAGATATAT
The DNA here is from genome assembly GCA_033558185.1 of Dromococcyx pavoninus. Lineage (NCBI taxonomy): Eukaryota > Metazoa > Chordata > Aves > Cuculiformes > Neomorphidae > Dromococcyx > Dromococcyx pavoninus. Next base: position 116,160 of record JAUMJL010000677.1, on the reverse strand, counting down.
TTAAAGTATACCTTAGATATGATAACAATGTTTTCATTGATTTAATGAACACTGTCTCCCAGGGAAAGTAAGAGCGCATCTAGGATATGGAAATTTGAAGTCTGAAAATCTATAATAATTTCATGGTAGGGGTACTTCTCTTTTTAAATGAAGTAAGGAAAGTTGAGAATTAGCCAGACAGAAATAAATCTCATTTCTCCTCAGCTTTATGCCATGCAAGAAACAGTCTAAGTCAACACTGCACAGCCCTTCCACTGTTCCAACAGAAATATAATTACCTTGAGAGTACTTCAGCCGCAGCTCACCTACACACCTACAACTGATAAGCAACAATCTTCTTCAAAAAACATCTCATAAGACCAAGAAGGAACAACAGTGAATTGAGTTAGGGCAGCTAAAAAAAAAACCACAAACAAATCTTTTGTCCTCAAGAAAACACAGTTCAACACATTCTCAAAGAATAGAGTAAACAGGATCAAAACCTTTAGCCTAGGGCTATAAAATACTTCACTGAGATTTCTAAAATTGGCTCTTAACGCTCAACAAAAGCTCTCCATTCCTAGATAGCCACTTCCTTGCCTATCATTGCCTTAATTAATACAATTTGAGTTAATTCTCAAACTGCTCTTTTGTAAAAGTATCAACTGAATCAAGTTAAGTCAAAGTCTAACAAGTTTTTCTTCAATATATGCAGGCACGCAGACCTTGAAGCTCAGAACACAAGCCCCACAACGTCCTGTTTCTGACTTTCTGCCTGGCATCATAGAAAAAAAGAGACCAGTTCTCTGAGGGGCCCTGCTTCACACACTAGCTATTAACGCGGGCAGCAGTGTGCATACTGCAACAGCATAAAGACACAGAGCAACACCTTTGGCCCTCAAAGGTGAAAATTTCTTCCTGATCAACTCCAAGCCTTAGTGAAAACAAACACTAAACTTGTCATACTTCAAAAAAGCATGGTTCCCAGACAGCTTCCTAGTGAATCTCTTCTTAACACATTTTATCATTCTCATCTTTTCTTCAGCAACATCTCCTCTCCAGCTTCCTGGCATACAAAGCTTTCACTTCCAGTCCACCGCCTTTCCTCCCTCAACAACAGCAACTTGTCTGGGTTCCTTTTAGGTCATCTTCTACACAGCCGCAAAGACTCAGTCCCTACTCACCAGGCTGAAAACTGACATCCAGTCTCAGGGTACTGGTTCCTGAAGACACACAGTCCATTAAAAATTGGACCTAACCCTGGTAAAAAGAAGCTTCATCCTCTCAGGATCTGGGAAGTTTAAGCAAGGTAGTTCAAGGTAGTTTCTAAAATCTGACAGAAACAGTGCAAACTGCAGGTATGCCAGAGACTCCCTAATCCAGATTTTTTTCACATTGAAAGTAATTTTGACAGGTGGGTGGGTGTAAAAACATTACAGAATATAAAAAAGGTTTTTACATTTTTAAACGTAAGTTGGCATGGTATGTTGAAAACTTCAACGAGTTATAGGTTTTAACTAGAACTTCTGCTGTGTAACCAATAGATGCTTTCTTAAAAAAATTACTAGAGGGCTATTTACTGGCTTTTAGCATCAAACCTTCATGTTTACAGTACTGTGGGGAAAGGAAAGCAGAACGAATATGCACTTTCAAGGGAAAAAAAGTAGCTCTATGTCTCTCAACCACACAATTTTGCATTAGCTATTATTATTATTATTATTCCTAAACAATATTTGGAAAGATCTTTGTGTTTATTGGGCAATCAACACACAGAAAATCCACTTCGGTTCATCACTAGCTCACAATCTAGCTAAAACATCTGGCAAGAGCAGCATAAGAGGTACATTTAAGATTTTAAAAAGAAAATGGAAAAAGTGTTATTAAAAAGTGAATCCATTATCTTTTTTTGCTTCCGAAGGACAACAGAAACAATCATTTCACAACCATTACATTTCAGAACTCTTGAAAGAAACTGAAACACATAAGTAAAGGTAAGACTAGGTTAGAAGAAATAGATGTTCATACAAAGTAAGTATCCAAATAGTTTAAATACCCACAATAGTCTCATTCTTCTTTCAGCCCCCAAAGAAAAATACAAATGGTGTTAACCCTTATAATAGCTACCTGAAACAAACGCTGCTTAAGATTATTCAGCATATAGATTAAAAAAAAAATCTTCTCCACTGGCTAATACATCAATCTGTTCCTTAACAAGTATTTATAAGACGACTATAAAACAGAGCAAATATAAAAAAGTTATCACTTGTTCTCAATTGACACCAGACAGAACAGTAATTACAATTCCAGGGTAGAAACAGATTTGGGGAAACTGATCCCCCCTTTTTCTACGGATACTGTAGTAATGAATCTTAGGTATATTTTAAATATTTGTAACTACTCATGTATTAGTACAGCCTTCATATACGAACTAGTTCCTAAAATGACATACAAGTTCAAAAGATCTACTTCACCCCACCCCGCAAGGATCTGGCTTTGCCTTTTCAAAATATCTTAGCATTAAATACTATTAACTGCTTAGCTACAATCAATAACTCACAGTTTTCTACTGAAAATACACACCTAACAACTTTAACAGAAAACAAGATTCTTGATATAAAATATAAATAAGGCCAAGTTCTCAAAGGAGAGGTAATGCTCCACACGTGCACAAACAGTTACAGATAACTTACAGGTACCAAAGACCATAAAAAAGTACAATGTTTCCAAAATCGTGTCCTGTTTTTCAACACTATAAGCCTAAAAACATAATAGCCTTCCCCACAAAGATTGTCTCAATTGAAAACAAGAGTATCAGCACTCTTGATGCATAATAAATTGCCTTTGACTGAATTAGCACAGTTGCCCATTCACCAAGCATGCAAACTGTAGAGGCACATCAGTTCACTTCTCTGCATAAATATGCTTCACGGGAACACAAGTTGTAAGCATCTAAATTAGTACTGTAAGAGAGTAATATTCTTTGCCCTTGGATCTTGTTTAAGAAAACACCAATCATTGAAATAAAATGTATTTCTATTTTTCTGTTTATTTTGTTCTATACTCACTGTATAAAAACAGCCAACCAAAAGACAAAGGTGTCCAGTTTCTTCAAACCTGTGCAAACATTATTAAGCTCAGTCTTTTCAGACCAGAACCCTTTTTCAACACACAAAATTTAATGGAAATGAGCATACGCTTTCAACGTAAGTGCCAAGTTCATAAATGCTGTTACTACGACTCTGAAGGCCGGTTCTATATGCAGTAATAAGTGATGAAAGAGATAAGCAAAGCCATTAGTCTAACTGAAAAATGCTCAGAATTCACAGAGGTGAGGAATATACTCAAGACAATGTAAGTCACATAGAAATCTGGAAAATGAAACAAGTGAGGCTTGCCCTGTGAGGAACAGAATCCCAGAGTCTGCTACTAACTCCGTATTTTCACTTTTTGCTTCCATTTCAGCCTTCTACTACCACATTCTACTCCTCCTCCTTTATAAAATTAAACAAACCAATTGCCATGCACTGCTGGCAAAAGAAAACAACAAACCACTCTTACAGACTTCCAAAATTCCAATTCCTTTTTAAGTCTTTAGCAAAATGCCAGTGAAGACAGACCTGTTATACAGCAGAGGATGGGGGGTTTCTTGGTTGGAAAACTCCAAAACCCGATGACTTTGAATTGAATAGGGAAAGTTAAAACTTTAATGGATATTGGCTCCACAGTTGTTAAGAGTACAACTATGCTGTCCTTAATGTGTAGGGAGAACATACAAAAAAGTTTACATACGCATCAGATGAAAGATCCCATCACAGGCGTTAATATGAGACAAGAAGGAATTTCCTAAGCCTTGGCCAGTGTGGGCTCCTTTCACAAGGCCAGCAATATCCACCACATTCAGAAAAGCTGGAATTTTGCTGAAATACAAAAGTTAAAAATTTCATTATCAAAACACAGCAGTCAAAACTTCTGGCACAGAAATAAATTCAGAACATGAAAATCCAACTTTTCTTTTTCCTAGAACAAGTTATATGTGACAGTGGTTTCCTTCCTTATTTAATGTACAATGTATAAAAGACAAGAATCCCCCCTTCCATGTAAAGCATCAACCATTCTTTAATCTCTCCGTCATTATTAATGTAAAATGAAGTGAACTAGTTTCTAAGTGTGGAATCATATTGACAGCTATACAAACAACCAACCAGGCCTGGAACACTGAGGCATGAAGTCAGTCATCTGTAATGACCAGTTTTCATAGTATCAAAGGGGTAAGACACATAAATGGCCATTGCACTCTGTTACCACACCCTACTACCATTCAGTTCAGTTAAGTCAAGTAACTTCCTCAGAAGACAAGGGCACTTTTTTAATATAGTGGTGATTAAGACTACCAGAGAGCAGGGATACACAAATAACTGGAAAGAACAGAGAAAACAAGTTAGGATGAAGCCTGGCTTTAAAGTGTAAACAGCAGTAAATAAGTTAATGGATATTAATCTTTTCAGGTATATTCTAAATCAATTTACTTCTCAAAATCCAGCTGAAACAGACAAAAAAATCCTAAAACTTGGTGATAAGGTATGGACTAAAAGCACCTTCATGTGGTCTAAACAGTGGCATGGACAGAACCACACTAAAATGCTGCAAATTCCTCACTTGCAAAAGACCAGAAACTGCACTCCATAGTCATCAAGGTCCGCAACTTGATGGCTTCAAAATAAATAACTGGAATACCACTTAATTTCAGTAGCGCTTTATCACCATTACATTTCACTAGCACTACACTAAGATTAGCATTATGCTAAGAACAGTTCATTACTTTACTACAGTAACTGTAAAAGACCCAAATCTGTAGCTTTAATAACAACAAGAAGGGCATGACTTATGCTATAAAGTCTGCATGAGCATACAATGTCAATCTGTAAAGCGGTGAAAAAGCTTTATTTTATGGTGAGCGTTCTGCAACATCAGATTCAAACCTAAAGATACAAAGTCTCTGGTCTACCTTAAGACACCTTTTCCGAAGCCCTGCCATTGCAGTTCTGCTCACTGGACAGAAGCAACCACACAGGTGTGAATGACTGTTAGGGACTCACTAGTGAGCCAACCACCTCCCAGACAACCGTAAACAGAAATGTCCTCTGAATAGCACTACACTTCTGAAGGCTTTATTGTCCACACCCCGAACTGAGCTTCATTTTCATTAGTGTGACAGCTTGCTGATAAATACATTCACAATATTTGAAAGCATGACTGCTGTCAAATCTGTAACAGCAACAAACTCCACTAACACCAGAAAACCACCCTTCTGTTCTTATCCTGATATCTGGTAGGGCAGCTATGGCCACTATCTCTGCTCAGAGACCTGAGCTCAAAACAAAACAAGTTCCCAAGTCTTTTTTTTTTTTCCCCCCCAGTACAATCTCACATCCACTCATTTGCAAATAGCACATAGTTCAATATCAGCAGATGCACTTGAAATGAACTCCCTAATTTGGAAAGAAGTGATCCATTAGAATCTGTCTTGGTATACAACATCAATATTTCTGGAAGTGTGGTGACCTAAAAGCAAAAGATCTTTTTTGTTTTTGTTTTGTTTTCAGTCTTCCTCTAACACTTTCCAAGAAAAAAAATATTTATTTCAAGTAAACTAAAGTCACAACTCAAGATCTTGACAAAATCTGTTTTCTTACCAAGAGTAAGTTCAAAGCATCACTAAACCTGTCAGGAGTGATAAACTAGGAACTTCATGACACTTCATGTTGTTAATAACCTTTGTGATGTGCTGAGAAACAAGCATGAATACAACACAATACTCAGAAGAGCAAGTTTAAAAAAATCACAGGAAAATATTTACAATATAGCATGAGTTACTTAACACAACACAATATCCTGACTTTCAGCTTTAAACTTCATTAGGCCCATGAAAAAATAGAGCCCATGCTTAGGAAGCAGATGTGTATTGCAAGTTAATCCTGTGGAACGCAGTAGAAACAACTTGAATATAAGTACATTCCAAAGCAAACAAACTTTGAAAACGTCACATTTTTGTCTCCCTATAGTTTTCTTAGCGAATTATCTTTTTTTTTTAACCACCAGTACACAAACTCAAATGGAAACACCAAATCCTTAAGTTTAACATAATGCCAAGAGTAATACACATTCTGAAGACATAAACCAGTAACTCCATTAAGGCATTAACTCTGTTAACTCTTTCTGTCTGACAGAACCACACAGCAGAGCTAATCCATACCACGGATGTAACAGCAGCAACTTCTCAGTCAGTGTTGCTGTAATTCCTTGCTTTTGACACATAACTAAGTATACAGCAAGGCAGAAAAATGCCACTCTTTTAAAGAACTTCTCCATTGTCATTTCAAATTGTTTTAAGAAAAACAAAGGTGGTGTTAAAAATGTTCTCCTGTGCTCCCCACTCAGCAATCTGGTAGGATTAGCTTCCTGGCCAGCCATCAGAAGAATTCTCTCTTTCACTACAAAGATGCCTGATACCTTCATATGCAGATGAACCACTCGATCACCAGAATCAACTTCATTTGCTAGAGAATGGAAAACTCCAGCACATTTATTTCACAATTGACTAATACCAGCAAGAGATCTTTGAAGACAAGTATCTGGGTTTCCAGGACGTTTTCTCACTTTCACCTCAGGTACCAAAAAGCTAACAATCCAAGCAAAATAAAACCATCCCCGTTCTTGGCAGCCCCTTTCCTAAGCCTAAATCTCTAGTTCATCACAGAAAAATGAATACAAAGAAAAGCAGGAAAAGGCACAAACTAGTCAGACCTGCCTGTGCTATGAAGGACAAAGTGTAAACACTACAAAACTAAATAAACAGAAACCACTGCGATAAATGGGGGAAAGGTACCATATATCTCAAATGTGTTTAGTTCTTTTAAATGTAAAAGGCTAACTGTATTGTTCTTTTTTTCTCCTCCTCTAAACAGATTAATTTCCATTTCTTAAGATTCGTTAGTCAGCATTAGCATAATGTCACTGAGCCTCAAATGATCATCAGGAACAGGTGGCATCAACTCATCATTTGTACAACTCAGTGCAACACCAATCGACCATAAAGCATGTCACAGAAATTCATGATTCGAAACAGATCACCAAATGCAAAAGTTTCTCTATATTTTAAGTGTAGGTATTATCCTTGAGCAAGAATTTTTTACTTCACTTAGAAAAACAGCAACAGTGGTTTCCTGTTAGCATATTGCCTTCGCTGTACGAGCTACTGTGCAGCAAAAAGCACAAGGCTCACTGGGCCAAAGAAAGTACAGTTTTGTAGTTCAGAAGTTAGGGTATTTATTCAGGAACAAGAGACTTAAGTATCCATAGAGCCATGCTCTTTTCGAGAGGAGGAGGCCTATTTCTCACCAACATTGCTTCAAACTTCTGTACAAAAAAGTTGTTTAAACAGGCAAGAGGAGTTTCTGTACCTGACCTGTTTGTTCAGTACAATACTAATGGACAGCACAATGCAACCAGTTACCTTATTTCTTTTAAAACTCACACATATACAGTACCTGCAATTTGCTGTATTTTTTTTCTCCAAAGTTGAGGGGAGGAAGCATGCATTTACATCTTGAGTGTCTGCATATAATTATTTGAAAAACATAGCAGGCAGCACACACCCTGTTGATAAGTCTCATAACACACTCATTTTTTATTCATTTCTTGAACAGTTCAAGAAATTTCCCCTGAACTCAAACTCCACTTGACTCTAGGTCTGAAATACCAAACAGAACAGATCCTTCAGCATTATTAGGGCAAAAATGTTCAGCTTCCGTTTTCTCTTTGGTAAAGCCAAATGTGCTACTCATCTCCTGGTTCCAGCACAGGTTTCTCTACCTTTAAGACGTTATTTGAAATCCGTTAGAAAGGAAATCTCTTCTTCCTTCCCAAAAAAATCATATAACTGAAGTAAGAATCATCAGTTAAGAGTTCGCAAATGACCCAAACGAAAAGTAGCAACATAGAAGGAGAACATATATATTGTGGCAACTTCTTAGAAAGCCATTCAACTCCTAGTCTGTCCTCTGCTATTTTTGGTTCTTTTCCAAACACAAGAAAGAAATTCACAGTCCCTCCACTACTGCAGCTTCTGTCATCAATCTTGCAAGCAGTTTTGAAAATATAAGTAAAATACCTCACATGGTAATTAAAGGAATCCACTTCTGAAAAACTAAGAACTGCAGAGGAACCCTGGTCATTTCTTTATAAGAACAATTTCATTAAGAGCATTTTATCTGCGATACTGACAATCAAGACTCAAACCTAACAGCACGTGAACCAGAAGTGAAAAAAATCTAATGAAGTTTCACTTACATAACTTATAAAATGGCAAAAGATTCAATGTGGATTAGGACACATACTCAGTGTTCCCATGTACATCAAATATCTGCATTCTCAAACCCGTCAGTAACACAAATAAAAACAACACCAACATACAACTAAATTTTGCCTTCTCCCACCAGGTAGAAAAGATAGATCAAGTCACCACTACTTAAGCTCTTGAATTCACTGCTGGCAAATTATTAATTTGAAATACCAGAACAAGCATCACAACCAAGCTGATTTACGCAGGCTCAGAACTAACTGCAGAGCAGGCAAACTCAGTAACATCAAAAGGAGAAGCACTTCAGCAACAGGATATACTTCCCAGTTGTTTTTTGTAAAAAATGGGATTCACCTACAGATGCTGATATATCGAGTTGCACCCAGCTAAGTTATTCGTGTTTCACTCTGGAATTACATGTGCTTTTCTTTTACATAAATGCTCTTTGTAAACCTAGACTAAATCCTATGTGACATAATTCAAAAAGTCCCACTGCTGATCTGGTTTCTAAGCAGCACTTTCCAGCAATTACATAATTTTGACTTCAAACCTTTATCAGATATCTGGGCATGCTATCCTACAAGTAAGATCGACAGAACTTTTATTTAATATTACACAGGACTTTCATGATCTAGACAACAATGTAAGTTACTGATCAGGTTTAGTTCAGTAACCTTCACTTGAGCACTACAGATCTGAAAGCAAGAATTTTAACAATCTACAGTGCAATAGAACAAAGCAATCTGCTGACAAAAGGAACAGAGCCTAAAGAGGGACAGTTGCACTTTACATCTTACCCTCCTGTGAGAAAACCTGGATTGCTTTAAAATTTAAGTAAAAGTTTGAAAAGGACATCTAAACAGATCTAAATCAGTCTAAGTTAAATAGAAATGTTTGTGGTTGCAATAAACATTGTGTTTTGTGAACACGTGCAAGACAATGCACCCACTTACAGGTGAAAAAAACCAAGAAATTAAACGAATATTGATAACCTGAGAAAGGACAAACCAAACTACTGACATTTTACTCAATCCTGCTTATAATCCCACTTAATTTTAACTAGAGGAGGAAACAGAAACATACACTTTAAAAATTGGGGGTTTTATTAACATTTTCACACAGGTTGATTACTATCAGCCAACACAATCCTTCACTTTTAACTATTCACAGTTAAAACAGAGCTTAGGCTCACATTGCTTCTACCCCATTATTTATGAGGAGATCATTTGGGGCATAACATAAAAAAAAAAGGAAAAGAGGAAACAGTTTCCTTCAGATCTTCACTCAAAATAATTTTGAGGCTTGAATCAAATGTCACCACTGAGACACAGCTCCTGGTCAGGCATAGCACAGTACAGCTGTGACAGGAGGCAGGACCATATGGGCTAAGCCTGGTGCCTAAATGTGCTCAAAAGCTTTCAGGATATTTCTGAGTTATGACACAAAGCACTTGACAAATGACATCGGTTTGACGTATTTACACTAAAATATATTTTTAGGCTTAAGATGATTACGTAACATCTTAATGAAATTTAGATCAAAAAAATCTATGAGAACAGCTTTATAAAAGCTTTCATTAAGTTACTAAGTCCTGTTAAAATAGTAACTACATTTAACAGATCAACTGTTTCTGGCTTCCAAGTCTCAATTTTCAAGGAAGTAGCTACCTGCTGAGATGAAGAACATCTCTTTTCCATTTTAGAATTAGCAGATCTTATCCTTTGCTACCTGGCTGAGGTTCATAGACTCGGGGGGGGGGGGGGGGGGGGGGGGGGATACACCTTTCTGCTTTAGTTCCTACTGAACTAATCAGTCCAAAGAAAAGAATCTCTTTCCAATTACTGAAGTGGAACTAATTCAATCGTTAGACTGTCAAACCTCGCCTGAAAGCATCTATATTGGCAGAACAGGGCAAGGAGAACAAAATAAAAAAACAACAGTCTTTTCTTCCTGAAAAAAGCCACATGCTGGCACAATGTAATAAACACAAGTTTTCACTGAATATTGTAAAAACTTTAAAATGAAGTAGTAGTTTATATGCAAAAAATAAGTTAGCAATAGAATATAAACCAAGACCTTAAAATAACAAGCATTCAGAATTATTTTTAATATATTAAGGTCTTTTTTTTTTAATATCGACAACTTCATTCACACAAGAAAGCGAACAATAGGTGACATTACAGCTCAAGGACATTTGCTCATCTACTTCATTTGGCAGCACCAAAGCAGTTTTTAATGGAAGCTCTTGGAGCTCACCTTCTATGTACAGTCTGTATCACTGAACTTATTTATTGTAAACAGTCACATCATCCCCCTACTGCAGAAAAAAAAAAAGCACAGATTATAAGTTCTGGCAGTGTACTTTTATATTTTAAGTACAGATTTACCTTTACATAATAATCTCTAAATTGTTGCCTACATGATTTCATTTACAAATATTTACATTTCCAATTAAGTAATGCCAGTCAGCTTTCAGCATGGGCTAGCAAGCAAGTGCACAGCAGTCCCATCCAAGCTGACGCCACCTTCTTTTGGAGTTCAGAACAGATCTTCAAGCAACAAATGGTACCTCAAGAGCCAACTCTTCTGCCAATGGCAGAATGGCTGCAAACTGATACTAGCAACGTTCTCAGCAACTCAGTCCATCTCCCTATAACAGCAATCTTGGCCCAGTGTGACAGACAGCAACTCCCAGCCCAGCCCCACTTTTCCTTCCCTCACCCACAGCAGGCGGGAAGGCAAGGTCACTTCAACCCATCATACATTAATTAAAACAAAATCCCTACCATTTTTTTTTCCTCACCTCCAAACAATGACTGCAGTTATGTCATGACTGAATGTAACACATGGGAAACAAAAACCTGAATGCTTCAGATTTTAAAAGACAAAATCTTGAGTCTAGACAAGATTCTAATCTAAAGACAGCTCTATGTTGATGAAATATTATGTGCGCATAGATTACATCTACTGATCCAAACAAGTAGAAAATTAACACAGAACATATTACACAAAGATGAAAATCAAGACTATACAAGAGAAATTAAAGAATTTAAATTACAATTCAGTTGTATACCTTCACAACCACAGCTTTGTCTTCCCGAGTTAGTCTCAGTCACACAAGTACAAACAGTCCAAGAGGAGTTACTTCAGTCTACTGCGCAATTGAATTATCACAAGTTATTACTGCTTTATTACCATTACAGTCATATACTAAAATCATATAAGAGGTAATGATCTCTTTCTCACTTCAATGATTAATTTAGAAGTAGCCAGTCATAATTAAGTGAGAAGAAACAGACTATTGATGTGGCCAAAGCAGCAATAACATTACAATTTAGAACAAATCTGACAACAAAACTTAAAAGCCACACTATTGTCTCTGCCCAGTCAACAGTCAGAAAGTTTTGTCTCAAATTCAGCTGAGCTTTGTTTAATAATCCATACAGTAACAACTGTGCTTAATACTCACTTAAGAAAGAAAAACAAGGTAACATGTTATAACTATCTACCTAAAAACCAAACAGGTCCATATTAATGCATTTTCCAGTACTTAAAAAGTGCACAGGAATTACAGACAGAAGCAACTTGTTTGGACCTGAAAATTTAGTTAACAAATGGATTTTTGATCAGTGACTAATCAATCTTTTTTAATTGTGGGTGTGATCTGACTCTAAAACAGAGGCCCAAGTGTTGCAAAAGCACAAGCATGCATGCTAAATTGCCCTATGATTTATGCACACTCATTCAAGACACCTCTGCAAGTAACCGCAAACTGAAATTAACAAGTCACAAATGTCTATTTAAGTTTCTGTTTTCTGAATGCACTTTAAATTTTGCTGCTCGAGGAAAAATCCAGTTCCTGCACTGAATATAGAACAGATTATGGAAACAGTCAATAGCCAACACCATTGATATGGCAAAATGAATAAGGAAAAAATTAAAAGACATATTGTAGGAATATCTATGAATATACCAGGTAATGAGTAGCAGAACCTATAAAAAGGCAAGAAAGAGTCGGGGGCAGGGGAAAAAGGCTGCCCATAGAGTTTACCACCAAAAGACTGAGGACACAGGTATGTTGACAAATACTTGTTTGGCTACCTACAGCATACACCATATATCGAACAATACAAAATTTAGGACAGAAATTTTACAAATGAGCAACCTCATGACATGTTAGGTATGTCCACTACTGTTCATTTTCCAATCTCTTCAGAAGATCCTCTGTGTCACCTGGGAGCCACTATCTTCAAAGATAAGAACACCAAGCACCAAATGGTGTTGAGCAATGACTCAAACCACAAAGGTCATACTGGGGGGGGGGGGGTGTATAATACAGGTATAGATATAATTTCACATTCTAAAACAGATCTCAGTAAAATTTTAATTAAAGGTATTATAGTTGCATTAAATGCCTATGAAAACTTTAGGTCAGTAATACTATTTCAGCTGCTTAACTGAAGAAAAACATTAAGAACTTGAGTTACCTGGGAGGTTTGTGGTACTGGCACAGGAAGTCAAATCTGTCATCTGGCACAGGAACTCGACTCTCATTTGGATCAATAGTACAGAAAGGAAAATTTTCTGCTGCTGCTTGACTCTTTGTTAACACATTGAAAAAAGTGGATTTCCTATAAATTAAATACACACATTCTTAAAGAAGTTCAAATCAGAAGCATTTAAAAGGGCTGGACAGAAACACACCTATTCCAACTCAAAAGCAATACTGAATTTTCCCTTTACTTCGGGAACAGTGACCACTGCCCTGATCTAGTACAAGACACTTTCAAACACACAGTGTCCCACTGAAACCCAAGTTTAGCTCTCTTCCCTGCCCTTGAAAATTCCCCTGAATGACTACACTGCAAATTTCAATCAGCAAAGAAATTTAAAGTCAAAAGTAAAGCTCAGCTCTACTGGCCACTACTCAATCCCCTCAAGCACAGACGGAGAAACGGATAAGGATGCTTGAAACTTATTTTGAGTGATACAGTTTTGCCAAAACTCAACAGCTTCTTCTGCAACTGCATTGTTTCTTCAGGGTTTTTTTTAACATGTTAACACAATTTCAGTATCTAAGCAATAGAAGTCAACAAATGAAAGAGAAAAACAGGGGCACAGAAAGCAAACCACACCGGTTAATCAACTAAAAGTAACATTCTGTGCATATGAAGATGCAGTTCTACCTTATCAAACATTTTTCATCCTTCACTGGGGGAAAAAAAATAAGTGGTATTAGGAAAAAGAGAACATTTTCACTTAAATCACTTAGCAGATTGTTTTATTAGTTGGCTTTTATTAAACCAAAAGAAAGTAATATCTGAGTTATTGCTAAGAGAAAGATCTTCATCAGCTCCTGAATCATCTAACATAAATATTCTGAGGTTGGATGGCGGGGGGTCAGTTTCATATAACTTCTCAGCCACTGGGTGAAAAAAAAAAATCAATCTGAAAGCTGCCCTGCACACAGCAAAGGTGTGCAAAAGTCAGCCACAATTTTCTTTGAGAGTTACATCATAACATAACTGCAAATGCTACTTTTCCCCATGGACATACAATGTTACTGCTAATTATTTCCCTTCTGGTGTGCAACTTACCTACACCCTAAAAAAATAAAATTCTAAGGAAAAGACAAGAAGACAGTATTTATGGCTCTGATACTTGCTCAAAGATTTTTTCTCCAATTTTTTAAACTTAAAGAATGCTGAGAACTTCTTTCAGTAAACATGATACAGAAATTAATACAAATAGTTTCACGCAGATATTCTCCAGATAATTTGTCATGCTGTATAAGTGCTTTAAGTATAGCTCCTTTGAGGAGCCATAAGAACTATAGATGGGAAGTGTCACAGAGAGCAACAATTCACCTTCCATCATCTCTCCCAAGCTGTAACTTACACAACCTTTTTCATTACAAACTCTTAAGAAGTTTCAACGTTGGAACCCCTCTTCACTGCTAATGACACTTATGGTATCATAAAGTCCTTCCTGTGCACACCATCAGAGATCTGGGGAAGGGCTCTTTGTCAGGGAGTGCAATGATAGGAAAAAGGGTAATGGTTTTAAGTTGAAAGATGGGAAGATTTAAATTAGATATTAAGAAGAAATTTTTATATTGTGAGGATGGTAAGGCACTGGCACAGGTTGCCCAGAGAAGTCGTGGATGCCCCATCCCTGCAGGTGTTCAAGGCCAGGTGGGATGAGACTTTGAGCAACCCAATCCAGTGTAAGGTGTCCCTGCCCAGGGGGGTGGAATTGGAAGACCTTTAAGGTCCTTTCCAACCCAAACCATTCTATGATTCTACGATTCAACCTCTCACAAAAAAAAAAGGGCAATTTGTATGCACTTCCCCGCGTGCATGTTTCCTTGCATAAAAACATGCATTACACATACACAACAGGGGAGGTAAGGAAATGCAAGAGACACAGCATTTTATAAAACGCAGCAATTGCTAAGGCTTTTTTTCTTTTAATCCTTCATTATTATCTTGTCTAGACTTGTCCACACCAGTCTCATGGTACCTGGGTGTTTTACACAGCTCCACCTAAAAGTACTCCGGGCTAAAGACACAAGTCTGTCATGGAGTAAAGAGACTTGGACTGCATCCCCCACACATACCCACAGACCCGGAAATCAGCTCGGCCGCTCTGCCCATGATAGAAGAAGTAGTTACTACTGCAAGAAGTGGAACATTTTGTATTTAAGCTAAAGTAGAGTTAGTTTTCTAACTAACTTCAGTTAAGTTTCATCTAAGTAACTGTATTTTTTGAAAGTCAGATACAACGTCCTTCTGATAGCATGTTTTCTTATAGCATGTTTTTTATCAACATTTTTTCCAGACACTGTTCTTTAAAAAATGATAACATTTTCTGTTAAGTATGATATGCGCTGAACACATGTGTCTTCTTCTACACTCAACTCTATGCAGTCCTTCTCTACCTAAAAATGCAAGGTCAGACAGAGAACTGGCTCTGACTAGCAGACTGGCTGTTCATAATACTATTAAAATTAGTCCTAGAAAAGTTAAAGAATATGTATAAGATTTCTGGGAAAATTTATATATATGCATGTAAGTGGGACATATATACTATAACCAGATCTTATTGCATTATGCGTGACTGATGGAAATTATAGAATCATAGAATGGTCTGGATTGGAAGAGATCTTAAACACCATTCAGTTCCACCTCCCTGCAATGGGCAGGGACACCTCCCACTAGTCCAGGCTGCTCAAGACACAATTTCCCCGGGCAGCCTGTGCCAGTGCCTCACCACCTTCATCCTGAAGAATTTCCTCTTAATGTCCAATCTAAACTTTCCCCCTTTCCGTTTAAAGCCATTACTTCTCATCCTATGTCTACTTGCCCCTGTAAAAAGTCCCTCCCCAGCTTTCCTGGAGCCCCTTCAGATACTGGAAGACCGTTCTAAGGTCTCTCTGGAGCCGTCTCCTCTCCAGGCTGAACAACCCCAACTCTCTCAGCCTGTGCTCATAGCAGAGCTGCTGCAGCCCCCTGATCATCTTCACAGCCTCCTCTGGACCCGCTCCAATAGTTCCATACCCTCCTTCATCCCACCCCCTCATGCTGTAATAAAGGATGTTTGCTTTCTAAAACTCCAAAGCGACCCTTACAGAGTTTATTTGCTGGTATTTTCGGCACTGCCTGCCTCCTCCGGGGGGCCCCCGTCCCATCCCGCCCCAGCCCCCCGCCCCCCACCTACCCAACGTTGGGCAGCCCCACGATCCCGATCTTCAGGGACGTCCCGAACCTCCCGATGATCGGGTGCGCCTTCACCCCGTCGCCTCCCTTTTTGGGGGGCATCTGGAGGCAGAGACAGAGAGAGAGGCAGGGCAGTATGAAATCTGCGAACAGCCCCACCGAGAGGAGAAAGCCCCACCCTGCCAAGCCCCCGGAGCCGGGGAGGAGAGTGGCGCCTACCCCCCCCCCCGCCCGTCCTCACCTCAGCTAGCGTAGGAGGAGGAAGCGGCGAGCGGCGGCCCCTCGCACGCGGACGTTGCCGGCGGAACAGGCGGGGCTCACTGGGCGGTGGCGCCGTGAGGGGAAAGGTCGCCACGGGAGGGCGGTGCTCGGCGACGGCGCATCTCCGCAGCGCCGCTCTTCCGCTAACCTTTCCCCTCCTCCCAAGCCTGGGAGGGTATCCAGAGCAGGGCGAGAAAGTTGGTGAAGAGTCTAGAGGGGGAAATCGTATGAGAGGCAAAAGTCGCTTCGTCGGTTCAGCCTGGGGAAGCGGAGAGTGAGAGGGGCCCTCATTTACTGCTTCCCCACAAGGGAAGGAGGAGGAGCAGGCGCTGATCTCTCTGGTGACCAACGATAGGACCCGAAAGGAAAGAAGATGTGCCCGGGAAGCTTTAGGTTGGATGTTAGGAGTGGGCTCTTCGCCCAGAGGGTGGTGGAGCACTGGAACAGTTCCCCAGGGAAGCAGTCACGGTGCCAAGCCTGACAACATTTAAGAAGCATTTGAACAATGCCCTCAAACACACGGTGTGAATGGTGGGGTTGTCCTATGCAGGGATAGGAGCTGGACTCGATGGTCCTTGTGGGTCCCTTCCAGCTCAGATCATTCTGTGCATTTTAGCACTGAACGCATGAAGGAATGATTTCCATCAATCATGGTAACAAGACAAGAGCTGGTTGCTGAATATACTTCCCACTTACATGCATATGTATCACAGTATCATAAGGTTGGAAAGGACCTCCGAGATCATCGAGTCCAACCTATAACCCAACACTAACACCAACACCATCATCATCATCTAAACCATGGTACTCAGTGCCTCATCCAGTCTCCTCTTAAACACCTCCAGGGTCGGCGACTCCACCACCTCCCTGGGCAGTGCATTCCAATGGCCAATCACCCTTTCAGTGAAGAACTTTTTCCTAACATCAAGTCTAAACTTTCCCTGACAAAGCTTGAGTCCATGTCCTCTAGTTCTGTCTGGTCACCCGAGAGAAGAGACCAACCCCTGCCCAACTACAATCTCCTTTTAGGTAGTTGTAGAGTGCAATGAGGTCTCCCCTGAGCTTCCTCTTCTTCAGACTAAACAGCCCCAACTCCCTCAGTCACTCCTCGTAGGGCTTGTGCTCCAGCCCCATCGCCATCTTCGTTGCCCTCCTCTGGACACACTCCAGCATCCTGACATCTTTCCCAAACTGGGGGGCCCAGAACTGTACACAATATTCCAGATGAGGCCTGACCAGTGCCGTGTACAGGGGGACGATAACTTCTCTGGTCCTGCTCGCCACACTATTCCTGATGCAGGCCAGAATGCCATTGGCCTTCTTGGCCACCTGGGCACACTGCTGGCTCATGTTGAGCTTCCTGTCAATCAGCACTCCCAGGTCCTTTTCTGCCTGACTACTCTCCAGCCGCTCTGTCCCCAGTCTATAGCTATGCATGGGGTTGTTGTGTCCAAAATGAAGTACCCGACATTTGGACTTATTAAACATCATCCCATTAGAATTGGCCCATGTCTCCAGTCTGTCCAGGTCCCTCTGTAGGGCCATCCTACCCTGTAACAGATCAACCCTTCCTCCCAGCTTGGTATCATCTGCAAACTTGCTGATGATGGACTCAATCCCCTCATCCAGATCATCAATAAAGATATTAAACAGGACTGGACCCAATACCGATCCCTGGGGAGAGTATAAATTTTCCCAGAAATCTTATGCATATTCTGTTACTTTCCAAGGACTAATTTTAATTTTATTACAAACTTCACAACAGCCAAATCTCTGCTAATTTGGCCTTTGGAGCCAATTCTCTGTGTGACCTTGTATTTTAGATAAGGAAAGACATCCTTTGAACAGTATTGTCTGGGAAAGGCACTCTTTGGAAAAAAGCATGTTAATGAAGAAAACATGCTATCAGAGGAACAGTCTATGTCTGTCTAACTTTCAAAAAATACAGTTACTTAGCTGGAACTTTAGCTTAAATCAATATATTGCACTTTTTGTAATAGTAACTGCTTCTTGTATCACTCATATATAGCTTTCTCTCTAAACCCTGATGTTACCTCATTTGCTATGACCCTTTGATCCCACCCTGTCACCCAGTTGCTCTTCCATTGCATTATGTGTTTATCTATCTGTATTCTGGACATTTTGATAGTTAATGAGCTGCAAGAGTCATTGAAATCACCAATTCCCTTGCATGACATTGCCTTGATTATATAATTTGTACAGGAAAAAAAAGATTTCGGATTAATCCAAGTCAATAATTATTACAACTTGTCTGTATTTTGTGTCTAGATCAATTTTTTCTTCTGTCATAGTCTGTGCTACCATTATCTTCAGAATCTCCCAAGAACTTTAGCTGTATGTGCAATTTCTTTCTTTGAGTCTCTTCAAATATTTTAACTGAAACAGAATTCCTTTTTGTCCAACTTCACCTAACTTCTGTTAAAAAAAAATTGCCAAAAATAAATAAATACACCTACAGCAAGAAAACAACAATTCTCTCAACCTAAATTGGCCCTGTCAAAGTATGTGATGCTATTGTCTAGGATGTCCTTCTTTATAGGCTTTTTTCTAGTGATCGCGAGCTCCAGAAGCTTCCTGAGATGATTATGGCTTGCAAGGAAACTGTGAAAAAGAACTTGGACCCTTGTGGAAATAATAACATAAATGAAAAGGAAACATCAAGGCACGAAGAGTAATGCTGTTCAACTGCAAGGAGGGTGTGGGCTTAAATATTCTGGTCTTCTGTTTTCCAACCCAACAATTCTGCACTAGAGTAGGAAGCACTGTAAAGGTGAAATACCAAGTGCCCAGAGAAGTGCACTGAGCATCTGTGTGCTTTTTGGATTCAAAGGAGCTCTGGTGGTTGGGCACACTTACTAGATTTTTGTTTATGCTTATCTAGATTTATAAAGATGGCACATGCACAAGAGGAACCCATTGTAAACTCAATAGGATTTACTTAGAATTCACGTGGCAATTTAATAACTAACAAAGAGTCATTATTTTGAGAGGATAGATCTTGGAACAAAATAGAGATTTCTAGAAAAGATGAAAGATTTAGAATCCCTGAAAAATTAATTGTGGAATATTAGAGAAGTCAGACCAGGACTCCTAAAAAAAATTAAAGACATTTTCTTTAACTCAGACTCTGCTTCTCCAAACCATTAAAGGCAGACACCATCAAGTGTTTGCCTGCTAAGAAAATTGAAGGAGAGAAGGCAGTAAAAACTGTTCTTATACCACTTCCTATTTTAAGTCCATACGATAAAATTCTCAAAAGTTGAAAAACACCAGAGTGAAGGAGTCAAGGTGAGAGTATCATCAGATTATATATCATCTCTGTCACAATAAAAGGAATATAATCATGAACATTTAAAAAAAATCTTTTTTGTTTCCTTTTTTTTCTAAGAAAGGACATTTTTACTAGGCCTAATTTGGAATTACACATTAAAAATGGCAAATATATTACTTCCTTTTTAGTGCCATGAGGAAAACAATGCTTTATCTGTTCAGAGCATTTATATTAGAATAGTGATAATCAATAATAGTTAGTTCTTTCTGGTAACATGATGATATAGTCTTTCTACTGTCTTAAAATCTAACTTTAGACATTTAAAATGTAAAAAAAAGGAATATCAACCAGCTAATTCAGATTAAAATATAGGTACTTAGCTGTTAAATGAAGCTAATAGATTAGTACAACAACCATTCAGAAATATTTAAATCAACAAAAAATATTTATAAATAACTGCAGAGCTGCCCCTGCATCTTACACATCCCTAAGTAACAAACTTCAGTAACTAAAATTAGTTTCGTTTTCAGGAATAAAATAAACAATTCTTAGTTTTCCACCCTTCTAGAGTTCAAGAGAATCCTCTTTTATTCATACTTATCCTGAAAATAGGGTTGTGCAAGACAATCTCATGGCAACAGTAAGGCATGGTTTTGCCCAGTTCTGTTAATAAGACCATAAACTTGCTGAAAGGCTATTTTGGGGAGCTTATCCATTTATTAAATTTTCTCATCATCCTAATATTTTGTCAGACAATTTTGTTGTCCATGTTTTTAGTGCAGGCATGATAGCTTTCAGAAGATTAACTCTTTTACTGTCTTCTTGAAATAAAAATATTTCCTCTACTGAATATTTTTTCTGTGACCAGAGAGGTGGTATTTGTGTAGCAGCCAGTTAAGTTTAACTTTTTTTTTTCTTACCAGCACAATAAGCACAATAAAAGCAAAAGGAGTTTGCTACATGAAGTAAAGGAGAGCGAGTGTGTGTCTGTATGAGTGTGTATACATATATAAAAACAATCGAGCCTACAATATGTATAATTACAATTTTAGCTGTCTGGGAAAACAGCTGAACTCTGGAAAAGAAAAAGAAATTGTTAAGATCCTCACCACTTTAGTTGCTGTAGTTCAGCATCTATATATGGTACAAAAGTCAGTGCTGTGTGTGCAAAAATTTGCAAGTTTGAATGCTATTTTTTTTAATTTATGCTCTTCATACAACATAGTGTATTAATCACCCCCACCCCCAATTAACCTCTATATCTAATTTACTGTTAGCATGGCCACTTGACTACGTACAGATACTGGGCTTTAAAGCATTTGATTCCTTCAGCTAGAAATCGTTTCTTAGCAATGTAACATTTCATCTCACATGCTTTTGATTTCAAGTTGCTTTTAGAGTCATGGTTTGCCTTACTTGGTTGAATGTGCCTATCTAAATCTGTAATAATGGTGAAAGCCTCATTTTAAACTGGCATACACAGTTTAAACCACAATAATCTTAACTGTGTTACAGTCAAAATGTGTTTTGTAAGTTTAATGGGAAAATCATCTAGAGAGCAGTCATCTCAATGTCAACTCTCCAACACAGAAATACTGCACAAATACAGCTTATTGTACAGCTGGAACACATGCAGAAGTCAAACAGCACTGGAGCAACTCTACCTGATTAAAAACAATGTTTAAGGGAGAGTAATAAAACAAACACCTTGTGGTTTGTGCCACCAACATCCTCTTTGCTTTTTGCTCCTCAGAACATATATTTACTGCAAAGTCACTGTTAACTGCAAAAATAAGTGGTTTTGGAGAACTGAAAGAATAAAGACAGAGCCCCTGATCCTTGCTGTGACCAGGCAATGTTCAGCACAACCCAGGGGGTGAGAAGAACACAGCTGCTTCTGCACACCACCGCTCCCGAATTGCCTGGGTCCGTGCCACTTGGAGGGAACTGGATGGCTCCCAGTGATAAATACACTCAGCACTAAAAACAAACACTGCTCAAGGGCATGGTCTGAGCTAACTGGTATTCACTGAGTTCTGTGAAGTTTAAAGGTAGCCATCACGCAGCTGAGCTGTGATTTAAGACAGTGTTTTAAATGCTATGTTTGGTAGGATTCAATAGCATTTGTTCTATTAATCGTGGATTTATTCAATTTCATAGAAAATCTAACCTTATACCGTTCTTTATATGCTTAAATTTGTGTTTTATATTTACTGATTTCCATGCTTTTGTGTTGTGCTAACTGTCCTCTTTTTAAGAATCATAGCAGATATTAATGATGTTACTGCTGCTTCACAGTCAGTCAGGATTGCTGTGGTGGCACAAAGCATCTCTCAGCCCTTTCTGCAATAACCCAGAATTTGGCAGTGTAGAAACATATAATGCAAGACAGTCTGATCTGGCATGTGTTAATAATAGTTCTAGATCACGAGTCTGGAAATTCCAGCTGAATTTCATACTTTAACATGGAAGATGTCACTAAAAGGCATAATGCATACTGAGATTTCCATAGTCAGAATAGTGTGAGACAGATTCGTTCACAGAAAAAGAGAGAAAGCCAAGAAGAAAGAGGTATTATAGTAGAAATTACCTGGGAATTAATTAAATTTTAGTCCAAAATCATAGGTCTACTTGAACTTTTCAGTGGCTTAGCAGAATGACAGTATAAAAATGTACCAATCTAAAATAAAAATACTTCTGCGATTACTAATAATAAAAAGAGAGAAAAATATCTTAAATTGGGACTGATTATGGAGTGGGAAATACTGGGCTTTTTCTAGGCTTCAAAGGTGCTAGGACCATTCTAGGATGACCACTTTTTTTTCCCTTCTACAAATGAAACCCTAAGACACAAAAGGACTGTTAGAAGAGAAGAAATTGAACTGGTCTACTAAAAAGGTTTAGGTTGGATTTTATTTAGTGGTGGGGATGGTGGCACTGAAGAGTGGATTAATCAAGATGCTTGATAGTTCAACAACTAAGTATGAGAAAGGAACACGAGTGTAAAATACTTCCTGTGCTTTAAAGAGTATTATTCAACGTGGAAGGAGATTCCTTAATCTACAGCTAGAGAGACTTCTGTCTCTGAATTTGGCCTATACCTGTATACCTATGAAAAACCCAAACCAAGAGTGCTGAGCAAGAATAAGACTATGGAAGGACTTATTCTGGAATCTGTTTTCTGTAAATCTTTGAGCATGTTCAGCAACCGGGGCGATACTTGCAAGGAAGAATATTTAGGGAATATTGCATTTTTTTTTTGTAACTTTTCTATAAGTTCTCAATTTTGTGTGAGGTGTGAATTTGAAGTTACAACATAGAAAAGCTAAAATTTTAGTCTACATTTTTTCAACTCTGTGCAGCTAAATGTCTTTGCAAGAATCATAGACTCTTGCTAGCTTTCAAAGACATTTCATGTTTTTCTTCTAGGGCACAAAAATGTTTGTCATATAATCTTTTTGTGATAGATTCATGACTTCATATTGTTTCATATATTGAACACGGTGTAAAAATGTATTGAGAGATCTGTATAATTGAAATCAAAAATATGTTCTCAGAGAAAAAGCCACAAACCTAATTCTAGGCCTAGTCTAATGCGCATTAAGTACTTTCTTGCCTGATAAGATACTGTCTATTTTGATGAAAGAACAGACAATGAGATGTCTAATAAGCTGCATAAGTAAAATGAAAACTATACTTTTTATGCACTAGACATATATATCAAATACTGTGTAATATATAATTAGCGAAGTAGATGTAAAATGAAAACCAAAAAACAACTTTGAAGGACAGACCTTATAGCAGCCTTCCAGTGCTTAAACATGCCCACAGGAAAGTTGGGAAGGGTTTTTTTTATAGGACAAGGGGTTTTAAGCTGAAAGAGGGGAGATTTAGATGAGATATTAGGAGGAAATTTTTTGCTGTGAGGGTTATGAGACACTGGAACAGGTTGCCCGGAGAAAGTCATGGGTGCCCCATCCCCGGAGGTATTCAAGGCCAGGTTAGGTGAGTTTTTGAGCAACTTGATCCAGTGCAAGGTGTCCCTGCTCATGGCAGGGAGGTTAGAACTGGGAACCCAAACCATTCTACAATTCTGTGATCAGGCAGCAATTCTTAATTTAAAGTGTCTATTATTTTGTAGCCCGAAGTGTTCAGATAAAATTCATTAATACTATTCATCTACATTTCTAGAGGCTGAAAAGTAGAGTTACTCACCAGCACGCTATTTACAACATAGTGAAGAATTCTTTAAGCTCTGGAAAATCTGCAGCCTTCAGCGGGTCTGCCAGAATCCTCGGAAGGGTTGCAACAACTGCAGTACTGCAGAGGCAGCACTTGCTGCAACAATGATGGAGAGTCACTGGCTGGATACTGAACCGAGCTCAGTGCACTGAAAAGGAATGCAAAATGCTCCTCCAGGCTTATTCATTAAAGCACCAAAGTGCATTGTACCTATGCATGTAGAAGGATGATAACAAAGTGTATAGTCTATACCTTCAAGGTAAGATTGCTTATAAAAATGTATAAAATTTCAAGAGTTTACAACAGCAATAATCTGGAAGTTTTGCCTCATGAAGGTTGGAATGGTCACATGGGTGTATATCTCAGTCTAATTCAGAAAGACTGTGTTGGCACGACAACTGTGAGATCACAGTTTCAGTTCTTTAGTGATTTCTGTAAATACAATGAAGCTTTATTTTCTAGAATGCTTTGGTTTCCATGTGAATACTAGCTGTTGGTATTGTATTCTTGTGGATATGACAAAAATCCAATTATTACTTCCTAGTAATTCAGTTATGCTTTTGTAAAAATCCCCCAAAAAAGGCAGTTTAAACCTCAGATCATATATATAAAAATATATATTTCATTATGATTTCATTCATTTCATTAAAAAAAGTCACAGCACAATTATGCCTTATTGAAGTCTTCAGGCGAGGATCTTTGAAGAAGATTAGCAACTCAGCAGATCTTCAGTTAACACCAATGTTTTCCTCATAATTGACTTATAAAGTTGCTCCTAACTTTCGCTTCCAAACCATGCAGTACTCTGATCTGTAAACAGGGGATTTACTATGTTGTAACTTAGGAAACAACTTACCTATGCGCACTATCGGGGAATGCCATTGCAAACCAAGAGTCCATAACAATTTCAGAGACACTAACAGTCTTCATCTTTATAGGTCACCAGTGCCTTGCAAACACCATCATCTGTCTGGCAACAACCATTAAGGTGCCAAAGCAGCTGACTACAAACCAATGTTTAGCAGTCAGCTTCGCATTGTATCCCATGCCCTGTTTTCTCAAAATGAGAATTACGTTCATGTCAATGATACAAAGAGATCGCTGCCCTGCCCTGTCTTTACTGGGCTGAAGGATGCACACAGCAGGTCAGGAAGGGGCAGGCCAGAAGTGCTCGCTGGTCAGCCAGCAGCCTGAGAATACATCTGTGGAGGAGTGCTGGAAAGACAGTGAAATCCTATTACCACACACTGAGAAATTACTTATCAAGTGGTAAAGTTTACTATCACCGTGTTAAAAAATAAAACATGATCACAGAAATCTTGTTGCCTCCCAATCCTAATATTTCTTGGGTACAAACACAGTAGGACTTAACAGCATGAATGCTTGAATACAAATTTCACCAATATGGATTTCAGAACCCAAATAAATTCTGCACAGGGCTTTTCAGACAGAGTTTAACTATGGGCTCTGACTGTGTAATGCCCGCCCCCCCTCAAGAAACACAAGTGTGTGGCCTACCACAAATAACTACTCTTCTGCCAAATGTAATCTAGTTCTTTACGTACATTTATGCCAATGTTTTATATCCCTTTCAAACCCAAATTTTGGCTTGCAAAGTATTTTTATTCCTCTCTGTAGCTGTACTTGGATTATTACAACTTTACTGCAATGTAAAAGAAAGGTTAGCGCATTTACAGCCAGCACAGTGAGAGCCCTAGAGTGGAGAAGGCTGCTGCTGATAAGCTGTGGGAAGGCACTGAAGTAACACCAGTGACCTGTTATGAGAAGAAGGTAAAAAAAAAAGAGGAAAAAAGACAGTCTTGTGTTAGATGCAAAAGCTTTAACAGTTTAATTTGTCACGTAAGTGAAGCAGATCAATTGATTGCATCTCTCTGTCACTAAAATTTTGCCTGTCATGAGGAATTTTCATAGGGAAGAACAATCTTTATCAGGAAAGGTGCTCATTTGCTCTGCTTTCTCTCTAAGGGAAAGCTTACGACGTTTGACATGCCAGTTACAATTTACAGGACTCCTGACAACATCATCTGAGAAATTACACATTTGTGTTGGTCTTTTTTAGAAATCGGGTTCTCAAAGTGTGACCCCTTGTTTCTAACCATAGACTATCTGATGAGAAGCGAATACAATGGTCAGCTGGTGGGGCAGAAATTTTTAATGTCAAGAATCCAAGAAGCTCTGAAATCTCCACAGCCTGTAGTCATGGCTATCTAATGTGAGAGCGTAGCTTAAGCAATTCGGGTAGAAAGGTTTATTTCCTGCCTACACAGAGCTTGGACTGCTGACCCATATGTAGCATATATTTATTCTTTTTTCATTTCAAGGTGGGCAGTAGTATTTCCTTGCACATTACATGAACTTAAAGTGGGATATATTACTAAGGATTTGAGGTGCCTAGCTCTCATAGACTGCTTGGGAAAAAAAATTAAAGTCTGGTACCTGAAGATGTGTAAGATGCCTTTAAGATATTTATACATCATTGGATATCAGAAAATACTCTTCTCTTACTTCCTTGAATATCTCATCTATAAGCCATCGTTTTAAAATAAATATATGTGCTGGTAATTAATATTTCTGTAGTTCTTTTTTAAGATTTACATTATGATTGTTTATCACTTTTCCCATAATAACATTTTTTGTGAATTCTGTTCATTTTTGTGAGGGTCTCGTGATCCAATCTCCAACCTATTTAAAAGAAAATGCTTTGTGTGCCATTTTGTACTCGTGGTCGTTTGAAGTTCTATTTCAGCTTCATTAATATTGATGCAACTTGTCTCTCCACTCATTCTCAGCAGATTCTTTGAAATTAATCTTCAGCATTTGCCATGATTTATTTCTGTTTTGTGCTTCATTCCTGAGACCAGCTCTTCTCTAGTTAATTTTGTTTTCTTTATTTTTATCCACTTGCTTTGACTATTCTACTACTTGTGACACTGTGGTGTGTCAGTCCTTTATGGGATCCCTGTTTCGTCTGTGCCTTTCACTGTGATTTACCGTCATTATGGGCCTCTTGAATACAAATGTAGCCCTTGTTTCTGACAAAGTCCATGTTCCTTTTCTTTTCTTTCTGTGTGATTTTCCATCATTACAGTTCTTAAATTTCTTGAATAATGATATATACTATGAACAAATGGATGGAGCAGTAATGGCTTCATCAGTGTTTTCTAAAATATATCTTCAGCTTTTAGACCATAGAGTGCTACAGCAGAGTCTGTGCCATGTTTGTAAAAGTGTGATTTTAAAAGCATATTTTGTGGCCTATTGATGACTATGCCACTCTGCATTAATAATTTGCCTTCTTTCTAACATTATCTGCTTCTCAAGGTAGTGGTTCCAAAATGATACTGAAGTTGAGAAATAAGTATTTGCACTGTGCATCTTTGAATAAAATGGTGAAAACATAATCACTTTGTAATGCTTACAGTAATACTACTATGTTATAGAAATAACAGGATGCTTGTTAGGCCTTTTATATGCAGGATGTATTAGTAGATTTCAGAATCCTTATTAAAAAGAAAGTCAAAGGTTCCAATCTGAAGCAATGTATCATAATAAACAAGTAATCAGAATAATTACCTTAAAAATCTATCTGCAAAAATGTGATAAATGAAAAGTTGTACTTCAGTACTGATTAGTTACATTTGAGTTATATCAAATGTGTGATGGAAACCAAAACTGTGGAAACATTTAGAGTTAAAACCTCAATGAATAATGACAGTTCACTTATTTGAACAATGGAAATCTTTAATATGCCATAATGTATATTGGGGTAAGAAAGGGGGATAACATAATAAAATATTTCCTACCTTATTTGATAGTAGTGGCACAGTAACTTAGTCCACAAAGTCCTTTAGTGATTGTAAAGCGAGGGAAGGTTAATTTCAAAACACAAACCAAATACATCGCTGACATTAGCCTTTAGCGTTACTTTTACTTTTTTTACATCCTCTGTTGAAGGACATCCATTAGTGTTTTGTTTTGGGTGATGGATGGAAAGCTCGAAGGATTGTCTCAAAGATCAGGAGTGCCTTGCGTAAGTAAGACATTGGTTCAAAAAACATTTGCAATGGTATTTACAATTGGCTACAGTCTTCCCCATCAGAATAAATGAGTTCTTTGGTTTTAATTACAGAAAACTTGATTCCTATGTGCCCTGTTCCCTTCCATTTGAATTATAAGTCTCCCAATTCCTTGAAGTGCTCTAAGAGAGTGAAATGCACCAGTCGGTGGCTGTGGCTCACAGCCCCAGGGGCTGGAGACACTGCCCCTTCCCACTGGAGCAGTTGGTGGCCTGGAGCAGGCGAGCCACCCACAAAACTCCAGCCAGGTGCTCAGTGTGAAAGCAAGGCCAGGGGGAACAGCATCTCCACAATACCTGAGCAAGGAGAGCAAAGCAGGTTTGGTAACGGTAACGAGGACCAGCCAAAAGTCCAGTAGTTGCTAGAAAAGCCCTTAGTGACAAAGCAGGTCTGTGGCTGAGCTTGGCAGCCAAGTCAGCAGGTCACCCAGCTGGGGCAGGAACAACTACAACCTCATTCCTGAGCGTAAACATAGACCTCCAGCACAGGCAACGAGCCCCAGTGAGAGTGTCTCACATTTGTAGCACCCCAAACCCAGGTCACAGTCCTGCACAGCATCATAGTTGACCCAGATTCAGACAGCAAAATACTGGGCAGGTGGGAAGGGCCTGTGCTTTTACACTTCACTTGGGGCCCTGACTCAAGCAGCTTTCAATAATTGATGCTGCTTATCTTGGTGCCTTGATTTAGAAACATACAGCTGAGAATGTTTATATATCCCATTTAGTTTTTCTTCCAAAGAATCAGTAATTGTTTAATAATAATGTTTGGATTAGTGATTTTGCCTTACTACATTCCCTTATAATGCCAGCCTGGAGCCTTAGTGACAGCTATTAAACTGTGTGGCTGGTTCAGTGAAAAGCCTTGGGAAGTTCGCTATTTGTGTTATGTATCTGCCAAATGTTGATCCCACATCAGTTTTCTTCCCTCATGGTGTTTCGTGGTTTGGAATGTGTGGGTAGGTGGACAAGTTTGAAAAGTTGTGTTATGTTACTTCAGTAACAATGAAGTGTCATTATTTTTGGCTAAAGCTGAAGTGTAACTGGTGTATGGCCTGACAGGCACATCTGAAATTTTTACAGCCTCTGGAAAAGAAATCTACACAGTCACTTACAGGGCTGTGTCCAACCATTCTAACAAGAAGATGAAGATTGTTTTGCAGCATAAAGTGGGAGAAGACTTAATAGAATCAGTCACAGCTTTAGTGATACCTCTGCTTCAATAACCAATTTGTATCAATTTGTACCCAATTGTTCTAAGTAGATGGTTGAGAACAATATTACTATTTTTTATCTTCCAGGTAAGTGTATTTCTCTTTCCATTTTAGCTGGGACAAGTTATGAAGTCGCTTCTCAAATGCAAGTTTCAGCCCATCATTGAATAATGACTTGAATGATTGGCCCTCTTTTCTTAACTCCTAGCTGGAAACAGACCTCCACAGTCTGTATCTGTAAGTTTCAGTCCTAATCATTCTTTGTTTCAGAGAAGTACTGGCAAAACTGGTTTTTGTCCACTATCCCTATCAATCTAAATATGTATTTCAGCCAAAAATTTGTAAGAGGTTTCAGACTTATCTACATTGTTTTTGCTAACTCAGCAGACTCAGGGACAAAACGTCACTATGAAGGTCTTGATTTTGTTATGCCAAGAGCCAAGCAAAAACATGTCTTGTTTTCAAAACAAAACAAGAATTAAAATACACGGAAGAGAAAAAGGCTCACAGTATAAAAAAGATGCAGTTAGAAATGAAGAAAATAAGTGATTATGACTTTTGCCTCAATAGTCATATACTTCAGAACAAAAACAGGTGCTCACATATTCATTATCACTGGATAAAACTGGAAATCCAGATGACTTCACAGGTAAATCTTACAGAAAGTTAACCATTTTCACGGCAATTATCCATGATGCTTTTTGTGTTAGCTAATGCTTTCTGCATGATCCCAGCAGAAACACAGGCTACTTTTAAAGGCAATCAACATTCAAGAACGGTTTTGAGCCATTGGAAGTCCACCCCAACGCAAATCTCAATGCACTTACCAAGTCACAGCATTTTCTTGTAGGAAAATAGTGATGATATTCTGCCTGTATCTTCCGTGTGTTCTTGAACTTGTGTCAAGATAGGATATCTCCTATCAGCTCACTTTCAGTCTCATGGGTCATATATTCAAGGGAATTAGCAACAGCAGCAGCAAGAGTTACAAACTCATCTATCTGCAAGACAGAGTAAGAACTTCTTTTGATTCGGGACAAAGTTGATCTCAGGTTTTTCCTGCTATTTCTTCTGTGATTTCTGGGTTCTTTTGTTCAGCACTTGATGTATCACTGGAATTAGATGAGGCTGAAATACCATTTACCTCAGGATTCTTTTGAGCTTAAGATTATCACTTCTCTGGAGGGGTACCATCCAGCAGAAAATGTCTAAGAACAGCATTCAAGCAGGAAAGAGATGATAGTCAGTAGCATCAGTAATCATCTCACTGCTGTGATAACATGAGGGGCTAGAGGACCTCCACAGCATTGAAGCTGAAGTTATATCTGCTGTCAGATCATCAGCTGTGTTAGCCACAAAAGTATCTTTTTATAGCCAGATCTGGTAAAGCGCTTGGTAAAAACCGCACATTGTTTGTATAGAACATATACAAATCCAAGCCACGCCCCCTTCCCCCCTAGTCTGTACCTACAAGTAGAAATGACAGAGCAGTCACAATGCAGCATCCACTTCTCAAAGCTAGGAGAGAAATAAGGCAATTAAAAACCTGAACTGACCTCATATTTAGCCTTGTTACACTTACCACTGGCTTGATTGCCTTATGCTCAGCTGAGAAATATCAAGCTGTTTTAGAAACACCCAGGCAAGGGTTCCTGGGAAAAAGCCAAAGCTCAAGCAACCTTTAGCAACCTAAGGGCTTACAAAACAAAATCTAGGAA
The DNA here is from genome assembly GCA_033558185.1 of Dromococcyx pavoninus. NCBI lineage: Eukaryota > Metazoa > Chordata > Aves > Cuculiformes > Neomorphidae > Dromococcyx > Dromococcyx pavoninus. The sequence goes on along the minus strand of JAUMJL010000677.1, from coordinate 85,281 downwards.
GCTTCTCTAATGTTTCAGGAAACTGCAAGATGAGTTAAAACCATTAATTGCACAATTACAGGTGATGTTCTGTACATGAACTTAATTTCTCAGCCATCCTTCACAGTTTCCTTCAGAAACAGGCTAAGGGTCCCAGCAGTCTGTGAATCACAAACACTGTTTGGGAGATGCTATGTTTAAGAGTATGTATGAACAAAAATAATCATTACATTTTTAAAACAAATATTTTCTGTTTTTTTTTTCTTACTTCAGAAGGCAATTTCATGTCAATCTTGTCTAGTACACAACACAGTATTATATGTTATACACTGACATTGTTTATAATATGGTTTCAAATGTGGTTTTATTTCTTTTATTTTCTCTACTTAAGGTCAAATAAATATGTATATACTCAATGTTCAACCATCACAGGATTCAAAAGTCCCCCAAAAGTAGTTACTTTGACTTGGAAATAATAAGTATGTATAGTATTCTGAAGAAGGGATGAAAGGTAAACCAATGGCTTAATTTTTTGTATTTGCTGAGAGAGCTGAAACTCCTCTTTAAAAATTTCAGCCTTCAATAAATTTATAAATATGCCTGGCTGAAGCTACAAGTGGGATGCAGAAGCTACAGGACACCAAAGCCACTCCCATAACATTTAAGTGAGGGTGTACATCCAACCCACAGATTTATAGTAATCTCCTGCTATTAGACACACTTTTCCTGAAAGTGTGAGTTCCCCTATTAGCTTCTCAGCAGGGAACTCCATTTAACTGCAAGCTGGCTGAAGTTGTTTGTTGCATGCAAAATGGGGAGAACCACAAACACTGATATCTCCAGAGTATGAAACATGACCTATTTTTTTAATTGCTCACAAACCAAGACATGTCCAAAGTGACATCAATACCAAATAGTTTAAGAGAAGCTTGCCTAGAGCCAACTCTGTAAATCGCACACAGTGAGCAGGATTTGGTTGTGAAGTGTCACCAGATAAGTCAACAATTCGTTAGGTGAAAAACTCTGGTGTCCAGACCAGCCTTCTTGGAAAGAAGAAATTATAATAACAACAATGCTGCCTCAGGCTCTGATTAGTCTTCCCGTAGCTGACAAAGAGCCCACTAGTAAAAAATATTTTTTCAGCAATTTCAATACTGCAGTTTTATATTCCTGTAACTCCTGGAGAACACAAGAGTTAAGCATTTTCAAAATACTTGATATCTTAAGGCTTTAAGGTCTTTCTCCCTTTTTCAGTATGTACTTTTGACATTATTGGCTGGAGAAATACCCACCTAGTTGTTTTTTAAATGTAAAATTGCAATAGATTGCGAGTTGCAGTATGTATGTACACCTACGGACTGGGAATTCACTCAGGGGAAGCACCTGAAGAAAAATTCTCCCTACTTAAAAAGCCCTAGGTACTGTTTCTTGCGGATACTCACTAAAATCTGTTTGTGGTTAAGAATCTTGAGAGATTCTTTTTTGTTTAGCTTGAATAAAAGATGGTAATCTGAAGTCTAAAAACCCTGAACCATAAAAATTTGTCACATTCCTGCTTATAAAAATGTTCTATTAAAATCTTTATTGCATTGTGTCTGTGATGAGGTGAATGAATGTTAAAAAGAAGTTCTGTATTTGATTCTGAAGTTAGAGTCCAGTCATTGGATAATTATTTGTTTAGGTATCAAGACATTTGATTAGAAGGCTTTTATTTATTATTAACATTGTATTTTCACAACATCTAGCTTCAAGTCCTCTGAAAGACATTAAATGGAGACTATTTTTAATTGTGATACCAACAACTGCAAAATAAACCCTGAAATTTAGTGATATCAGTCCAGGAATTCTTACAACTAAACAATTTGCAAATGAGGGATAGGTATAACTAATATGGCTTGCTGAATGAGCTCTGCTCTTTGCATTTTTAAGAGCTATGGCTATATTGATCTGAAGACAGAATCACTTTAGTGTTAACATGCAGTTTAGATAGTAATGCACTGCTAAAAGCATATTGATATTGTAACCACTACCCATTTTCTTAGATCTCCAATCACTAATAGAGAACTGTTTTGGAAGGATTTTCTTCAAAGCGATAGATCAAATGTGAAACTGCTCACAAATGCGGGTTATGAGTCTTTTACATTGTGCATGTCTCTGTGGCCACATACTACTTTCAGCCATTATAAATCTAAAAAAAAAAGCTGCTGAAACCAAGAAGAACTACAGGTACATCTCATCATCTGCCAGCGTTACACCTGGACAGTTGCAGTACTGCATTGGCGTGTTAAATGGCAGCTTGTAGATTCACAATGCTAATGTATTCACAGCAAATAGCGAATTAGTTTGCATTTTGCTTCCATTTTCTAAAAAAATCAGTGCTTTTGGCTTTCCCCCCCTGCTTTTGGCTTGTCCCAAAACAGAAATTAAAGTTACTATTTTTTTTCTGGTTTGGAATTTAAAAGGCCTATAGGCAAATAAAGCATAGGCATGCAATGCCACAGCTGGGTGGGTCTTCTCTCCTTTTCATTTAATAAAATAAATACTCGTATGCAAACATCAGATCTCATCCTAGAGCTAATGTATACAGCTAATATATAATTACTATGAGATTAGATGTGATCCTAGTCTAGTAGCAATTAGGGTATAAATGAGGTGGTAGTTTTTGTGAAATTGTATAGGAATTTAACCACAGTCAAAGGTTCTAAGTCCCTATGGCTGATTTCAGTATGAGCGTTGCTCTTCAAGACAGTTATACACGATGAGTTTCCCTGAGTTTACTTAGTATTATTCATACATTACTGTATTAAGAAATTTAGCTTATATTCCCAAACTGTTCTCTGCTGTGAAGTCAGTGTTAGCTAAACCCAGGGTTCTGCAGACTCATACACAATGTAGACATTTGAAGAACAAAGCAATGGTAACCAGAACTCCCTACACTGCTGAAGGAGCATCCTTTCCAACCCCAAAGTTAGAGGGAAAGTTTTGGCCCACGTAGAGACAACAGTTTAATATATTCCTAAAGAAGAGTTTAGTTGGCTATGTCTAACTGTTTCTCTCCTGCTCAGATATTGGTATGGCCCCACTCCCATTCTCCTAACCATGTGGAAAACATACTCATCTGCCACATGTTAGATTTCATACTTCATATTATTTAAATACCACAGCACTATGTGTTATTAATCAAAATCTAAATATTTTGGAGCTGTTTGTTAAACAATTTTCTAGCATCAAAACCTTAAAAAATCACAATCTGAGACACTCATCTGCCTTGAAGCTTGCTTCAGAGAACACTTCAAAGAGGAAGGCTTTTGTAGAGGTCACTTAACTATATTCAACCCTACAAATGCAATGAAACTTTTTTGTTTTGTAAGTTAGCGAGAAAAAATGTCATGCAATTGTGTTAAATTGTTGGACTATCTAAAAAGTCATGTTAAAACAGTTAAGTTTCACGATGAGAATTGTCTTATAACTTTTGACATGCATAAGCAATAAAGCATGCCTATTATTAATTTCAGAAATAGTTTTGGGTACCTACACTGCATTAAACTGTCACAGTTGATGTAATTAGTAAGCAAGATTACAGACCATGCTCAGAAGTTCAAATAGTGCCCATTTCTAAAGTCCCTTGGTAGTTATAAATCTTAGAGCAATCTACAATGAAGGGATCACACCAGAGCAGAGTATGAAGGCTTTTTTTGTTTAAAGCTTGTCTTCTCAATCCTAGTTGCAGAGCGGTGGGAATGCAAGAGATTTATTTAATATAGCTCATTAACATTTTTCCCACACAAATTATAGAGGATAAAAAGGAGCATGTACTTGTCACTTGATTCCAAAACTGCGGATTTTGCCTGTATGAAATTATTTTGGACTGAGTAACCTCATTGCACCAAATAAAACCCGGTGGACAGTCACGTGGATGAACATCCTTAACATTATCAATCAAATTTCAGGCATCTGTAGTACCACTTTCACCTTTTTGTATCAAGTAATGTGTGATCAAGGAGTGTTAGATCAACCCCAACATGGCTCTGTAGCTAAACCAGAAAGAGATACTGAAGCAGACAGACTAATGCTGGACCTGCTCCACTCTTAAAAGTGGAAATAGCATTCTGAAAAGTACATCAATGTATAAACACTTTAAAATACTCTGAAATATGGAGGAAATTAGTTTAGTTACAGAAATATTTTAAGATACGTATTAGAAAAAAATCTAAACTACAAAGGAAAATATTGCTGTCTATTCTGAATTTTAAATATAGGGTGACAAAATTTGTGATGCTATTTTCAACACTGCTGTTTTCAGGCTCACTGGTATGTTTCATACATTTACAAGCTAAACAGAAGATTTGATCTTACGGTAGTAGTCTCACAGAAGTCTTATGACCAGATAACTACGTATCAACGTAATTTACACTTTTATAAATCTCGAACATCCTCGCTAGAATGAATTTAAACTACTCTTGTGAATTCAGATTTCAGGAAAAGAGTGTGGAAATTAAAGCACATTGGTTAGCAACACTTTTTACTTTTAAAGATTTTAAAATAGTCTTTTTATTTAACACAAAGAAAATACGGGCACACACGCATACGTATGAATGTACACACTTGCACACTTTCCCTGGGAAAGTATTGGCCAGCTATGCTAGTAATTTTGATCCAGGTAATCAACACAGAAATAACATGTAGTTAAATTTTCTCCTCCTCTGAGAAATTTTAGATAACAACATCAAAGTAATTCATGGAACCTTTTCTTATTCTGTGTTAACTGCTTAAAAAGAATCAAATAACTTACAGTAAAACAGGGTTATAGCTGATTACAAAATTACAAAAAGCTGATTATAAAATAAACCATGCAAAAATAAATAGTTTTGTCCCTGTTTCCAGAAAAAAAAAGATGTTATTAGCCGACAAATTATTAAATATAATTATCTGGACATGTTTGCCACTGACAAGTGTGTGGAGGGCCCGGAGAAATGGTTATTTCTTAGACATGCAAATTACTTGCATCCAAAATAAAATTGCCAGTGTTTCTGGGGCAGCATCAATGTTTAAATGGAATTCCTTTTCTTTCACTTTTCCCAATTGTTTTTATAGTAATTTTTGTTTGATTGTGATGAACGACTCTCATCTACAGCATTTACTTTAAGAGTTTAGCAAAATATTTACTGTGGAATAGGGGAAAAATATACTGGCCTCCTAAAGGATTTGTACCTCCTTTCTTCCTCCTTCTCCTTTTTTTGTTGCATTACATGTATGTCTCTAAGGCTTAACTCTTTAGTATTTGGTACACTATATGTATGTTAAAGGAGAATCTTTACAGTTTGGTCTGATCTGGTTTCTCAAGCATGGGATAAATTCTGGTTACAGGTATCAAACACCTTGTCTCGTGGCAAAGGATCAGGATCCCATCTTTACCGATACTTGCTCTTTAGGGGTAGAAAAAAAAACACAACATGTTTTATAAAGCTCAAATTGGCCTTATCAAACAAAACATCTGCTAGATTTGTGAGTGACTTGTGACAGCAGGAGACATTAGTGCTGACCTCCCCAGCAGAAGTCACTGCAGTTAATGGAAGCTATTATGGAAGAATTCTGGCAAGAATATTTTTTTTCCAAACAGCTAAAAAAATTTAAAAGAAAAATATGTTATGTTGTTATGGTAACAGCTATTTGAAAAATACAGTAACAAAAGGCAATTGAATATCAAACTACCAAGCTGCTAGTTTGACTATTTGGTTTTCTTTTTAAGCAGTTTATTTACAGAGAGTCCCTCCCTCTTCCTCAAGCAGCCAGAAGTGTAAGTCTGCACGCTCAGGTAAGGCACCACCTGCAAATAGTTTGTGTCTGTAGAATTTCAGTTTTGGAATTGCAAAACTCCAGATACCACAGACTTTTACACATCACTAGAACATCCAGTGTTATATGGGTGAGTTCCTCCCTCACAGGGCAATCAAACCACATTTTGCAGCATTTTCAGTCTGCACTTTTGGCACATAGAGTTGTTCCCGCACTCCTGTTGCCTCACAGGACACGGCTTATCTGTTTGCAGGTAGCACAGCTGCTCCCTACAAAAGTGCAGTATCACATCTCCACAGTCTGGGAATCAGAGCCTTCCCAACTGCTGGGAAAACAGAGTTCCCAAGCAGTCCCAGTCATTAAAGCAGAATTCAGCAACATATCTTTCCAAAGCCTGCAGTTGTGTTTTGCGCTTTACAATTTTTCCGAACATTTTCTCTTCAACAAGCACAAGTTTCTACACGCACTAAATTCAATACCTCTTTTTGAATGGGAGTACGTAGTCCTCATTCCCATAAAGCTTCTGTTGAAGTTGGTGCGTAACAACTTGGGTAATGACTGAAAGGTCTGGCTTCTTGACTTTACATACAGATGTGTGCACAGTGATAATATGAGAGAGCTGGAGGACACTGCCACCTCATCCTTTTAAACCTGTGCTTTCAGCCATCACGTTTACAAAAAAACACATGAACAGCACATATTTTTGTGGTACTTGTCACAGACAGAACTAACCTAGGAGCTTTGCTAAATTTCTGCATAATGAAGGATCAAGTTACTCTATATAAAGTACACAATAAAGTTCACAAAGGAATTGTGAACATCGTATTTCTTAATATGGAGATTTCTATAATCTATAGAAATCTATAGAAATTCTATAGAAATGTGAAACTTGCATTTTGTTTCACTGCTTTCAATCCCTCTGAGGTGTTTAATGCTCCGTGTTTACAGAGTCCCATTGTAATGAGAGTAACTAACATGGTTTATCTAACAGGATATGAATAGAGCAGGTTGATATAGATGTTGGTTTCTAGCTGTTTTGCTCTAACGGGAAATTTGGTATGCATACTGTTTTCTAAATAGATAAATGTTTGTTAGTGTCAACACTGATAATCAGTCATGTTCCTGTGCAATAAAAGCCACAAGAAAAATTAGATAGCAAAAATCCACAACAGCTTATTTTGCATCACTTTGCAAGAGAAAGTGAGCTATGTGTTCTCTGTGACTGTCCAAACTCAGAAAAAAAGTTCTATATAGGTCCTACTGACATTCATATGTATCTATGGGACTATGTTTGGAAAATGAATGCAAATGCTGGTATTTTCTAACCCACCCAAAAATCCCTTGAGTATTTCAGACATTCCAGTCAAAGTGATTCTTTCATATGGGACCTACTTACCACATTTGTTTTACATTAGAAAATGCTGTATAGGTTGTTTATATTTGGAAAAGTCAGTGAAGGGAGATTTCCGTAAGTGTTCTGAAAGAAAGATTGCACCGTTACTGTAACAAGGACAATTATGGACAGACACAGGTAATAGCTGTTTAGAAAATGTTAGGAGCATTACCGCGGATAATGGACATTCTTTTCCTAGCAATGCCCCTTACCCAAGTTTCATTTTCCATTGATGTCGTCAGCTTAGATTGCTTAAGACAGCTGTAGTCTTCTCATTTACATTGAGGTAACAAAAAGTTGACTGCTGGGTTATCCCAGACGGAGTTCACCCGTATAAAGGTCTGAAACTGTGAGGGAATACCTAAAATGTCAGATATGTCCAATATCTAGTGCTGCTGCAAATTATCACCTCTTCCAGGTCAGAAAGGCCAAAATAATTTCCAGATCTATTTTTCTAAAAGCCATTTTCATTTAATCTGTCCTTTACAAATGGTAAATTTAATGAGAACTTCAGGAATAATTCAAACTAAAATTAAGGAAAAAAAACCCTAGATATATACATATTCAATTCAAAGGTATTTCAGTAAGCAACAACCTGGCCACTATTGAAATGGTTCTTGAGTACTATTGAAATAATAGGTATGTTCGCAAAAGGAAACCTGCTTTCTTTTAAAGTGACTGGATGCATTATTTCAGCTTCTTCTGGTAATAGCACATTTAATACCAAGGGCAAGATGCAATCAATCTTTTTTGTTGGAAGAAGGTGTTATATTGTACTTGCATGCTTATATTCACCTAGCAGTTTCCATCCGCTAAGCAGCCTGAAGTTCAGCAGGGCTGCTCCTTGCTTGGCCTCCGCCATTTTCCTCTTGCCTCCTTTGCAGGGAGTCAAGGAGCAAAGGAGGTGAGAGTGGGGACTGGAGAAAAGGAAGAGGTATGTCCCTAAAGAGACACTGAATTAGATTGGAGTGAAAAGTTGACATCCTCTGTAATTATATGCACAGTGAACTCCTTACAATTGACTTGAGTTACTTCAAAATGCATTGGCTTGGCCTTCCATATTGATTAAAAGCTGCATCTATTTACCTTAGTAAAAAAATGTGGAGATTAGTAAAAATTCGCTTGATCACAATAAGACTGGTAATTAAAGGGCAATGCAACCCAGATGGAATGTAAGTGCCTGAAGCAGTGTGTTAGGAAGGATAGGCTCCTTTTATACAGGACAGTATGCACGTGTAGGTTAAGGCTTGCACAAAAGTATTTCAAGTAGATATGTTTTGTAGAGATACTTAAAGGGGAAGAAGGCCAGAACTTGTCCTGAGAAGGTTGGCCCAGCAATTCTTCTGGGCAAAGTGACAAATACAAAGCTCTAGAAAAGGAAAAAGGCTTTAATGTGACCAAATGGACAATCTCTACAAAACCTTTGAAGGAGGCCTCCACATCTTTTACTCTTCTTCCGTGTCTCCTCTGTAAGAAAGAACAAGTTTAAGGTAAGCAGGACACCCTGCTGATTCTACGGGTTAAGCTCTTGATGGTGTAGGCTCTATAAGAAAAAAGGAAGAACTGGATTTAGTATGTGACAGACTCCATAGATGGACTCCTCCTCTCGTTATAGGATCTCCTATAGGGAAGGGGGAGGACAGCCCTCATTCCTGTTGCATCTATCCTACGGTTTACATGGTACACATTGTGTCTTTTTATCAAGAAATCAAGAAGCTGATAACTACAGATGTAAAGGAATAGACTCAGTCCCATGTGGACAACTTGGAAAATCAGGTTCTGAAGCAGCTGTATCTGTACTTTTTAACAAAAGCATCGTCATATCTCTCGATAGGACTTAACATCCGTCCCCTATTTCTTTTCTTTGTACCAGTATTGATGCACTGTGTGCTTACCTCCTCACGGAAAATAACGTCATAAAATGGTGACTTTTGACAAGTATTGCAGCGATTTCCAGAGACTAGAATGCAAAAAACAGTAGACTAGATTGCTACCAAAACACAAATCATAACTGACATCTTAAATTAATAAAGTTCTCTCTCGTGCCATATCTCAAAAAAAAATATCCGACTGAACAAAGACTTACAAATACTTTGTAGGGGGTTCTAACAAACACTGTTATCAGTTACACTGGTCCCATCGAAGTCCCATTTTAAAGAATGGATTAGTTCATACGTGTGGGGTTCTTTTCCCGTAGTTTAAATTCAGAACATGTCAGAACTATTTAACACCAAGCCAAAGATTCTTTCAGTCACTTTGTGGCTATAGAGAAGACAGCAATTTTGCAGTGCTAAGTAGCAAGGTGAAAAAGGTTAGCAAAAAGGCAAGGAAAATAAGAGAAACAGAGGCCATCCATTGATGGAATGGCAAAGCATGGTCCTATTCCTTTTGACCTGAACCTCTGTACCCCTAAAAAATCATTCACAAGCATGAAGCCACCAGCCTCTTCCAGCTCCTCACTTTGGGGCTGCCAGGAGCTGGTATGAATTTCCCAGGTGTGAGAGGTTCCTTGGGTCTTCTGAAAGAAGACAAATGCAAACACACCCAAGGCCTTAAGGGCAGCCCCTGTGGCTTTGAAAGCAGCAGATATTTTGTAATTTCTTCATCACGGAAGGGTCAGAATAATTATCCATGGGGAAGAAAGCTTTGCCTTCCTCCATCACCTGGCACATCCCAGCCCGCTCTCTGCCTCGTAGCTGCCTTGAAACTTCCAGAGCTCATAGTTCTGTGTCCCCGATGTCATTAAAAGGCTATGAAAAGCTACCCAAGCACTTAGTTAAACACACGTATAAACCACTGCTTTCCTCCTCGCGTTTCATATGCACAGCAGATTAGGGGCTTGTTTAGGAAGCAGTCAGGAATCTCTTTGTTTCCTTCTTTCAGGTACAAGGTGAATTAATCCGTTCGGAAACCAGCAAATCCACTTCCCTCCTCCTCCCGTACGCCTGAATTCTTCCAGCCTACACCTCTTGACAATTAAGACAGATAAAGCTTGGGTACCCTTCTAGACGAACGAATTGAGCCTGTTTCCTCACATGTAAGTTTTCTAAATAGCTTTTGTTGTTTAAACCCCTGATGAATGGAGACACAGGGCCAGGTTGGTCGCTTGAACAGTACATCGGATGTAAGGTGTTTTTTTTCTTTGCCATATAAGTCATTCACATTGTTTAAGGTACATTGATCAATCTAATGGCTTGTAATAGGCGCCTAATTGCCACTAGGAAAGTACTGCAAGCTTGCATTTGAACGTGAAATGGTTCATGATCTGAGCTGAAATTCACCTTAAGACTGAGCTCCAGTAATTGCAGAACCAGAAGGAGCACAATGAACGGTTCCCCGTCCTAATCCCAGGACAGCGGGAGGGGAGAGAGGGGAACATACGAATTGGGGGGGGGGCAGCGTATTTTCCTCTTCCAAATCCGCAATTCATTAACGGGCGAAACCTGCAGGAGGATTTATTGTGGACCGAGGAGAACTTTATCATGTCACTCACCCTGCCTCTCACGCTCCCACACATCTCTATCTGCAGGGAGACAGCCTTGCTTCATCACCACCAACGTTCTGGGTCATCACGCCTGGCTGAAAATATGATGTGCAGAGCTGGGACGGTGCCGGAAGCGGGGTACGGGAAGAGGCGCGGGGACAGGAGTGCCGAGCGGTGAGAATGCTACGGGGAGGCACCGCCTGCCCCCCCGCCCCCCCGCCGGGATCCCCGGGACCCGCCGAGCCGGGACCGCTGCCGCGGGGTTGCCAAGCGAACAGTCGTGGCCGCTGCTCCCCTGCTGCAAAAACAGAGCTAATTACCAAGTCATCAGAGCTTCTTTAATAGACTCGTGTGAAAAGGTGGTTTTACGCTCTATAAACGTGGGTCCAACCGCTTGCTAATTAAACTCCTTCTATTTAGAAACACCTTCTTTTTAAGAAAGCTTTCTGAACGCTGACACTGGCTGAATTTCAAACCTGCTGCAGCCTGAGCTTGTCCTGCCCAGCCTGTGATTCACAGCGGCTCTGGAAAGCAGGAGAACTAAGGGAGAAAACCCTCACACAGCGTTCCTCATACAGGGCTCCTCAGACTTTTCTACCAAGGCAGAAAACAAATCTGTGATGCTGTTGAATAATCTTCCAATAATTGTAGTAATTAAAATCATCATATAGTCTGCAGTCACCTTCCTTCCTTTGACATCAATCTTCCCTCGGATTGTTAACGTGTCTTCGGCTGAGATAAACAGAACAAGGGAGGTTTAAAATACGTGGTCCAAATAAATATAGCGGGAGAGAATTAGTTCCACAGAGACGTTTTTTACTGCGTTCAGCAAACAAGAGGATTTCTAAAACTATCGTGCGGATTTTTCAAAAGCAGGGTAAGGCGGGTCGCCCTGTTACTCCTAAATAAGTGTCACCTTAAAGACCGAGGAAGAGATGAAAGTCCAGCCTGATGCTCCACCTCGGGGCTCTGTGTGCAGGGGCAGGAGGAGAGGCAACAAACATCATATGAAGACTCCTGCAGAAATTGTTGGAGAGTACCGTCATTTTCATTTAATTTCCATGATCTATTTGATCCCAATGCTCATTCCCTTTTTATTGACTATAAAAGATTTCCTTCTAATCAAAAGCTCCACTTTATCTTTACATACAAATGAAAAACTCCACCAGCGAGAATCCAGTGGATTCAACAGGCACCAGGCTGTGTATTTTAACACTGACTCTACATATCCTTCTCCCTTTTCATATCTACTCTTGGACACAAGAGTGGGGAAGCCTTTTCTTAACTGAAGTTATTAATTTATCACCACGTCCATCTCTGCGTTTCTCTGATAATCAATGGTGGTTTCTACACCATATAAATTAAAAGTGTAATTAGGGGGGTGGAGGAGGAGGGGGGTAGCACTGAAGTCTTGTGGCTAAAAAAAAATAACAAATAAACAACCAAATAATTAAAATCTGGCAGGACACAATTACTTATCTCGGCCACGAGCCGTTTGCCTCTTCCCTGCCGATGTCCCTTCTATTTGGTAGAAAATGAGGCTGCTTCTCTTGAACTTGGAAGCGTTTGCACCTTTCCCGCTCCTAGTATCCATGTGTAAAACTCCATGCCCTTCCTAGTATTCGGGGGAAAATGTAGACCAACCGTACATTTAGCTGTTGTTAAATCGATTTATTTGTAAAATATTAGGCAGATCTTCACCAAAGCTGTATTTGAACAGAAGAGCCATTTCATCTGACGCTCTTGAATATCAAACCAGGAGCCCCCCAATCAGCTTTAATGAACGAATTGTTTCCCAGCTTTACCTCCTAAAGACAGCAACTTTAGTAGTTGCACAGATAAAAAGACACGCGTAAAGGGAAGATGGGAAACAATATTGTTCAAAGGAAGTGAACTGTTGCATTTAATTAGGCTATTCTTCTTTATTAGTATTCATATTGAGATTTTTTTTAACATTTATGTTGATTTAACCGTAATGTATTTATGATGTAAATATATTCCTAGATGAAAACGTCACGGATCAATTGTAAAGGACCCGGATACATAATTTTAAAAAATCAGTTTCAGTTTATAGGAGGTTCTCACCCCACTTTCGCTTCTTAGTCAGATTTGTTTATGCAGAATCGACATTTAATAGTGCTAATTGCACTCCAGTTAAATTGCCCTGATTGCAGAAAGGGAAGCAATTTTCGTGCTCTCTGTCTGGGTTTGGAAGAAATTGTTTTATATTCACCTCTTTATAAAGAAGTGGAGATAAGGCACCGAGCCTTTGCACAAATTGCACTTATGGGCTGACTGGCAGCATTCAGGCGCTATAATAGAGCATTATTTGGCCGTTTTGAATAATGTAAAGCATTTGCTGAAAGCTATTCTCCTGAAAATTGCTTTAACTTTTAAAAGGGTGATGATTCACTCCAAACCAGGCCTTTGTTACGTTGTCATTATCCCTCCAAATGTTTTAACAGTCAGCTCAACACTTTAGCATAACACATCGATCTTTGTTTAAAAACTCGATTTTTTGGAGTGTGGAAAAAAAATCTGTCAGAAAATACTTGACCCCCTAAAGATTCCAGCTTTCGCCGCCGTTCGCTCAGCCTCCAACCTCCCCTCCTGCCCGTTCCTGCGGGGTTTGGTGACTTTTCCCCATACAAAGGGGCGAAGGGCTGGCTGGGAGGCGGCAGAGCCCGCAGGCACCGCGGAAACCCCGCTCGCACCGCGGATACTCCGCTCTGCTGCGGGAGGCAGCGGATGCCTTCACTGGTGGAGAGGCAACACTTCCAAACGTCACGCTCCCGGTCTGCCTTCCAGCCTTTATTTAATTTACGACTTTCCCCGAAGGAGAGGGGGAAAGATCACCCTCTCTTCCCGCCGCCCCGGGGTTGGCCGGGAGAGCCTTGCTGCCACTTGACGGCCACCCCGGAGGAAGGAAGGAGGGAAGGAAGGAGTCACCTGTTGGGCGATTGCTCCCGGGTGCCCCTGCCGGACTCCTCGCCTCGCCCACCGCCTCTCACTCGCCGAGCGCCCCAGCCCCCCTGGGTAAAGCCGCCGCCCGGGATCTGCTCCCGGCAGACTTCGCCGGGAAAAAAGGGTTTGCAATGCCCTCCCCGCACCCCCGCGCTGGCTGCGAGTCAATGTGGAAAGAATTAAGCGCAGAACAGCGTTTCCTCCCGCTTCCCCTACTGCTCTGCCTCGTGCGCGGCGACAAAAAGACGGGTGCCCTTTGAAAATAGCCTTAGACGTTTAAATACAGGACAATCTGCAGGGACGTCTTTCCCCAGCGAGGCAGGCGCCCTGAGGATTGCATAACGCGATGTACAACAAAACGCAGTGCCGGTCTTATTAAAAAATCAAAACAAATAAAGAAAAGCGAAATCTTCTCAAATTTGCGGTTTCTCCATCTTGCTCCTCAGCGATGCCTATTTCACATATGCTGGGAGGCTTTACACTCGATGGCTGAAGGAAATATTGGCTCCAACACAGAGCGAGCACTCGGCGCTGCTCGAACACAGCCGTGTTTCTGCTCCAGAGCTGTGCCCTTTTGCCCAGCAGCAGAAGGAAAACCTGTTCTCGGCCATCCAGAAAACCGCGATGAATGGAAGTTGTGAGCCCATTGATCCCCCGCGGACACAGCATGGGCAAGTTCTAGCCAAATACTTAAGAAGCCTCCAATAATTACGAATCAAAGGGACACGTTTGCAAGACGCTGAGGAGCCGAGGTTTGGACTTACATGTCGCACATGCAGAGAGCAGGTAAAGTCTCTGTCGCTCCCTGGGCGCGCGGAGTGTGCACAGAGCAGAGGCCACCGGCGAGTGCTGGGGAGGCTCCTTCCAGCAGCGCCCTAGCACTGCCAGGAGGCAGCCAGCCTTCTACCGGTAGCAGCACTACTTCCACAGGGGGATATGAGGCTTGAAAAAACGTGCTGCAAGGTTGCGAAATTGACTTTCAAAGTATTTTGCCGGGGGTTGCTCTGTAAAACAAAATCCTCTCTCTTAAGCGACAGGATGCCACCCGCCCCTCGTGCCCCCGTTCGCCCCGCTACGAGAGCAAAGGGACGCCTGTCCGCCGCCAGCTTTTGGATTTATTTGACGCTTTATATAACTAAAAACCATTCTTAGTTCCCTTTGCGAAGAAAGTAACACACACGTTGTGCCTGGGGTCACTCTTGGCATTTAGCAAAGCCAAAACAAACAATTAACGTGTGTTCACACAGCGTCATCACACGCTGTCAGGCTGTTCGCATCCAGCACGGACAGCCGCCCAGCGGCGTGCGCGGGAGGCAAGGGACCCGTGGAACGAGAACGATGCAGGTAGGGCTCCCCGGAGCCGTAACACCTCGTGCTCGGTTTACAGGCGAGCAGAGCAGAGACAGACGCTACACCGACCCTCCGCCACTGCTGACCCCCGACCCCGACTCCTAGCCCCCGCGTCTCTCCCCGCAGCTGGCCGGTGCCGGGACAGCGTGGCCGCGGCCGCTCTCGTCCCCGGCGGGAGCCGCCACCGTGCGGGCGACGGGGCCGCCGTTAATTGTGGCGCGGCCATCGCAGCCCCGACCGGAGCGGGGAGTTTTCTGACTGGCACGCGCCCCGCGCCCCGGCGCCGGCACCTCCGCGCAGCCTGATTGGCTGCCGGCCCGCTCCGGCCCGCTCCGCCCGCGCCCTCATTGGGCGAGCGGCGCCGCCAGCGGTACTTCAAAGCGGGCGCTGCCCGCACTTAGGCAGAGTTTAGCCCCATCGCGCCGGAGTGTCCTTAGCGCCGCCGGGCAGCGCGGGGCGCACACCGAGCGCTGTCCCCCTCCGCCCCGCCGTCCAGCCCAGGGACGTGCTATGGCTACGTCTATCCTCGGGGTAAGTCTGCTCCGCGCCCTTCCGTGCAGCTTCGCTGCCCTCTGGAAAGAAAAAAAAAAAACTGTTGCTGCCGCCGCGTAGCGGGCTGCCCCTGGCGCGATCTGCGGTGCCCCGAGGGCTGGACGCGATGCTCTCCCGCCTCGGGGGGGGTTCGCTGCAGGCTTCCCGTCGGGTCGTTCGCAGAGCGTTTAACGCGAAATCTCGCTTGGCCGGAGAGAAGTCGGGCTTTTTTTTTTTTTTATTTATTTATTTACTTACTTACACGAAGTGCTATGCTAAATTACCAAAAATATCTCGGCTTCGCTTCCGGCGCTGCTCGGAGGCTCCGCGCCCCGCTCTGCCGCCCCATTTCTCCGTCGCTCCTGCGTTTCCGTCCCGCGGGATTCCCAGTGTAGTGGTGAGCAGTTCCTGGAGCCCAGCGGGGGGCCCCGAGCTGCCCGATCCCATCATCATCGTCCCAGCCGGGAGCCCCTTCCGATGTGACTCCCTGGGCGCCGGGAGCTATTCCCGGCAGGAAAGGAGCTGCGCCGGGCGGGTCAGGGCTGGAGCCTGCCTCCAGAATGAGAGGGAACTTTTCCGTCGGACCGCGGTCCCGCCCGGCGAGGCTGCAGGGCTGAGGCTGATGGGCCGACTTTGTGTCTCCCGCAGGAGGAGCCGAGATTTGGAACGACTCCCCTGGCCATGCTGGCCGCCACCTGCAACAAGATCGGCAACACCAGCCCGCTGACGACCCTTCCCGAGTCCAGCGCCTTCGCCAAAGGGGGCTTCCACCCCTGGAAACGCTCCACCTCCAGCTGCAACCTGGGCTCCAGCCTCTCGGGCTTCACGGTGGCCACGAGTAGGGGCTCCAGCGGACTGGGCAGCGGCTCAGGCACGGCCAACAGCGCGTTCTGCCTGGCCTCCACCTCGCCCACCTCGTCGGCCTTCAGCAGCGACTACGGCGGCCTCTTCTCCAACTCGGCAGCGGCGGCGGGTGTGTCCCCACAGGAGCCCGGCGGGCAGTCGGCCTTCATCTCCAAAGTGCACAGCTCGGCGGCCGAGAGCCTCTACCCGCGCGTGGGCATGGCGCACCCCTACGAGTCCTGGTACAAGTCGGGCTTCCACTCCACGCTGTCGGCGGGCGAGGTGGCCAACGGGGCGGCCTCCTCCTGGTGGGACGTGCACACCAACCCGGGCTCGTGGCTGGAGGTGCAGAACCCAGCGGGGGGGCTGCAGGGCTCCCTGCACTCGGGCGCCCCCCAGGCCTCGCTGCACTCCCAGCTGGGCACCTACAACCCCGACTTCAGCTCCCTCACCCACTCCGCCTTCAGCTCCACCGGCCTGGGCTCCACGGCCGCCTCGCACCTGCTCTCCACCAGCCAGCACCTGCTCACTCAGGAGGGTTTCAAGCCCGTGCTGCCCTCTTACACGGACTCCAGCGCGGCGGTGGCGGCCGCCAGTGCAATGATCTCGGGCGCCGCCGCCGCCGCTGCCGGGGGCGGCTCCGCGCGCTCCGCCCGGCGCTACTCGGGCCGCGCCACCTGCGACTGCCCCAACTGCCAGGAGGCGGAGCGGCTGGGGCCGGCGGGGGCCAGCCTGCGGCGCAAGGGGCTGCACAGCTGCCACATCCCCGGCTGCGGCAAGGTGTACGGCAAGACCTCGCACCTGAAGGCGCACCTGCGCTGGCACACGGGCGAGCGGCCCTTCGTGTGCAACTGGCTCTTCTGCGGGAAGCGCTTCACCCGCTCCGACGAGCTGCAGCGGCACCTGCGGACTCACACGGGCGAGAAGCGCTTCGCCTGCCCCGTTTGCAACAAGCGCTTCATGCGCAGTGACCACCTGAGCAAACACATCAAAACGCACAACGGGGGTGGCGGCGGCAAAAAGGGCAGCGACAGCGACACGGACGCCAGCAACCTGGAGACGCCGCGCTCCGAGTCCCCTGACCTCATCCTCCACGACGGGGTGGGCGCCGCCGCCCGCGCGCCGGGCAAGGAACCTACTGCGGGGCCCGGCGATTCCTAGGGGCATCGCCGCCCGGTATCCGCCCCCCACCCCCGGGAGTTCCCGCGCCCGTCCGAGGGACGCGGAGGGGCCGTCCCTTCCCGCCCGGACGGCACCCGGTGACACTTTATGCCGCTTCCATTTGCTTTCTTCTCTTGCCGTCGGAAGGAAAAACACCCTTGGGGAGGCTCAAGGTGAGAAACCCGACTGCAAGGCCGAGACACTTCCTCTGTATCTCATAAACATCTGTATAAATAGGGGTTAAAAAAAAAAAAACAAACAAACAAAAACCAGATCGTGTTCGCTTATTTTTCTTGTAAATGTTGATCTGATTGGGTTGGAAATTTTTTTTAATTATTCTTATTGGTGAATTCCTGAAATTCAGGGAGGTTTTGGGGTTTTTTTTTTTTTAATTATTATTTTAAATTTCTGATGCACTTTGTGGAAGTCAGTATATATGTAAAAGATATTTAAAATGTTGAGTTAACATTTCGCTCAAACACACGTAAGTTAAGGTCTCTGAAAGAAATGAAATGCGTTTATCTGTATGGAAAAAATCTTGACATATTTTCATTTTGGTATTATTAAAGGACTCTGAACAACACACTCGCGGGTTTGTCCTTTTTCGTGCCCTTTTCTTCCGCCTCTGCCCAGCCCTCGTCGGGGTCAGGATTTTAGCAGGAACCCTCGCCCTCCTCCCGTCCCTCTCCCCGTGGCCGGCAGGGGCAGGAACAGGGTTTATTTTTATAAAACAAATATAGACTGAGTCCGAGTCCCGCTGCACCCGCCGGGAACCCTCTGAGAGCCTTTGGCGAAACCGGCTCCGAAATCGAGGGAGACCGAACTGTGCCGAGGAGCGATTTATTTAATTTAAAAAGCCTTTAGCGCCACAAGTCTGCCCGAGTTGGGAGGTGATCTCGAGGGAATAAATCGCTAGAGTCAATACTCCGGAAAAGACATTTCATGCCTAAATGAAAATCTTGTTAAATGTTATTAATTTTGACTTAGAGCACACAGCAGCCCCCTGTGCCTTGTATTCCCTTATTAGGGATTCATGTCTTATCAAATATCTAATTAATCTCCTAGACATCATTTGTTCTGGCCAACTTTATCTCAGCCGGTCCACGGGGAAAACTCCGAATATTCTCGGTGACAAAGCTCCCTTGAAGATCCTTTTAATTGTCCAAATTAACTGCACCAAATTTGCATGTCAAACGGTAAAGGGCAACCTGAGATAAAATGTAAACGTTTTAAAAGCCCCAAACTAAGCACTTGATTTGATAACTAGGCTTTTTAATGTTATGGAAGACAACTGCTCCTTTCCTTTTCAAAGACAGTTGATCTATGCAAATAGTGAATTGGAAATGCTTATGTCCCCATGCAGTCAAATGGTCCTTGCATGTTATTTGAATATCAGTGGCTTTGCTATTGAAAAGGTTCAAGGATGCTCTCTGACTTCTTTGTGATTACTCAGTGCAGCGTCTTATTCTGAAGAAAAAAACCTCAGGAATAATTAAAGGCTGGGCTAAGGCCTGGGAACACATTTGGGACAGGAATCTCATTTAGACAGGCTCTTTCAAAATAAGGCACAGTTAAATTGACCAGAAGGCAATTATTGAAATGAAAATTATTTTCACTCCCTTTGTCTCCTGACCACCAACCTAACAGCCACAGTATTTTTTTAAAAGGCAAATTGTTAAATGAGATAATTGTGTTATTTAAAAAAAAAAGGAATGGAGGAGAGGAAAAAAATGTTAATTTAGTCTACCCGGTACAGATTGGAGGAATACAAATATTTTTAATCCTCCGTAAAACGGAGAATGCAAATAACATCGGGAAACGGATTCTGCTGCCGGCCACCAACTGGAATAAAGACGTTGCGTTGAAGAAAACACATCTGCCGCCAACAGCAAGAACGACTCCCGCCACCTCCCCCCATCCGCCCCGCCTGCCCGACACAAAGCGCCTGGAGAGCCCCCTGGGATTCGCACCTTGCCCCAGCAGCACCGCGGGGAGCCGCTCCGTGGTTTTTCCCTGGCCGAAAGGTTCTTGGGCACGTTCCTTCCCGCCGCCCCAGGGCGCGGGGTGCCGCAGCATTCCCGCGGAGTGGGGGGGCCGCGCTCGGGCGGCACCGGGCGGGACGGAGAGGGAAAGGGCTGGGCTGCACAGGAATGCGCTCGCGCGGGGTGCGGGGCAGAAGTCAGCTTTGTTTTCGATTTATAATAAAACACATCAAAGGAGCCCATCTGGGTCCGGTCTCTGCCAGGCCGGGGCTGCAGTTCTCAGCTCAGTGATCAAGGACCTCTGCGCCGTGCCTCTGCCCCGCGGGTCAGAACGCGTCCATCACCCGCGGCTCCCCAGAAGCGGGGCCCGAGCGGCTCCGGGCCGCGGGGCCGGCTTGTTTCACCGGCAATACGGGGAGCGAGTCCCCCTCTGGAACATAAATGTCGTACGTTGGCGATGAATATATGGTCTGGGGAACTTCTGCACAAAGGAGAGCTGAACAACAGGCGGGGGAGAGCGGAAAAACAAATTCAATTTCACTCTTTGAGGCCGCAGTTCAGCAGTGCCTCTTTAAGTGGGAAGACGGCAACCCGGGAGCAGAGCGGGAGGAGCGGGATCGCTCCCGGGCTCTGGAGGGGTTCGCCGGGCTCCCGGCCCCCTCGCCGCGGGGCTCGCCTGGCACCCTCGGCCTGGCTCCCGTTCCCATCCCGCTCCAGCTTCCCATCACCATCCCGCTCCAGCTTCCCATCCCCATCTCGCTCCAGCTTCGGTTACCATACCACTTCACTTCTCTTTCCCATTCCACTACAGCTCCCGTTCCCATCCAGCTCGAGCTTTCCTTCCATTCCCACGCCTTGCAGGCAGCAGCTTTACCCCCGTTCCCAGAGCCCGACGAAGCACGGCTGAAACCCATCCAGCGGCAGCCACCTTCGGCCAACGGGAAAGGTAAAAGGCCAGGAAAAACTATGCAGGGAATGCCCTTCCGCGGCCGAGCCCGGCGGGCGGGCAGCACATCCCCTGCCCCGCCGCCCGGCTGGCGCTTGGAAAGTGACACTAATGGTTTTGGCCCAATGAGATAACGCCCGCACACCCCATCCCACGCCCGGACAGTTTCTTTATTGCGTCTTTCTATTCAAACGGAAACTTTATCCGCGAGAGCAACTCCCATTAAGCCATTATCTGCGCCCCTCTCCCACCCCTCTGAACCACGGATGAAGCCCGCCCCTCTGGGGAATCGCCACACTGAGTGTGTATTTTAAGTGAGGATAATTTAAGTACAAATTTCCTCAAGGAGTAACATTCTTACCGCGTTAAACAAAATAAAGGACGCCCGAGAGCCGTGTCTGGCGCCATCTGGCGGTCAGTGCGAGCGGGGCGGGCGGGAGACGCTGAGCGGCCGGAGCCCCGCGTCCGGCACAGACGGAGCCGGCGGGAGCTGGTGGGACGCCGGGGGGAACCGCTGTGGAAGGTGGTAGCGGCGGGACGGGCCCGCGGCGGCGCGCACCAACCTGCGGGAGGCGGCCGGATCTCGGCTGCGGCCCCTCCGTGCCGGCTCCCGGCGGGCCAGCCCCGCACCTGCGGCCGCCGCGGGGCTCCCGGCGCCCCCCTCGCGCCGCTGTGGCAGCGCAGCCCCGTGGCGCCGGTTGCCGAGGTGCGGTAATTGCTATTCGGGTGCCGGGGCGCGAAGTCCCTGTCCGTTTCCCGGTACAAAGTAGGTTGCTGGAAAATTTGAAATTGCCTTTCAGCCCTAAAGCTGCCTTACCTGAATGTCATAATTACAGTAATTATGTACATCCAAATTACATGCTAATTAAATTAGAATCAAATCGTTCTAAATCGAAATCAAATGAGGTAGCGAGAATTAATCAATGACAACATAAATAGAGAGCTTCCTTCAGGGATATTTATTGTAACGATCCAAGCAGGAACTCGATCTGGGAGTCACCTGTTTGTGTTCTTTCGGAACAGCAATAATTAGCGGTTCCGCGGGGCGCAGAGCCCTGCCCGCCCCGTAGGGCCCGGAGAGGTAGCCGCAGCCCGCCCCGCCCCGTCCGAGCCCGCCGGGAGAGCCGCTAGCATCCCCGGCTCCAGCCGCCCCGTGCCCGGTGGAGCTGCCCATCCCCACCTCCACAGCCCGGGGCACCTCCTGCCGCTCAGTCCCACCGAGCGGCAGAGCTTTAACCCCGTCCCGCGCCTGTTGAGAACCCCCCGCCGCTGCCGCCGTCATCCGTGAAGCGACAGCACCTCCTACAGGGCCCCGCCGAGGCAGGGGAAGCTGCGGAGACACCGCCCTGAGGGCCCTCGCTTTTGTCGTCAGTGTCTAGAGCGGCGGCGTCAGCCCCGGGGTCGGTGGGGGCCACCTCTGCCATAGCCGTCTGGTCCCACGTGCGGGTGGGGTGGGACAGCCCGGCCCAGGGAAGCGCTGAGAGCAGCGAGACTCCCCCTCCAGGCCTGCCCTGGAAGCGGGCAAGGTGTGGAAGGATGGGTGTTTTGTTCCAAAGCTCTTTCCCAGCCAGCCTGTGAGGCAGGTACACCCGAAACTTCCTTAGCCTCCAGGTTTAATTTCCATTCACAATGGGCACCTGTCACAGAAACCCCTGCCAGCTGCCAGGCTCTTCGCGGGAAGGCAAGAGGCAGGCAGCACACGGATTAACCACACGCAAACAAAGAGAGCCCACGCGCACACCAAGGATTGTCCTGCCTTCCTCAGGTGGCAGCCGGTTGCACTGAGCAGGTGCCTGTGCCACACACCACTGCCAAATCAGCTGCGAGCACCAGACCTTGATGTGGTACCTCCAGTGCTTACTGGTTACTCCGTGTGCTTCCCATTCCTGCACCTAACACAAAGATGTTCTACCGGCACATGCCTTCTCCCCAGCTCAGTGACTTTGTTTCACAGAGAGGGATAATAAACTCTTCACAAGAGGTTTGGTTTAGATTGGTTGTATGGGCTTTTTGGCAGTTTCCTCCCACTTTTTCTAAATCAGAGCTTGCACACACACAGTAATGCATGGCCTGACTTCACTGAACTGTGCGTGCCCTTTAGCTCCCAGCTACTTCACCAAGAAGGCCAGGAGCAACTGAATGCAAATGCGTTTAAAAGGTGAAATCCCTTAATGGCTCATTTTTTCAAACACATTTACTTGTGCTTAAAAGATAAGCCGAGTCACTTTCATTATATATAACACTCTGTGTGATACTGAAACACTTCTGAGGGACCGTTTATAGAAGCAGAAGCAGAGAGGTTACAAAAGACCCATCTGTCCCATGAGTGAGGAGAGGAACAAGTTTTTTTTTTTCCAGAATACTGAGTATGCTGACAGTTTTTCACCTGCCCGCTAACTAATGCACTTCCTTCTGCCATCCTGAAATGGCAGGGAAGTATTTCCTCTGCAATTAAAGCCTTGCGATGTTTTGACCTGTGCATTTGTGCCGATTCAGAACTCTGGAGAAGGCGGCGATTTTTACCGTTTTTAAAGAATATCATATTTTATTATGGACGTTCATAACAACATGTGCAGAAAATTACAATGATTAAAAAAAAGTTTGTTTCAGGAAAACAAAAGAATGACTATTTACATTAACTTTCTACCACAAACAATGAAATACCTGGAATAGTCAAGTCAGTAAATAGTCTTTTCATGTCTTGAAAGATTATTGAACAATAACTTGACATTGTACTGACACATACCAACAGGGGTTCAAGATGTTTAGATAGCCCTGACCAAGCTGTACACTGCAGGAGGTAAAAAAATGTTGGCTACACACTTACACAAGCTATGCCTCTCTGTTGTTTTAACTCATGAAATTGATCTCTTACAGGGAACTTCAGAAAAATGCTTCAGTATGAAGAAACCCCACCCTCTAAAATACAATGTTCTCATATAAGAAACAGTGATTTTATTCAGAACTATCTCAAGCGTTTATCATTTAACACATCCCAGGACTCTTCCCAACTTACTCTCTGCTTCCCCTCACAGTTGCATCTAATGAGAAGTCGTCGCTGACAAAACCAAGAATATCACACACTGCTCTGAAGTATTTTAAAACCCCCAATTCACATCTATGAATTAGTGTATTTGCCAACAAGTATATTTATACAGTAAGAAAATACCATAACATTTATACCTAATTTACAAATATTCCAACATCATAGAAACTATATTGGCTTTATATAGGAAATACTAATTAAAGAGGTTGGAAAATGAACAGCAATACATAACTAAGCCCTTCTCAAAGGTATTCATCAAAAGTGGAGATAATTCTTGTTTGCACCTGTCCCCTATTCTATTTTTTTTTCCTCTCTCTGCTTCTGCTTCTACTGCGTCTGCTCCCTTCTCTGTGTTCCACTTTACTGCACTTGTCCCCATAGCGCTCTCTACATTTTTTCTTCTCTCTGTGCACATCTGTGCTGGGGCTTCTGGTTTCTTTTTTCTTGTGTCGCTCTTCACTAGGGCTTTGACTTGGACTTCTTCGCTTCTGTGTTTGCCTGGGTCTGCTGTGACTTCTGCAAGGGCTTCTCCTGCTCCCCTCATCCGTGCTTTGGCTTCTACTATTCCTCTCCTTTCTTTCAGTCTCTCTCTTGTTGGTGCTATGGTATCTGCTTTTGGACTTTCTTTCCCCCTCGCAGGAGCTCCATTTGTTGTTCTCCATAGAACTATCTTGCTTCAAAAGTCTGTACTTCTCCCTATCTTTGCCCTTGTTACCGTGACTACTGGAGAGATCTTCATGAAGTTTTTCCTTCCTCATCTTTGCTTTTCCTTCTGAATCGCTGCTGCTGCTGCCAACCTCTGAAAACTTGTCTTTTTTTCTTTTCTTAGAATACAACTTCTTTTGTGCTGCTTTATCTCTGCTGTCAGTCTCGCTGTCGCTGCTGCTTACTGAAGACTCACTGGAGGATGAGGAAGAGGATCTCGTCTTATGTTTCTTGTGTTTACTTTTGCTTTTTTTCTTTTGTTGCTTTTTCTTCTTTTTGTCTTTCTTTTTCTTTTTCTTCTCCAGACGATCCAACTTCCTTTTAATTTCAAAATAGAAGAGTAGCACAATCTGCTTAAGAAATTCTTAATTACAAAGTCGGTCTGTTAAAGTTCATTACTTCTGATGACTGTTTTCCATAAGAACACATTGCATTCCTCTCCTCATCCAGCAAAGTATTATTTTTAAACGTCTAACCTGATGTTAACCATAACCTCCTGTATCCACAACTGTTCCCTCAAAACAGGAGGAATATGATTTTTTAAATTCTTTAATTTAAAAAAAAGATAATTAAGATATGTTGATTTGACCTTGCAACTAGGAAAAATACACTCAGTAGTGGGTTTTTTTTTCTTAGCCTTCTCTGGAGACTTTAGAAAATTGTTGCTGCTTTTGTTTGTGCATTTTTTGAAGAGGTTCGGAAAATTTAAAAATGCAATTAGCATTCACTTTCTAGTAATGAACGAAATCGAGACTTTAAAGCCGATGTCTCTGAGTTCTCCAGGCAAATAATAATGACCTTTTCATTAACCTCTTCTGTTACCACTAGAAATTTGCATTTTCTAGCCATAAATACAATATTCCATCATGCACACACATTCATTGCTATCTGACTGCTTTTATCGAGTGTTTATTTTGATTTCTGTGTTCATCCTTCTCAAAAAAATCAGCAACTGAATAGTGAAATTACTTTCAGGTATTAAAAAAAGATCTTGGAATACTAAAATCTAAAGGACTCAATATTTACTCAAGTTCAACTTTCAAAATATAAAGTATTATAATTTCATTGTGTTGGGTCGGCAGAAGTTCAGACTACTGTTCTAAATTACTCAAACTACATACACAGTCCTTACTTAAAAGGAACATAGCATATGCCAACTATTTTCATAGAATGTTTTATTATGTATGTGAATACCATATGTAGCTACCTACTCATGTACCTGCTTAGCCATACACCTTTCTCTCCTCCTACTCCCCATACACAGAATGTCTTTTAACCTAAAATGTTGTTTTAACTAGTGATATCTGTATAGGCTCTATCAGGCAGTAGTTAATATTTTTCATTTTAAACATTTTCAGGTAATTTCAAGACTATGTTTGAAATTAGCAGAGAAAACAAAAAATTAAGTCACTTGACATATGAAATCAGTAGGACAAAAGCAAAGAAAAAAACCTCATTAACTTCAGCTTCAAACTGCAAAACCCTGGGGAGCTCCCTCTGATGGAGCAGTAAACTATAACCCCTGATACAGGAACAGCAGGAGTTAGGCTAACCTTGGCCTCAGGTGTAATGTCAGCTTCAGTTTAGCCACACAGGAGAAGATAACAAACTTTGTCAAGTTGCGAAGCAGTAAACAAGAATATAGAGTTTTTATTCCTGGAAAAAGATACTGTAAATGACGGAGGGCAAAATAATATAGCAACTGACAGCACCTTAAACGAGCCAATTATTATTGTTTCAGTATCCCAGTTAAATTGGAAATGGGCCCCAGTGCAAATGCATCACAACTCGATCAGCACAGCCAGATTAAAACAGAACAACCAGATTAAAAAATCATGCTGCATAATGCCATATGCACAAGTGTATGTTAAACTATGCTGATTCTCTTCTGTATTGACAGTGCTAAATTCTTCAATGGCATAGAAGAGTTACAGGGACAAACATGGAGTCAGAACTACTGGTGATCCAGCATCCCCACCACTAGGTACAACACTTACCTCAGAAGTTTCTGTTTTTGTTTGGTTGACAGGGATTTTAAAAATTCAACTTCTGGATCATCATCTCCTTCACTTGCAACAAATTCCTAAGAAGAAGCAGTTAGACATTGAATTGTTACATATAAAAATAATCTCTTCATTCAGATTTCTGTATTAAAAGCGATGCCTCTATGTACCTTATTTTTCCACAGGCACAAATATATTTGTATTAAGTCAACTTAAGGTTCTTTTGAAGGAGCGGCAAACTCACTGCAAAGCGAACCCCACCCCCTTCTGTCTCAAAGCTGAGTAGGTGTTAGAATATGGGGGTTATACAACAGGAGTTATTAGTAACATATGAAAAAATCACTGCGAGGTAAAGAAACATTTCTGAAACAGTTAATAAAAATGAGCCAATTTTGGAGCCCACATAATTCCCCAGGATAAGTCACTCCATTGTTATCATGCTTGGATGAATAGGTGAGATGCTAGTCCTGCTCGAACCCAGAGTAATTTAAGCAAATTACTTTTCTGTCTCGGTTTTGTCATTAGGAAAATAGGTATTAACACATCTACCTCACTAGTGTTATTAGTCTTTAAATGTTCATAAAGTGTTCTGGCAATGCAAAATACTGTAATCATATAATCTACATACAGTAACGCAATCAGCAAAGCATGGCTACTTTGAAGACCCTGAATTCTTCAAATTATGTACATCTGGTACACTACAATTCTCTACCGTGATGTTTTTGATTTTAGCCATACTCAGGAGGGGAAAAGAAATAAAGATTAAAAAGCTCTTCAAAAAAACCTCACCATACCTAAAGTAAACCAAACATACCACTATCACGTTTAACAGTGCCCATATGCTACATTTTTTCTGGGGTACATAGGTTTTTTTTAAATGCAAAGGTACATCCATCTGTGGATACACAACAAATTGTTGATTTACTCAAGATTTCAAGAGCAGCTGAGGGCCATTGTTCCCTCTTTACTAATAGTTTGTCTATCCTGCCATACAAACAAAGGTTATTTCATGGGGGCTCACTCAAAGGAGTGGATATGAATTTTTCTCTTTACATTTTTATTAAAGCACCTCGATTAGAAATGCACCTTGTGCAGTCTAAGTGAAGACATTTTCAGTTCCAGAAATAATAGACGTAACAATGGTCAATCAAGCAAAAAAAAAAAAATCTTCAGATATAGCATTCCGGGTAGTAATTATTTGTGCATACTTCCTCAAACTTCATCCAAGGGCCAGCACTGCATCAGAAGTGCGTGCCAAACCATCTAACCATCCTATTTATGAAAAACTCAATTTCTAGTCACCCAGAGGAGGGATTTAATTTAGTATGTGAGGTTCTAAAAGAAGTAATTTATGATTCACCATTCTGACTGAAACAAAGCTGGAAAACGGTACCTTTTTGGACATTTTTCTACTGGTATAGCTATTCAGCTTTCCTATGGATATGCATATTTGAAAATATTAAGTAACAATTCACAAGCAATCACATTTAGATTTATAGACATTTTCAGCTTACTGGTAAAAAGATCATTACCTGTGATGGATCATTTGCGGTCAAGTTTCTCCCCAGTACATTTTGTTTCAGTGCAAACCCACTGTTTCTCATCTCCGCTATTAGCTCCGAGGGGTGCATTGATGGCCCTGTTCACAAAAATCACAGTTTGAATGTATCATTTATAGCTCTCTACCTTTTTTGGACTCCACAGTAGGAATTCAGTTGAAGCTTTGTTAAGTAAAATCACAGCTAAATCAACTCAATAATCTTCTGCTGAGCAAATAATCAGATATGATTTTCTAAAACAGCAGTCTGGAGATACAGAATAGAAAATAATTGCATTTTTCTTTAAGTACAAGGGGATTCTCTTATGTAACTTTGTCATTTTGAAAACAATATATTTAGGTAAGTCTAGTAATATATTTTTATTATAGTAAAAAAGCAGAGGAAAACTAAAGAAAACACATTAAGTAAGCCTTTTAGGTGCCTCCTCTCACTTAGAACAGTGGGAAAATGCAGTAATGTCACTAATAAGGCATTTCTCATCATGACACAAATTTCTGAACTTAAATGTAAAAAGTAACCATTATTAGAAACTCAATATACATATGGGAAACAGATAAATACATTAAAAAACAATCTACATTCTTATTTATTCTAGGGAACCCCAGGAATGCTGGATCTTTAGGCTCTTATCTCCTCAGATACTTTTGTTTTACCAGCTTAAAATATATGCTAGAAATTGCATTAGAGTAGGTGTTCGGGATTAGGCATGTTATCTTTCTTCGCGAACATCTAACAGGAAGTAAGATATGGGATGTATTTTGGATCATTCAGACTTGAGTACATATTTATAAACCCTGCACCTCACTGTTTTGCTTTAATTAAATACCTGTGATCATCAAACCTCATGTACTTTTCTTATTAGGTGCTTTTTTCTTCACCCTAAAGGTAGATTCTCTTGTTAAGTCACTTTCCTTCACAGACCTTGCTGCCAATGAATCTGTGCTACCGCAAAAAGTAAATTTAAATTAGAAGGAAAGTAAAATAGAGCTCAGAACATATAATTTCCTTCTGTAAACTAACAGTAAATTATAAGATTAACTAGTCTTATGAATCTTATAAAACATATTGATCTTGCTTTGTGGTCTTAACAGTTTCTTACTTGTGGAGACAGATAAAATTTTAACACAGAGAAGTATGGAAAGTAAAAGGAGATTTTTACTATGGAAAATACAAGGAAAGTAAATATCACTTTCTTAAAAAAAGTAAACTTCAACATTTTCGTAGGTTTCCTGTATCATACACTGCTTACAGAAACAAAACAGGCCTATGTGTAAAACCTGAAAGAAGATAAAAACTGTTTAAGAGGCTTTTGTGTTACTGACTGCCTTTGCACAAGTTCCTTATGTTGCCAGGCAAAAGAATTTTCTAATGAGATACCTTTTAGCCTTTTCTTGAGTCTACATTTTTATTAAGTAGCCATATTTTTATTCCACCTCTCCTTCATATATTTTACCAAAAATATTTTTCTTTTTATATGTTACAGTGTAAATATAAGTTTACTGATAGTTAATGAATGTACATGGGCTCTAGTGTCTGCATTTTTGCTTATTTTAAATTGATTATCAATACAAGTGAACAAGAGACCTGTCAGAGTGGCTGATCAAGCTGGGATCCAACACAAAACCACAAGTAAACTTTTGAGTTCACTTCCATGTGCTTTTTAGAGGAGATATCAGCACTAGGTTTAAAAAATAAAAACAGAAGTAAGCTTAGAAGGAAAGCAAGCTAGGCTAAAAATAACTTTATGAGTCCTGCTTCCTTGTTTATTAACGACGTCAAGGAGATATTCACAGCTCCACCTACAATTTTTTAGTTGCAGCACAGTATTACCACCGCAAAGACACCTAACTGACTGTTACTCTCATTTTGAGGATGCATACAAGTTGCATCAAATGCACCTACTGAACTTAGAGACTAAAGTGGGTTTATGAAATAAATTATTCCTGGGTTTGGTCTGTCTTTATTTGTGAAAGAAACAGTAATTTAGGTTAGCCTAGCTTGTGAGGAGATGCAAGAATCTCCATGAAACTTTATGTCGTACATTATTTCTACTGTAACTAAAAGTTGTAAAAAATGCAAGGAAATGTGATTCATAAAAATAAACAAACAACATAAATGAAAGCAGAGGTGAAATACAGCCCTATTTCACAATTGTTCTGTGTGCAGACCTGAGCCAGGCATGACACATGTACGCTGTCTACTACGGTTGATGATGAAGGACTCTCTTGCAGGACACGATCTCAGCAGTTTAAAAAACATTAACATTTTCAAGAACAACACAGGCAAATCTGCACACACTTTTTTCCTGAACAGCTGATGCCACCGAACTTCTCAGAAGTTCTGCTGCCCAGTGACAGAAAGGCTGCATCGCTACCTTTGTTCAGGTAGCAATGCTAGACCACAGCAGGGAGAAAACATTTAGAAAGACTGAAGAGACTGTTTTCTATCTGTTTACATGTCCAGGCTGAGAAGTTCAATTAAGACATTACATCTGGCAGTGGATGCACAACTTAACAGCAAACCTCTATCCCTATCTACTTCCTGCAACACAAAAAAAAGAATCAAGAAAATTCTTATGCTCATAATTAAACTCCTTTGCTTGTAATCAAAGGAATCAAATGTTTGGTGACTTTCTTTTCCAACCCATGTCTCAGACTGCTTTTGATATATACTTTAGAGATTTTGATAAGCAGAGCTGATTTTCTTTTAAATATCAGTGACACTTTGTGTATTCCTGGGTAAAGCTATTTTATGTGACAGCACTGAGGGCTGTAACACACTTCTTTTTAGGTGCTTCTTCACACAGTCTTAAAAAAGATGTAGATGCCCAAATGCATGTGAGCAAACAATCGCATTTTCACTTCCACACTATAAAATTAAGTATGAGATTTCTCATGGTTGGTACTAATGAGGGAGGGAAAAAACTGTAAAAGAACCCCCAAACAGTGAACCTCACTTAACAAAGGCTTGAATAAATCAACTTCTCAGATGCGTCCTTGGCTTCCTCATTTAGGATCAAAAGCTTATATCTTAGAGCCACCAGCATACTGGCTGGCAGAGGGCCTCTTTGGCGTGAACTGCTTGTTGAAGACGCGACAATGTCCAGCGTAACTAAACTTTATTTGCCTGGTAAGCCAAAGAGGTCAATTGTTTCAGCCTATCTTTGGCTTATGACTACACTTATGTCATCACCCTTCAAGATCTTCAGCCAAAATGGTAGGAAGTTTACCTGATAGCCACGTGTCTTCATCTATTTAAGTTCCAATTAAGTCATGAACTGTAAAACAGATGGTAAGAATGAGCTGAGAGGCTTGCAGTTGGCTAAAATCTTGGGAACTGATGTTAGCCAAGTATCAAACAGCACCCATTAACTTGCAAAAAAAAATCACTCCTACATCAGGTATAGAAAAAAAACTTTGTGTATAATGAAAATGGATGTCCTCATATATGCATTCCTTATAGACTTGTGAGACAGCCTCTAAAGAAGCGCCCTGCGTGATCCCATGCAGGTGAAAACATCTAGAGATGACATTGTGCGATGAGTTGATAGAACATTAGATACAGGAACCCTGTAAAAATAGCTGATTGCTACGACTTCTAACAATTCGTCTGGCAGCATTCACCCATCAGCAAACTAAAAATAAGTTCAAAGTTACAATGTTTCATCATCTGTTTCTTATTCTTTCTGAAACAAGTCAAATACAGTACCTTGCTATTTTTAAATATGACTGTCAAGCTTATTTTCTGGAATTTATATTTTGACAAGGAAAAAAAGAAAAAAAACCTTTAAAACTTTTTCACATGACACTTGTTTTAAATTAAAACATTTATCTGCTTTAAAATTAATTCATAGTCTTGGAAAAGCTTTTTATCATATAGTGGAATTAATTGCATGCTGATATCATACTTATTTTTGTGCATTAAGACAACTGACAACTTGTTCAATTTTCTACAGCTACAGGTACTTAAAATAATATTAAAGGCTTGCACAAAAGAGGCTCCATAGTTAAGAGAGCCACTAAAGGATTTTTTAAATATTTTTTTCATGGTCTTTTAATTCTCAAAAAATAGTGTTGCCAAGCAAATAGACAATAGTTTCTTCCTGCTTCTTACTTCCCACAGAAGTTCTTGCTGCACTAATTTTCTCTGTTATCTTCTGTTTAAGACAGCATTTAAAGAAAAAAATCCAGATAGCTCAGCTGACTCAAGGAGTTGGGGCACAAAATCTGGAAACTCAAACCATTCAATGAAGCATGAAAAGAAGGATTTTGTCTTTCATGAAGTACAACCTGAGTGCAACCTTAGCTTGAAAGCTGCTAGTGCATCTTTATAATATCAGTACAATTAAATAAACAGATAAGCTGTAAATAGAATTTTTCTGAAGCCTGTTTGAGCATCAGCTATAGAGGACTGCAGAAGGATATCACACTAGGATCTCTACAACATATTGTCAATTTGCATTTTTTATAACAAAGAGCACTCTAATCTCTTATCACACTTAACTGAGATCAATTTAACAAAATCAATTCTGCTTCTATTAAACAACCAGGGGAGAGAATGTAATTCTGGATTTCAATTATTTAAATGCCTAGCTTACAGTAAGCTTTCCCACCCCACGTAACTACTCCTGCTCCCGGCCCAGAAACAAGTGGAACCTATAGCTGCAACTCATTTTCGATTCTGTCTGGTACTTCTCTTGAAGCTACAAATGCAGAGTGTGTGTATCGCTCTGTTGTTGCCATGTTTCCTCTAGGAGGCATGGGCACAGGATTCCTCTTATGAGAGCAAAGCTCGCTGTAAAACACCATCTAGAAGCCCTTCATTAAAATGTCTAAAGCACTTTTTTCAAATTATCTAATATTAGAGAACAGTATCCTCAAATCTCTCTTCATAACGACTGTGATTAAACACCACTTTTTCTGCAACAGCTTCAGTGGCAGTATGGACAGTCAATAATGTTATGATCACCAGTATCACCAAAAATAGCAGTTTTACTACTATCTGCATGGTCTCGACAGGATCTGCTCTATTTATTGATAAAAGCTTTCTCTGCTATCATCACTGCAGATGAACAAACTGAACGATTCTTTGCAATCAATTTAGTTTTAAATGGATTTTATTGTGGAATATATATGGAAAACAAAGAGATAAGAAGTAATAATACTGTAACCACTATTCCCACCTGTGGCAGGGGAAATGACAGCAACCAGTTGTACTTAAGACAGTGGCTGCAGTTATGTATTGTTATGAAATGGAATACTCAATATAAAAGTTATTGGAAAAGGCAGTAGATTCTTCATGTTGTCATTTTAATTGCAACTTCTTAACCTTTATTTTAACTAATGCTCATTTTGCATATAATCAAAGCTGATTATTTAGAATAGAGCTTTCCTAGAGCTTCCCATTCCTGAGAACGTGTTTTGGTGTGGGACATATTTTAGTTTACAGATGTGATCATTTTAATCTAAAAATATCACCGTTCTCATACCATCAGACTCCTCCTGACTTGGTAACAGAGAGCTAACGTACATGGATGTAAATGCAAACAAAGCACACTGGCACATGTGCTACCAATTCACCGGTATATGTCACACTAAGTATACTCCGCTCCCCCATGTTTAAACATTGATTTACGAATCAAAGACAAGATACTTTATCTTATCTTTTATTACTACATAATTTTTGTTAACAAGCAGGCCTAAAACATATTGTCTTCGCTGTCTTACATGCATCTTGGACAACGTGAGACCAACTCTTCCAAAGTGAAATTTGATTTGGAAACAGTGATACTAAAGCTGTGCTCTGCTGCGGGAAAGTAAAATTAAAAAAATACTCTGGGAAGCATGCAAACTGCTTGTTCACATTCACTAGGTTTTAGTTTAGCACACGATCACATGAAGGATGAAATACTCTGAATTCAAAATGCTGCCTTCTCTGGGCAGTAGCTAAGGTGTAACAAGGCTGTTTAGGTTTTGCTTTAAAAGAGAAACCTACTTTAAAACGAGCAGAGACAGTTTTGTCAATATATCCATATACTTTTTTGTGCTCTCCCATAGACATGTTTTGGTCTTTTTTTACATACGGCTTACAAGGAAATTGAACAAATATGGAAAAAAAGTTACAGACTGAGCCTAACCCCACTGCATCATCTGTGAACTTTTATTGAGGTTGTGACAGAGAGAAGAGCAGACACCTACTAATCTAAAGGATAAACAGCTATTACCAAAATTATGTGATCAAGATCTTGGTCATGAAGAATGTAGCAAATTTATGCTGCCTCCACTAATTCAGAATTGATAATTTTTAATGATATTTTCCCCCTATTTCAGACATGATTGCGTTCAGACCGTATTTATACTTCAAAGCAGCTGCTGCAGTAGGCATTGATAGAAATCAAGGAATATAAAACCTCTGCCTTTTAATTAGCCCTTCTACAGAGGGTCTGTAGTTTAACTGAATTTAATAATTCAGCACAGAATTTCAGTATAGTTTTCCCACGCTTTTGTCATAGGCTATTTGAGAGAAACCTGAGTTTCCTTTTTTTAATGTAAAAACCATTTAACATTATCAACCTGCTACAGGAATCCATATTTATCGTTTAAATACTAAGCACAGGACTTCTAATAGAAATCTGTATTTTATGCATTCACACCAAATACAGAGGTTTCTGGAACATAAATGAAGGATTATTCTAAAATGTGACAATTCCTAAACTATGTGAAGATTTAGCTAAGGTTCCTACTGTTCACAATCAAAGGTCTCAGCTGCAGATCAAAAAGGAAGGTTTCATACACTGTATGTTTCTACAGATGACCATTTATACAAATATTCACAGTTAACATATTCAAATACCTTTTTGTTTGTTATTATAGATTCAAGAGAACACTTAAACCAATCCCTGCATTCCTGACACAATGCAGATTTTTATCTGTTGGGAAACAAAAAGTACCATATTTGTCACTGAAAAAACACAGCAATGTATAGACATAAGATGATAGACATAGGTTTCATTTTTTTTTTTTGCTGCCTCCATACAACTGATAATTTCAATTATTGCTATGGATAGAAATTTCACCAAAAGCTAAAGATCAGTTGAACAAAACGAGTAATAGACTGATGGAAACCACAGCCACAATTAGTTTAGGGGCACTCAGGTGATGAAAAGAGAGGGCACAAACTCTAGGAGCTGTTAATCAGTCTTTAGAAGGCTGCATTTGCACAGACATACCTAGAGTTTCTTTGTCTTTGTAGACCATAAGATGCTAGATATGATTATGTGTTGCTCCATTACATTTTTACCATTATTTGCCTGAATTCTCCACAATATGCTAATCACTTCAGAGCACTCTCTTTCTTCTCCGTAATTTCCATGGACGGATCACACATGGAGCCAGTGAGCTGTAAAGCATTCAACACAGTCCATAGCAGAGAAGGACGCCCAGCGCTCTCCAGGCTTAGGTTTCATAAGACAAGAGCATAAGAATAATTTTTAATCTTAGCATCTCACCTCTTCTAACTACACCATTCATAAAATTATCTCTCCATTTGAGGCTATAACCTTACTGCATAAGATAGTAATGCCTTTCTTCAGAAAACAGTAAGAGACTACTAGCAGGTTATTACTTCTAAAATATATATGATAAAAGCATTTAAGCTTTCAAAGCTTTTTAGCAATTCCATCCCCCAGCCCTCACTGAACAACACAAATTGCTTGCAGGAGAGGAGAAAAGGAGAGAAGTATTTAGTTTGTCTTAACTTTATCTGACCAAGAAAGTTGCAAGCAATTATGAAGTGAAAGAACCGTATTACTTCAAAACATTTCGCACAGAAAACCTACCTGTCTGTGTTCTAATAAAGTCATAGGCTTTTCAGGTTTCACAAAAAAAAAAGCACTGGAAAGCATAATAATCAACAGATGCTGCTGGTTAATGATAAAAAGGCTTGTAAAACCAGGCAAACTTATAGATGGTAGTGACACTTTTTTTTCCTGCTGGTATATATTACATATTTTATACATGCATTATTCACAGTGGCACAAAGGCTCAGAACCGCAACTGATATTTTCATCTTGTCTGAAATTTGAAAGTTAGGATTTTATCAGTAAAAACCCCTGAAAATCAGTTTAGCCCAAAGAAGCATTTTGATTGCCTAATTTAGCTTTGTAAAGGAGAAGTAAATCTTATAAGTTGGTCTCTGTAAGCCTCACAGCTGGAACATTCTAACACTACTTTGCAGTTTCCAGTGATCAAAGTAAGTTACTTCATATCTAAAACTAAGAATTTCATAATGGAAATAATGCAACACCAGGGGGTGCAGTTATCATGAAATAATTACACTCCTGGGAGATTACAGACAAGGCTGTACCCCAGGGGTGTGATTATCCCATGATAACCACATCCACTGAAATTGCCTTATTGCAAAAATAATCTCTATTCACTGGTGAGATATTATTCAATAGGCGCTTTTTGAATGGTAAGATTATTATTTTTTTTTATATGAATTACCAGCTAGATTAGCAAAATAGTTCCAGAAGCAAAATAACCAAGCCACCATGCCTAAGTTAAGGTACTGACTGTCATTATTTTTGTTTGCTGGAGCGCTGCAGTGTATGTCAGATCTTGAAAGACAGCAGTCTTCTCTCACAGAACACACTCTCGCTTTGCAGTGGTTCCACCAGAGTAAACTGAAGTCCATGACTGCTCTTTGCACACACAATATTCAACACTGAATCCAAAAAAGCAATTGCCATTCAGTTTATATGCAAAGAGGAAGATTACAATGCAGTATTCATGTAAGATGCAAAGGCAAATAACCTTCTTCTGAAATAAAAGAATCATAACTTATAGAATTATGGGAAATGAAAAGCCTATATTGGTGGTTATTTTATGATATGAAAAAATTGTACATAGGCAATCAATTCTTCCTCCTCCTCACAGAGGAACAGAGCAAGAACTTTAGATAATGCAACTAAGTCAGATACAGGATTTTCATTTTAACTCAAACGTTTCTTCTGAGGCTGAAAAAATAGTCTGAGACAAGATAAGACATTTTGTTTTGCTCCCTTTCTGAAGGAGCAAAAAATGAGAACAAAACACAAACTGAACTTGTACCAAGTGCTCGAGTATCTTCTTTGTGTGTTGAGATACATCACGTATATAATGTCAAAGGAAACAATAATGACTATAAAAGTCAAATGTACAGTTCTCAAATATAAAGCAGGATTTTTTTAAAAAAAACCCACCCTCTAACAGATGACTACTCTGGAAAATTTATGTCAACAAAATATCAAGAAATGCTGAAAGGTAACATCTTTGCTTTTTGGCAGAACACAATATGAAGCACGAATTTGTTCTTCTGCTCACGTGCTATTTCTTTCCCTTTAGTTTGACCTACTTATTTGGATAAAATGGCTTCTGCATTACTTGAACTTTTTTTCATTCAAATAAGGAGTCTAAATCCTACTGAAACTCACTGATTTGGGAATTAAAAAAGTATACATACATTATCCCCCAGGCTTTTCTTAAACTGAAGTCACCACTCAACTAAGACCTTTGAAGGCCCAGTTTTTGGAGCAAGAAAGGGAAGGACGAGGAAAGGCTGCTTTTGCTGTTTTTAAGTCAATAATTTGATTATCCTAACAAAAACCATTTTTTTAAACTCTCATTTTCTGTCAAAAGCTTTTGACCAAGGAGAAAGACCAAAACATCCCCCCAATTAGGTAAGTGCCAAACCTTAATACAGACATAAAGTGGGTACCACTGTTTGCACTGGGTTTGGCTGGGATAGAGTAATTTTATTTACAGTAGTTTGTATGGGGATATGTTTTGACCTTATGACCAAAACAGCATTGACGGTACAGGGATGTTTTAGCTGTTGCTGAGCAGTGCTTACAAAGTATCAAGGCCTTACCCACTTCTCGCACTGCCCCGCCAGCAAACAGGCTGAGGGCGCATAAGGATCTGGGTGGGGACACAGTCAGGACAGCAGACCCCAGATGACCAAAGGGATGTTCCACACTATATGACATTGTGCTCAGCAATAAAAGCTGGGGGAAGAAGGTAGAAAGGGGGATGTTCAGAGTTATGGCGTTTGTCTTCTCAAGTAACTGTCACGCGTGATGGAGCCCTGCTGTCCTGGGGATGCCTGAACACCTGCCTGCTGGTGGGATGCAGTGCACGCATTCTTTATTTTGCTGTGTTTGCACGTGAGGCTTTTGGCTTTACTTCTTAAAGTCTCTTTATCTCAATCCACAAGTCTTCTAATTTTCACTCTCCTGATTCTCTCCCCCATCCCACTGGTGGGGAGTGAGCAAGCACTGTGTGTGGCTGAGCCGCCCACCTGGCTAAACCACCCTGCTTCCTTTCCAGGTTAATTAATTCTGTTTGGCAATGTTCCTGAGAGCAGTTATGCTTCTACACCAGAGATTTTGAAGACTTCAAACTTATTACACAATAGAATTCAGTCAAGAGTCTAATCAGTACATAATAAACTTCTGTGGTTCTTAAACCTATATGTATGAGATATTTCAGTCTTTCTCTACAGCACAGCATCTGAAGTTCCTATAATTATTGCTCTGTGGATGGAAACATATTTGGGCAAATGCAAGAAGACAGCAGTGAACAAAATAGTAT
Source organism: Dromococcyx pavoninus (assembly GCA_033558185.1). Classification (NCBI taxonomy): domain Eukaryota; kingdom Metazoa; phylum Chordata; class Aves; order Cuculiformes; family Neomorphidae; genus Dromococcyx; species Dromococcyx pavoninus. The sequence goes on along the minus strand of JAUMJL010000677.1, from coordinate 46,908 downwards.
CACCTATTTTGTTGTGCATTAAGCGTGCTTCGCTTCTCTAAAGCAGAATAACAAGGCTCAGAAGAATAAGGCCTGTTAAAAGTTTCCGACAAGGAAGCCAGACTATTTCTTAAGAGCTACTTCTGCAGAAATTAGTGATGCCGATGTCCTTACAATAACAGATTCAGAACCACGAGGATGAAGCATGGATTGCTTAGAGATTCATTACCAGCCAGGATGCTCTGCAGTACACAAACTGATGTTTTCCAGTGCTGTGCTGATACATGGTGTGCTCTTAACAGTGGAGAGTATTTTAAAGTATAAAGAATCCTCATCTAAATTTAGGTAGTGTTACTAACACACATTGCCAATAAACAATTATTCAGTTCAGTTGCAAGAAAAGCATGTGAGATCATCTTTTATTAGGATGAAAAGATTATAAATCAGAGGAAGTGCTTCAAAATAAGTTACTTAGAAGCAACAGAGCTCTTTTCAAAGACTTGATCAAAAACTTCTGAAGATTTGCTCTTTTGTTTAAAAAAAAAGGTTTCAATGATTTATAGACTAAATTTGGTCCTTCTAATATAATTAATTTCAAACACTAATTGGAGTACTGGTATATTGACTGCCCACACTAAAATTTTATTCTGGTTTCACCCCTGTTCTTTAGTCTGTCTGTATTTCTCAGATGAACCCTTTCATTTAAGAGATCCACATTTCAATTTCCTGACACATAAGCTAAGAACAAGCTTTCAAAGATGAGTTTTGACACATGGAATTACTTCCTGACCTTTAAAAATATTATTTGCTCTAATAATTTAGCCCAACATTTTTCAACTCTTTCATGAGCGCTGGTTGCAAACATTCATTTATACATTTACCTATTTAAAAAGGCAAATAAATTAAATACACATTCCAGGCTTGCTGTACTGTATAAGCAATCACTCCCTGTCCTTGAAATCTCTCTTCATTGTTTTCTTCAAAGAGGTGTATATTTTCTTCCACATTCTAGAAATGAACAGACAGCTTCTGAAAGTTCTTGGGAGTTCAGACCTTAGTAGTCAGGTGGTCCTATCAGCAAAGTACAATAATGGTAAAAGAAAACTCTGGACTTTACATGGTTTTTATCAGTTTTCTAAGTGTGAGGGGCAGGGGCGGGTGGGAAGTATTTCAAGTGCCTTTGGATTTTTTTTTTAGCCTCATCATCAGTTAATGAAACACAAAAACACAGCAAAGCATTAAGTAGAATTACTGAGAGGAAACAGAGCAATAAAGAGAAATGGTGAAGATAAGATTGTATTGTTGGAGGTTTGATCAGGACATGACAGAATTTGTCTTTTTGATATTGCAGTGTCTTTTTAGGAAACATAAACTCACTGTTTTGCCTTTGGTGTGAGTTCATTCTTATAGATCTAACTGCAGATCTGCAGCATGGCAACAACTGAGTAGAACTCTCAAGCAACGCAAACATTACTCCCATCCCAGACAAAACAGGATCGGTGTCAGGGTTTAGTTTAAATCATTTTTTAAAAAATATGTGACATAAGCTTTAACATGCCACGTGGACGAATCATGACTCTTAAAGAGAATCGGTGAACTCAGTGACTTGTGTTCTCACTTAACTGTAGCTTCATTTACATACATGGAATTCCTAGAAGTCATCAAAGGAGCGTAATTTAGCTTGTTATTAAATCAGACGAAGTTTTAGAAAAGTTGATGAAAGGATTGTATTCCTGAGGTTAGAAAAAGCAGACAACCTTTTATCTGATCATCTAATTAATGACATTACCACTTCCTCTAAGCTTTGTATCTGCTATTAAATCAAGAACTTGAAATTGTTTTAAACTTTACCTACAGTGTTTTCACATATGGTTTCCTTGAAAGAAAGAAAGAGAAAGCAGCAGTATCATTACAGCTGACTATTCAAATTCAAGAACAGTGTCTTACAAATTATATATACAAACCTTGATCTGTCACCCACCCCTACTCCCTGAAATCCTTCCACAGCCTACAAAAAAGTCTATGCTCAGCACAGCACACTGTCTTCCAAGTTCCAGAGTTGGAAATGAGAGGGTATTGGCACAGTCTGAGAACATCTAAGTCATTTTACAGAATTTTCCTTTAGGCATAATTCATCATATGTGCTAAATCTCTCTCTTTAGGCATAGAGTGACTCCTTGGAAAGCCACCCAGAGAATGTCTCACCGAGTAAGAAACACCCACAGCAGTCAAACTTTGCCCACACCTGGACAGTTAGTTCAGTTTGCTTTGAAGCAAGCAGTTAGTCCTGTACTGACAATGCAAAGCACCCGTATTACACTCCTATGAATAAGGAGTCCACTTTCAAGTTTGTGCAGGCATGTACAAATACTTTCCATTTTCCCAGCCAAGCACTCCAAAAATTTGCCAATATCACTTAACTCGGGGAAAAAATACATGTAAAAAAGTGAGTTCTGCAGTACAAAAGGGTATCTGACATCAAAGACCTGCAAAACATAATTCTACAACTACCAAATGCTCCAAGTACTATTTCTTCAAGAAATTGAGGCAAGAAAATTCTCACGTTATAACCTCCTGAATATAAAGGCTGAGAATGTCAACTACAGGAGAGATAATACAATGGTATAATCATCAGACAGTGCCTAAAAGCAGAGGAATGTAAGAGGCACCATTTTCTTTAACTTAAGTCCAGATCTCAAAGACCTGACATATCCAAGAAATCTATTTCTGAAAGGCAAGAACGTTGGTAGGCTAAGTATGTAATAAAACTAGGAGCTACTGCATAAAATAGATAACCTGCAGAAAGACAGAAGAAAACCAGATGGTTTTAAGTGTGCAGTTGTAATCGTATCCCTGCAAAACTGAATGCACAACATGGCACGTGACCTTAGGGCACAGCACAGCAAGGCTGAAGCCTCACTCATGTTACCAGATGTTTCTTTAAATGTACCACAATTTATAGAATACTGAGTGTTACACACTTGGGTTAACCTACAGAAAACAAAGCATTGTAGGAAAAATTATTCCATTTGAATGCTTATATCCACTTCTTTAAACCTCAACTAACACTAAATGCTGTGTGACTCCAAGTAACAGGGGAGCTAACAGAAGAAAAAAAATTGTAGTTCAAAAAGCAACAAGAAACCAGCTGAAAGGAAACCAGGCATTTGGAAATCCAGGTTTCAATCGCATGCATTAAAAAAAAAAACAAAAAAACCTCTACTTTTTTTACAGGTGATTTGAACAAAGATATACTGATATGTTCCAGCATTCCCAAGCAGTTCCCTGAATCTGAACTGGGACAGTCTTTGATAATCCATTACATTTTTATTTTTGTGACACAAATATTGTCATTAGGACATAAACAGTTTCAGTGCAGCTGCTGATTTTTTTTCCTACAGACAGAATCAAAGCAACAGTCATTATGGATTTTTTAAAGCGCGAATTAGAAAATTAGGTCCCTGCCATTTGAAATAATTACTTTGAAACTGTGGATCCACATTTGGAATAAAGAAGTGTTTTCCCTATTTCATTAGCTCTTTGAAATATGATAAACTTAAACCTTCTAAAATTAAATCTGATGAGTTCCTCAAAAATTTCTAACCAGCACCACTGAAAAACATTCACTGCCTACCTGACCCATCACTGGAGACTGAACTTGCATTAATTCCAGAAAGGCCAAATAAAGGACACTCTCGATCAGTGTTTACATGCCCCCACTTGTGGCATTTAATACATCTCACATTCCGCACCTAAAAGGGGAAAAAAATTTGACATACTGTAGTTAACAAAACAGTTTAACATTTATAGAAATGTCTGTGTTATTAGGCGTAAGAGAAGCTTTTAAACTCACTGGGAAATAGAAGATACCGTTAAGAGAGTCCATGTGAACATTCTGCAGTTAGATAATATTTGATATACACCCAAGACATCCACAGAGTGAAATTTATGTAACTTGCCTGGATACCAAAGGGCTGATCTCTGATATTCATATCATCCTTAGCATATCTGTTACACAAACAAAAAAGAAAACAAATATTCAATTCACTATTTTTTTAAAAAATCATATACAAAAATACTTTTTATTGTTAATTGTGTGTCCATTTCAGAGATACACTTGCCGTAAACATTAGTTTTAGTGCGTTTTCAAAAAATGGATGTAAAATCCAAACAAAAACTAAGCTGATGAAGGATATGGTTCCAAGTTTACAAGTTTTACTAATTACCTGCCAGGACATGGCAGGATTACACAAATGACCCATTCAAAAACAAAACAAGGAAAAAAAGGGAAAAAAGAAAAATGTATGAAAGGTAAGGAAGAAAAAAAAAAATACTTGAATAAAATCCAGACATCTTACTTTTCTCGAGGGGCGACTTTTTGCCATTCAAATTTGTATTCAGTCTCTCCTTCTTGCTACAAAACACAACACATGGTAAGTTTGAATTATTTTAAAATAGATTTTAAGTAATTAAGAAGAGAACACAAAGAAATGATGTAATAAAATACCTCTTTAGTTTCTTCTGTGAATGTTCAGAAATCATGGAAAGAAAAGAAATTAAACATTAATTACATATGTAAAATGCAGACAGTGTCCAAGCCCCAGACAAAATATTTTACAGTTCATACTAATATAAGAGTGCAAATATTGAGAATCTAAATTTATTTAAATAGAGCGTAGCAGCAAATAATCAGCCTCTAATATATGAAGTTATAAATCCTGTAAAATTAATTTTTAAAACTATATTGATTAGATATACAAACACAAAAAACTTTGAATCGCATTTTCAAGGGGACAGTTAGAGTAAGTTTTCTTTTATCTGCACTTAATTATACCAGTCACTTAATTTTAGCAAAGTCTGTATCCACCTGGTATTTAGTAACATCTGTTTATCAATCTATTAAATACAGTCATAGTCAGACCCATCAGTCCTGTCATGCAGCAGTTTTGATTACAGATTCTCAGTATTTAGTATTTATAAAACTTCCACTAACTGATTAACTTCTTGCTTTGGTATTTCCTATGCTTGATACGCATCAAGCTGAATTACAGGCAGAAATTTCAAGCAAAAGTGATCTTGCTATTTCTAAAAAGGAGAGCAGGCCAAAATACAACTTTGTGTTGTCCAAGTCATTGCCTTGGTGAGCTCTAGTCCTTCTCATATGATGGCTTTGTAAATGGCTGAAGAAACATCTTTGGCCAACAACAGCATTTCTGCCGTTGCCAGGAAAGATACTTTGTTTGGATTTGGTTTTTTTTTATGCAACAGTTCAATGTGAAGGGAAAAACAGACATTCTCAGTTTAAAAGAAATTAAAATTTTGTGAGATTAGAATTATTGCATACTATATATGTCTGCATATTTGCAGAGAAGACCTAAAGATCATACTTTTTAGTGTTACCTCACTAAGAACACATTATTTTCAAATAAAACACACAACTCTTTGAAGAAATAAGTGTATTTAGCTTTGCCACGCTGTCTGCCCACAGTCAAGAGGGGAAAATACCTTTCTTTGCTCCAGGTGGAGCTTCATACATGAAATTAAGACCATTCTTCACACGCTCATCACCCATAAGCAATCTAAACAAAAAGGACAGTGTTAGGCTTGTTACACAAAAAGCGTTCACTTTGGTATTACTTATTTAAAAAAAAACACAGCAGAAAATTGTGATAATAACTGGCATTTTTTTCATTTGTTAATTTGAGTACCAGGAGTTGAATATAAAAAAACTGAAACCAGTCAATATTTTTGCGTGCTCCATTGTGTGCCAAAAATCACATATTTTAGTCAAAACTGAAACATAAGTCTGTGTCCACAGATTTACGGAGGGAAGATTTCTGTGTGATTCAAATATGTTGCTATACAAGGTTACCTGCTATTATCTGTTTTGAAATTAATGACATGATACACATAGGCGATTTGAAAGAAATTATTGTGATCTCTGTTTCATCACAGATCCATTTATGAATTGCTGTCCTCTCCTACTACTGCAGTCAGCTGGAGAAAGCACTTCAAATAACCAACGAGATGTCCTTCACTGCCAGGAGAACAAGAGACAGCAGGAAGAAGTATGTGATCTTATGCCAGTTCTCACCTATTATCATAGGATTCCTGTTCTTTAAGATACTGTTGCATTAATTCTTCTTGTTTCTTCTTATCATAGGATATTTTTTGTTCTGCCATCCATACCTAGTTAAAACAAGTTTGTACTTTAAACATATACAAAGCCTTCACAAACCTCACTAACGTATAAATACTAACTGGCTTAGCCTATGGGAAATATTTAACAATGGAAAATTCCCGTTCTAATCGCACCATATATATTATTTTCATAAAACAAACTTCACAGAAACAGCGTTTTTGATGGGCTACAGCTCCAAACATCACTTGAGGGCTAAGAAAATGTGGGAAAGTTCAGTAAGACAAGGGGACGGGTGGGCTCGATGGCACCTGTGTGTGCCCCTGGCCTTCCCTGTGCCCACACCTCCTCCTCTGAGTCTCTCCAGGCCCTAAATCCCAGGTTCTCCAGCAACTCCTGGAATGATACGGGGCTCTGGGAAAGAAAAACCTGGAAAGAGATTCGGGCAGGTGGGAAACGCTGGGAAAATGGGCACACCGTGACAGGCGGAGTCCTCCTTAGAGGGGCTACGAGGCCAAGTGGGTACTACTTGCCCAGAGAACCGGGAGTAGAAAAGCTGGAGCCAGGAAAAGCCAGGAGTTACACACACCTGGAAACGAGGGCACCGGAAGCTTTATCCACTTTCTTCCTCGCCCCTAGCCCCAGCTCCGGATACTCTGGGACATCTCCCACTTCCCAGGGCCACTCCTCATCCTCCCCCGCTCGTGGCCCCCCCGGCTCCCACCGCGCCCTCACCTTTTTGATGTTAGACTTGGATGCGGGGTGGAAATCCTTCTTGCACATGAAGTTGGCGAACGACTTCCCCATCGCGGCGGCAGGCAAGGAGCCCCACACGGGCCTTCAGCGGACTCAGTCGCCTGCACTGGGCCTTCCGGGGTGCCGGGCGGGCCTTCCTGCGGGCCGCGATGACACCGGCACCACAGTCTCTGCTGTTGCGTTGCGTTGCGTTGCGTTGCGTTGCGTTGCGTTGCGTTGCGTTGCGTTGCGTTGCTTTGCTTTGCTTTGCTCTGCTCTGCTCCGCCCCGCCGCCGCTACTACCGCCTCGGCTCGCGCCGTCACCGCTACCGCAGCTGCGCTGCTCTGCTCAGCTCAACCCCGCCCCGCTGCCCCCGCTGCCGCCGCTCAGCCTCGCCCTGCTTCCCCCGCCCTGCTTCCCCCGCCCCGCGGCACCACCGCTGCTCCACCCCGCTGCTACCGCTCAGCCCTGCTCCTCTTCGCACCGCCCCCGCGCCGCTGTTCCTGCTACCCCCGGCCCGCTCCGCTGCTGCCTAGGCCCGCCCCGCCGCCCCTGCCCTATCCCGCCAACCCCGTTGTGGCTGCTTAGCCCCGCCCTGCCCGGCTGTCCCCGCCTCGCTATCCCGGCTGTCCCTGCCGACTGAGCTCCGCCTCGGTGCTCCTAACCCGTCGTGCTGCCGCGCAGGCTCGCTTCGGTGTCGGGCCCTGCCGAGGCGCCGCCGCTCCCGCTGGCAGCATGTCCTGTCAGCCACCGCCGCGCTCCTGTGACGTGTTCGTGGCGCTGCCGCCCGCCGCGGCGGGAGCCCGCGTGGTGTTTGGGAAGAACTCGGACCGCCCGTCGGATGAAGTGCAGGAGGTCGTGTTCTTCCCGGCCGCCGCGCACCCGCCCGGCGCCGCACTGCAGGTGAGCGCCGAACCCTGCGGCCGGGCCCCCTTCCTCCTCCACCCCGCGACGGCTCGGCGCTCGCTCGGCGGGGCTAACCCACGCTCACTCCTTGCAGTGCACCTACGTGGCCATCGCGCAGGTGGAACACACTCACGCCGTGGTGCTGAGCCGGCCCGCCTGGCTCTGGGGCGCCGAGATGGGCGCTAACGAGCACGGCGTGTGCATCGGGAACGAGGCCGTGTGGGGCCGCGAGAAGATCAGCGACGGCGAGGCGCTCCTCGGCATGGACCTCGTGAGGTCTGCGTGGGTCGTTCCGGTGACGGACCCTGAGCGTGGGGCTCGATTTTATAACGTTTCGGTTTGAGCTGTGTGGGGAAATGGCGTACTTTCACTTTCAGACGACACTCCAGTGTCTCCTGCTGTCATAACCTGGTTAAAAATAAGCGTTTCTTGGCACAGGAGTTGAACTTCTTTGGGAGCCCCTGAAAGGTATTGGGTGCTGGAACAGAATCTGTCAAGGGAATCATCAAACTTTATTTTCTCTACAAATTCTATACTAAACTGAAGCAACACTGTTGACCAGGGCGCAGCTGGACTTCAGGAACTGAAGTGCTTGGGCCTTTTCTAGGGTCTGTGTTCATTTCCCATCTCCACCATCTCTCACATGTGTACCTGTAGGTTTGAGTCTTGGCCGTGCATCTCCATGTGACCCCTGACAGCTCCTTGCGCCTGCCTCGCTGGCTGCCCATGGATCTCTCACTAACCTACACCAGTCAGTCGCTTCTTGTCACTGTTTCCCCCAGTCCAACAACCACACAGAATTTGCAGGTGTTTCTTAGGAGCCCTTTCCCTGTCTTTCTGTATTTCTGCTTGGTTGGTTTTCCTCATGTCAGGGACCTACAGGTCCTACTTCAGACAAGATCTTTAAATGACTTGCTCCTTTCTCTTATCAGACCATACAGGTAGCAGGCACGTACTGAAAAAGCATTCCACTTCTGTTTGAATACTGAGGCTGAACGTTGTATGTAAAGTTTATAGTTCCAAAAGTAACATCTTCCTTTTGTTTTAGGCTTGGGCTCGAGAGAGCAGACACAGCTGAAAAGGCTCTTACTGTCATAGTTGATTTGCTAGAAAAATATGGACAGGGAGGAAACTGCATGGAAAGCCGCATGGTATTTACATACCATAACAGTTTTCTGATAGCCGATAGAAAGGAAGCATGGGTGCTGGAGACAGCAGGAAAATACTGGGCAGCAGAAAAAGTAGAAGGTATGGATCATCATCTTCACTTTAAACATTTCAAATGCAATAATAATTACCAGTTCTTTCCTTTTCGTTTACCATTTCATTAAGGCATCAGACTAGCCTCCAGATATGTACATGTGCCTATAAACAACCTGAGCTGCTTCCTGGGGCATCAGTTTAGAGAGGCCAGCAGTTTCTTAGAGTCAGAGATGACCACTCACACTTGGAAAACAGAGGACAACAAGATTGTCAGCATAAGAATGAGAGCAGTATGAATGGTCTAAAGGATGGTGGCAATTGATGATGATTTCATTTGGTTACAGGGTAATACTGACAGGATCAGTGCACTGGGCCCTGAAGTGGCTCATTCTTCCAGTGGCCCTAGAAGGACAACCTATGTTTTTGGAGGTCTACAAGGAAGAATGTAAAGTTGGGAATAATCAGGACAGAATGTGAAACATCATGTTGGCAATAGAACTAAGTGAGTCAGAATTGAGTGGCAGTGGAATTTCCATCAGAAGTATACATAAAAAGAAGTACCCAGGGCCAAAGATCTTGTAGGAAACTCTTCAGTGCATAATTTGTTCTAGTAAGCCAATTGTAAACAAAATACCAAGAAAAAGCATTCAATGTGTTAAAATTATTCTTTCCTCATCTTAAAAACAGGAGGTGTACGGAATATTTCCAACCAGCTCTCTATCACAACCAAGATTGACAGAGAACACCCAGAATTGAAGGAATATGCCAAAAGCATGGGCTGGTGGGATGGCAAAAAGGAATTTGATTTTGCTGCCACATATTCTTATATAGATACTGCCAGAATGACCACATCCAGAAGCCGATACTCTGAAGGCTATAAACTTCTGAACAAACACAAAGGTATAATTTTTTAATATTTTTTAAGAGATGCGAAACGTTTAGTGAGCCACACTAAATCATACATTGTTAAGACGTTTCACGAGGGTAATCATTCACAAGATTTGGTGAACCAGAACTTACTAGAGTAAGTTTTTACCTAAAGGAAAAATGCTGAAAGACCTCTATCCATTTTTGCCAGTTTGTTGATGTGGAAAAATTAAGACAAGGGTCAAACGCACAGCTACAGTAACAACACTGAGAGGTCACATTAGTACTGCTAAATACTCCATAAGATGTAGCTCTGAAACATTTTGAGAGGGTAGACATTATTACTGTACCTCTGAAAAAAAAACCAAACCCAGAGGCTAAACTAGACTCCAAATGGTTTGCACAAACAGAACCATATGAACAACTTCAGTCTGGTACCATTCATATAGGCCTAATATAACAGCACAGCAGTCAGATATGTATCTTATATTTGTTTTTAGAGATCTGGTTTTAAATCTTTTTAGTTTCATTCTAACTGCTACTCTAACCGCTACTCTAACCTTCTATAGTCTAATAAAAAACTGAGAGCAGAATAAAATAGTTTTTGTACTCTAAGGAGGTGCTTCTAATCACTAACTTATCCAGTTAATTTTTCAGACCTCTATAGAGAGAAGCTATTACTTCTCTTCTAACTGCATCCACCTGGCAGGTTTTTGTGGCATCTGTATTCATTTGATCATTTGAAGTAATTAATCTGAATCAAAATTACATTGCACCCCTGTTTTTTTTTATTTCTTTGGCTGAGCTCTGCCAGACCACATTTAGCATTTAGTTAATGCATCAGAATGAATTAACCTTTTGCTGTCCTGCTCTAGTGATCATGTAAATCTCGCATTCATTTTGGGAATTGCAGGTTCTGAATGCTGACAGCATTTTCATAATATCAGTATTTACTAGTATTATAACAATGGTGAAATTCTATCAGTGTTTTCATTCTAAATCCCCATTTTCACGCATTTACTTGAGCCATTTTGAAAATCACACTGGGTGTTCAGGTTATAAGCCTCATGTGGTTTCAGTTTGGTTTTGATTTATTTTAAATAGGTGCTCTAACTAAAAGCTCTTTGGTTAGCATCAGTAAAATCACTGGTTTCTTTATCTGCCCTTCCCATCTTTTTCACTCAGTGGCATGACAGTTTTTTTCCAGGCTTCCTACCTTGCGAAGACCATTTTTATAAAAACATTATTTACATTTAAAAAAACAGGGAATGTATTTCAGGAATAAAAAATAATATAAAAGTCTAATGGAAGATATGTGATACCTTCTTTCCTGCTGGACAAGTTGCAACTTACAGTTGACAAACTGACTGTTGCTTCTGTTAATTTCTTTGATTTATCTAGCTTGTTGATTTCTTGAATTCTCTGACTTTGCCAGGCAACTGTCGGAATACTTAAGAGCATTTCCTTGCTGAAATGCAGTGCTTCGTGTCTGTCTGCAGGCAATCTGAATCATGTAAAAAATATAATATTGGATACATTTGAATTAGTAGCAGAGTGATTATTTCAAAAGTATATATCAAAGCAGTTTAAAAAATTAATCTTATTGCAGCTAGAACTTCAGTGGAGTTTAAATGGTAGATAATGTTTTCTGCCATGAGCATTCGCTCAACTGGGACACCACATTTGAAAAGAAAATGGCAGGTGCTGCCTGTAAGAATATTGGATTGCCTAAGGATACCATACCAGGATTTAAGCTGCAGTGTATGCTACACAAACAACGATATCATTAGAACTCGAGATGCAGAGGTGTATGTGGAAAGGTTTTTTTTTTCACCCTCCTGAGAAAAAAAGAGTTCTTTTCACAGAGACATTTGGCATGGCACCTCACATATGTAGATTAAGACTTCTTTATAAATGAATGTACTGTTGTTGTTTCTGTTGATTCAGAGTATAGAACACGTTGTTACTCCAGTGCATCCTTTCCATTGTCAGCTTGAAGCCTTAAGTGCTTTCAAAAGTCAGATGATTAAAATAATAAATAAAATAGTTACCGTCTTGGCAATTGATTTTCAGTTATACACAAAATCCATGCACAGTTGTCATTATTTTTACATTTCCAAAGCAACCAAGTAGTTTTAACTGTGTACAAATACCAATAACTACTATTGTGATTTATCTTAACTTCCACACAGTGCTCAGAAAGTTCAGCCTTTAATCCAAGCTACTACCTTTCATCTAAAAAGTTACTGTGTGAATGACCATTTGCTAGCCATATGTATTTGCCTTTTCTGGGAAACATCACGTGTCATTGTTCTCCCCCTTTTCTAACTCATAAATGTCACAGCTCATTATCACCTGCTCTTTGAAATAAATATTTCAGGGAAAACAGTAATATTTTTTAAGTGTGTTAAGATATACTGTTAGGATGATTTTTTTCCCGACAGTGCAAACTAAAATTGGCATGGTTATTAAAGGCAAAAGCACCCAGAGAACATGCCTTTTAGTTTGTATTATAAGTAGTGCTGTGTGCAAATAATTGTATTGTATCTTAAATAGGATCTATCACTTCTGAAATAATGATGGAAATTCTTCGTGACAAAGAAAGTGGCATTAATATGGAAGGTGGAGTTACGACAACTGGAAGCATGGTGTCTGTGTTGCCTCAGAATCCTGATCTGCCCTGTATTCACTTCTTTACTGGAACTCCATACCCTGCGAGGTGATGTAGCAGCTAGTAATTCAGAAAAAAAGGGGCAAATATCTGAATGAAAAGTGTTGCAATTGGTCAAACTGTATTCATTTCTGCTTTTTTTGTTTTTTTTTGTTTTCCCCTGAAAAAATAAAAAAGTAGGAGGAATACATTGTACATTAATGCCATGTACCAGCCTACCTAGTGAAAGGCTCCTGTGACACTTGAACATCAGTTAAGAATTTTTTTAAGATTTCTTTCTCAAAAGAAGGGATTAGAAGAATGGGGAAAAATACGCAGCAATCTGAATCAACAATTTTAACAAAACTATCAGTAAAGGATCTCTGTTCTGTTTTCTCTTTCTAGGTCTGTATTCAAACCTTTCATTTTTGTGCCCAATATTACTCCGTTATTAAAAACTAGCTCTCCTACATTTGGTCAAGATGATCCAGTTAAGAAGCAACCACGTTTTCAGTATAAGCTAGATCGAAGACACGAGCTCTATAAAAAACATGAAAGTGCTGCTGTAGTTATGGAAACTATCAAGGTACGTTGATTAAATTTGATTTCAATGCAAACAGGTGGTTTAAATAAGCTCCTTGCTCACATTTTGTTAATGTGATACCATTTAATGCCCTTTGATGGATCATGCAGAACATTGTAGTGCACCAGAAGCCCATCATCTTGGCATCTGGCAGGCATATGTTTCAAACACTAAAAATTGCAACTAGCACTTTGCTGCACCCCCAGGCGTAGCCCCAGGCAAGTATCTGTCCTGCTCATCTTGCAAAGCAGCAGGCCACAGGTACTCCTGCACTAATCAGATAATGGGGCAGTGCTTCAGCAGCCACCAGCAAATAAGCAGGTCCTGAGAAGAGTGCTTGAAACTCTTCAGGACCCTGGTCTCAGTCAGTAAGGAGGCCGTGGCTCTTATCATTGTTTGGTATGGACAGGAAAGGAGACAAGATCACACAGACAGCTGGACACAAAGATGAAGCAGGGAGGTAGTTGCTTACTTTTAGCAGTAGTTTCTTCTATTTACTCATACATGTTCTAAGACATATGCCCACTTAAGTTTTGGTAGCATAACTACCTAGAGCAGCTTTAGTTTTGTTTATTTTTAGTCCATCAGAGAAGCATGTAGGAAGATGAAGTGGGTGCTAGATACTGGGAAAGATATCTAAGAAAACCTGTCAAGGTGCTAACTTCCACCAACACAAAATTGTACCCTAGAAACTATTGAGAGGTTAAAATAAGGACAGCACAATGGAATTTCTTCAGTGTGAACACTACATACTCTATGTAGTTTTTAGTGATACACGGATGTTTCTTTTTGCAGGGCAAAGATAAAGAGATGCTGGAAGAGTTAAAAGAGTTGGAGAAACAGAAGATAAGTGAAATGGAATCAATCCTACAAAATGGATGTCTTGACAATAACCAAGTGGTTAATCTTTTTTCACAGTGTGTAGAAGAAGAACTCAAGATATATAGCTAAAACTACCATTTGAATGTGATGATTGTGGTTTTATGATCAACTTTTAATGGAGTGACCATATAGATTACATCTTATTTTCAATATACCAGTTAGTATGGACAGTTTTAAAGATGTGGATTCATATTTAGGCCAAACAGCTTTTGGGTTGTCTGAAACAATGCTGAAAGAGGCAGGTACCAGCTTTGTATATGGCTTAAGGCTGTTCGCAGAGACTTATTTCATCAACAGGTAGATGCAAGTATAATGTAAATGCTTGACTAAACTGCAGAACAATCTCATCTTTAGATGAGGAACACAAACTCAGATTTGGAGAACGAAGTTCTAATGTACACACATTTAGCTTTTATAATCAAGATAATTGCAGCAGTACTTCATATTACCTGAATTGAAATGGTTATGCTGAAGGACTTCCTAAAATGTAGAATTTATTACTTGGACTGAATAAAAAGGAAAGTGATATGCAAGTCAAATAACATTGATATTCAGCTATTTGATGAAACCATTCCAAGATGTGTTTCATATATGAACCTTCTAGTCCTTCAGTGTAAAATGAGGCTAAGAGTTCAAGGTATATTAAAACCAAGTCACTTTTACAATTTTGTCATGATTTGTTGTGAAATCTGATGGATTTCAACAGCGCAAGCATCCTGCAAGTTACAACACAATTTTCACTTCCTTGTCTTACTTTCCCTACCCTGATACCGAAAAATAAATTATTTACATACAACACAATTATTGTCAAATTAATTCTGCAGTACACTTTAATAACGTCATCTGAGTTTTTAAATGTTTCTTGGATTGTTAATTTTTAAATCGGGCACCCAGAAAGGAAGAGGCTGGGGTACACAAGTACATACACGTACTCAGTGGGACACTTAAAAGGACCTTTAAAATTTTTTCACGTCATGTAAAGCCTTTTAATCATGATTTGGCTTGCCAAAATTATTAGACTATGGAGTTGATTTAATCAAGCTTTTTGCCCTGCCAGGAACTCTTCCTCCCTGATCCTGTTTAAAAGTAATAATAAAAGTAGTGTCGTATTGATAATGTACAGCAAGGCACAAGCTGAGCAAACAACAAATAATGAAGATTCTGACTTTACTATGTGATCAAACAGGATAAAAACTATGACTGGAAGGAAAAAAACCTCACCCAGCACCACTGCAAACCTTCAGAAGAGAACATACAACATGAAGTGGAGCATTAGAGCTGCAGTAGCAGTATGTAACCTGATGGAGCATTCCCCTCGAAAGACAGCAGACCACCGAAAGACCATTCTTTGATGATTTTTTCATATTTAGTCAATTTCTAGAATCATCTCAGATGCTAAAAATGAGGCTGCACGCATGCAGTTTTTTCCTTTTGTAAACGGTTCTATCCCCCCCACTGGTAAAACAAGTAAGTATAGGCAAACAAAAGAAATACATATTTTCCAGAATGAGAGAGAAAATCAAGAACTTGGCAGAATTTGTTTTTCCTGACCCTAAAATGAAAGCAAAAGTTAATTTGGGATACTGTGTTCAGATCGACAGCAAGAAATTAGTGGGTTAGGAATGGTTCTTGGACTTTCCAGTTCTAGTAATATGTGTACCAAGTAGCAGTAGCAAGGAAGACTGATTAGCAGGTAAGACTGAAAGCATGCTTGAGTTGACTGCGATCCTTTCGTGCTTGTGATGCCAACAAAATTTCTTAGAAGTTAATAGTACAGTGGATTTTCATGAACTGAAGGGTATATTTATTAAAATTTTGCTTTATTTACCTGTTCTCTTGGATGTCTACACCTGACAATTGTGTGTATCTTTATCTATTTTGGATCATTAGCTGTTTCACACTAGCTCTTTGATAACTTCAAAGCATCAATAAATACCAGGTCAAACTGCTGGAAACCAAGGTATAAGCCAAGTTTACAGGTAGCATAGCAAAATAAACAATTTTATGCTGCAATGCAAATACAGTGAAGTCACAAAGGAATGAAAGTAGTGAAGATGGTGGAGCAAGCCTTTAAGTGAACTTCTTGGCCACTTAATGATGGGGTGGCAATTAACAGGTTAAGTATATCAGACCAGTTGCCTTTTAGGCAAATACAGTCTTAACTGTTCCTCTCATTTCTGTGCTGCTTTATATTTACTGGTCTACAGGACACAAAGTAAAAACAATGATGTGATGTGTGGAGATACATAAAATGATGACCAGAGTGCAGGATATTTTTGTACCTTCTTTATCCTGAGATTTAATCATGCAGTGTGTTCTAGGAAAGGGAAAGGAAGATGAGATCAGGAGGGATAGATAACTCTCCCTCCTGTAACCATACATTTTAAAAAAAAAACCCAGAATTTCCTCTGGAGGGCAATCTTTGCATGTATTTCATCTCACAGCTTATTTTAAAAAGTCTAGAGCTTTATGAAGGATCATTATTTAAAAAAGAATATACTAAAATTGCTACCAGTCAAACTAGAAGGTTGATATCCACCCCTGTCCATTAACACAATTATTTTGAGATTAGTACTAGACAAAATGATTGAATGTGTCACTAGAGTCTCCCCTGGACTTACTCGTTCAGTGGATGTTTTCATGGAACTATAACTTCCAGGTTAACTGAGATTTACCATAAACTAGTCCACCTTCAAAATAAAAGAACTCCTTGTACCACTGACCACATCATTAAAGCAAAGCAATTTCTAACCACCAAAAATTCAGTAGATCAACTCTTGATATACGTCAAATTGTCAACTGTTTTAAAATTGGCCAGTGCTCCTTGGTGTAAGCAAATATAATTTATCAGATAAAAGTTAGTAAACTTTCTAAAGCAATTCAAAGTCTATTCCTAGCTTCCAGAAGTACACAGTGATTTAGAAATAAGATTATAATGTCCTGTATTTCATTCATAATTTCTTTAATCAATTTATTAACCGTCCTAGATGCTCATTGGACTAAGGGGTATGATATCAATCACAATGTTTTAACACTTAATCTAACAGAATTTGGTGTCAGTTGTTAAATAAAGGTGTTCTTGTCATTAGATTTGTAACAGGGAGCCTTCCCTAAGAAATTTTGAGCAATTTCTTACTTCAAACATATATGTTGTGTTCAAGTCCAGAGCACAATAGAGCCTTTATAAAAAGGGAGGCAAGGGCAGGACTTTATGATGAAAATGAGAGGAATGCAAGAATGATGACTATTCAGAGGACTGTAAAACTGACCTAAGCTCAACTTCTTGAACATCTGAAGAATTATTATTTCTTTTAAAATTTTATTTGGTAAGTAGATAATAATGCAAAATGTTCCTAAAGATCTGTTCAGGCTCTTAGACAAAAACTGGTATCTGTGTGTGAACTCCCATTATCAAGTCCTTTGCTTACTTAAAGAGCATCAAGGGTGGATTTAAGAAATAGCAAATTTGAAAAAAGAGCCACTTTAACAAATCTCTCAGAAACATGCATTTCTTGTGAAGATTCACAAGCACACATAACCCTCCCCCCCAAAAAGCTCAGAACTCTAAAATCAAGTAATAGATTTATTGACACATTACAGTATTTAGAAGCCAGACATACTCATGGCTTCTGATCTTAATTCACATACATTTAATTATTCCAAAACATTTGATGTAGCCATCTTCAGCAGCTGTAATGGAAATAGTGCTGTGTTTTCCTTTGTGGCCACAGCTCGATGTAAGCATCAATTATTTTGTTACTGGAAAACATTAAAATATGTCAGTTTGTATAGCAATAAGACTGTCAATAAAGGGAATTATTTTTCCAATGTAAGTCTTGCATGGAGTTACAGCTACCAAAAAACAACTGTTTTTTTAACAGTAGTTTATGATGCTAAAATCACTTTTAATTCTCAATTCAAAGTAGATGCATAAGTAGCTGTACTAAAAATCTGTGTACTAAAACAAGGAAAAAAGAAGGGAAAGAGTTTTTTTAAAAAGGATGAGATGTTATTCATATGCTTGAGCAAATATTTTTTTTAATACCTGTGTTCCTTTCCCTCACTACATAAAATTTTTATACAGACATAAATGCTGTTCTTGCAGCTATCAGATACTACAGTTTGTCTTTCACCTTTTCAAAATACTGTAGAATACACAGATTCTCACATTCTGCCTTCACTGCACAGGAATCTGAATGACACTGGAATAACTACTTAAAACACTGTAAGGTGATACCCAAGGCTTATCAGAAACCTGTGTTAGGCAACCAATACTAAAATTCCAGTATCTTTAGTTACTCTAAACTCTAATGTGAATGTTCAGTTGGATTCTTTATATAATAGATTTAAAAGCCATTGTACTTAATTTAAAAGGTTTTATGATATGATAAAATTTTTCATCTTGATTTGCACAGGTATCCAGGGCTTCCAAAACATGTTTATTTGAAGCTGGCTCTCCTGAATTAAACTGTAAAGGCTAATTGTGGAAGGTAAAAATCTACTCTTGAGAAAGCTGTTACAACTACCATAAGGCAAAACTTCAGAACCTATTGTTTATATGAAGTTCCATTATATAATTTTCTAATGTGGGGGAAGCTGTGGGTATTTTTATATGTTTTCAAGATTTGTTAAGTTTGTACAAAACCATTATTTAAGTTTGTACAAAACCATCAATATTTCCTCAGCTTTAATCCTCTGACATAGGTATCATCTTCAAGACAGTTTTATAAAAGGAAGATTTTATCTTTAAGGCATAAACAAACCACCTGATCTGAGGTGTAAACATCTAGAGAAAGTTCCTGTGTTGGACAGGAGTAGAGCAGTAAAAACTGGGGCATGATAGAAGAAATCCTAATTCTATGAAGTCTAGTGGAAGCCTGACTGTAAAAAGGAATCCGTATTTCATCACACTGATGTATGGAAAAAATAGAGCAACAGGAAAAATACCTCTCATTCATGATTTTTTTTTTAGATTGTGGTACCACTCACTAAAGCTGCTGTTACAATGCCTCTACAATATGACAGCGACATCATTTTACTATTTGTTTTGCTCAAAATGGAAAAAATGCTCTAAATCCAAAGCATCTTGTTTTGTTTTAGTTGCATTCTGGTTGGAATGCTCATTGAATATCACTTGCTACAATTTCCTTCAGAATAGACACAAGTAGAACCACATCTCTTAACTTTACAAGAGAGAATAACACAATTCTCTGGGAGCTCTGAGAAAGAAACACTTCTGTTTCAGTAGCGAAGGCAGAGGAGATGGTCACATTCAGCCCTGCCTGCCTGTCCTCCGCCTACATGCTCAGGTCAATGGCTCTCAACTGCAACTGATCGCTTGGGAATAAAGCGGTAATACAAATATTCATCCCGAAATTCAAATTCATTTGTAATATGCTGGACGACACCTCCTTTCATCAGTCTGTCTCCATACATCACAGCTTCACCGCGGTCAGAAGCAAGGCCAACTTGCATGAGCCAGTTCACCAGGTCACAGCCAAAGAAGATGCCAGTGGAGACCTTCGCACCACACCTGTATGTCAAAGGAATGATTCACCCACATGTTCTGTAAATCTGGTATCACCACTGCACGATGGGGAAAGGCAAGGAAAAATAGCAGGAAACAAGGAAAGACATCATGATAGTTAAGAGCATGTCAGAAGAGAATTTGAAAGTTTTGTGTATTAGGGACGTGCCAATGTTCACTACCTTTTCCTACAGCCACTTCAGTGAAAAGCAAAATGTACCTACGAAGTATTTTAGGCTTGGGCAAATAAGCTGCAGTGAACATAAGTAGCAATTTCCTAAAAACACACAATGCATTTCTATTTCCTCGACACTTACTTCCCAAGCACTCATTACCATGACCATTTTGGCAACAAAATATCTGATTTTAGTGCAGCAGGGCAGCAAGGAATCTCAATCTGCACTTTAACTTCATTTTATCGTTTCACTACAGCTTTAAACAGACACTGACTGTTTACATATATTGTAAACAAAAAACATTTAACTTGCATGTATGATTAAATATTTACCACACAGGCAATACTAAGAAGAAACAAAACCTTTAGAAGACAGAACTAATTTTCTTTTACATGTTTATGAGGCAATGCCACTAACATCTACCTACTTGTAGCAAAATACCATTTACCTGCAGCAATGAATGTTTCTTGTTATCTAAAATCTGCTCTATGCAACCCATGTGCAGGGTTTCTGAAGACAATTAACAGCTACACAGTAAAAGCCAAACTTCTTTCCCTATTTTTAAGTTAAAAGCAGCAGTAACACCAAGCAAGCGTTAACATCTATTGGCAGAGAAGCAAAAATTAAAATAAACAGGAATCCATGATTACAAGGTCTCAGTTACTGCATGTTTAAATCAAAGAGGACAGGAACAAGTTAGATGAGAATTTAAAATGAGAAGATAATTGCTTTCTTTTATCTCACAAGGAGAAATAAGAGATTAAATCAGTTCCACACAAACATAGTAAAACAATGAAGCAACAAACGTCAGATTTGGATGTATTCTCAGGTGATAGCTGATTAAAAAAAAAAAAATCCAACACAAATCCCAACCAAATGAATAGCCTAAAGCCCAAGAAACCAAAACAGCAGCAGAGGCACAGGAAGAACACTTCTCCTATTTCAAAACAAACATTTTGTGATAACATCTTTTCTGTCTGGCATGAAAGCAGCATGTCCTCAAGCTGCAGCAGTTCATTTCTCCTAAATGCATAACTTCATCTCTTATGGAACTTCACCGATGTCTCAGAAGACTGATGCTGTCAAAACCCAGTTCTGTTAATCTAGTCCTACTTAACAGCTCACATAATGAGTAAAGCAATAGTGTCCTGTTAGAACAATTTTTCATGTGTCCTTTTCATACAACAAATATTTAAATAAAGGCAGAACCTTCTGCTTGTTCCTGCTGCTTCAGTCTGCATTTCTCTTCTTACCCACATACACATACCTGGCTACATAGTACTTGATTTGGGTATCATAATTTGCATCTGAAAGCTTTGCTGATCTCACAAATTGAGGATTAGGCCTCATGAGAGAAATGAGGAAAAGAAGTTATATGAACTCAAAAGGTGTAAAGGTCCTAAAAACACTATAATCTCATGTACTGAGTAGCCTCTGAGTACATAATGACATCAGTTGCAATAGTTTCTCCTACTGTAAAAGCTATTTATTAGTAAACATTCAGTCACATAAATACCGACACCACCTTAATCTCAAATCAAAATAAATGAAGGGTCTCAAGTTTGACAAAATTCATAGATGTGCACACTCTACTACAGACATTACCCTATACATTTCTTCAGAAAGATTTTCTCTCTTGAACTCCAGCTACATGCAAAATCTGCCATTCCTTAATGATATAAAACTTTCTATAATTTCTATGAAACTTAGATGGATAATGTGACAACTTGCACCTCAGTGTTTCAATTTGAGACTAGAAACATTTCTCTGTTGCTGCTAAATTCTTAATCCTCAACTTGAGGGCTGAATAAATATGCCACAACAGGCATCGCCCATGGACAGATTAAACTGCATTTCATTATTTCCAGTTGGTGAGCTATGACCTTTGTAACAAGTTGTATGCGTAGGGAGGAACCTTACCTTCTGCCTCTCACAATGCTTTTGACACAGAGATCTCTATGATAACGAACAAACTGTTGACAGGTCATCCTGATCTCCTCCGGTACAGAGGGATCTGTATGCCCAGCTGCTTCTCCTCCCCAGAGAAATTCAAGTCTTAAAAAAAAAACAAAAAAAAACCCAAAAAAAGATAAAAGAAAAATAAATTCAAACCAGTAAATCAACGAGAGGCATTTTTAAGTAAACTGCAAATAATGGAACAGATCTCATAGGAAGCTTATCACAACTATTTTACTGGGTTTCATACCCAATAATTTACACATAATTTCCCTAATAAACTTGTATGGCCTTTGAACAGAGTGGCTTTATTCCAGGCTCAGGCAGAAAGAAAGACAGAGAGTTGCTGGGAGTCACAGCCAGTGAGCTCTGAGTTAAAATGGCTTTGTACAAGAGACACCACCACAGCGAGGTACCAACAGAAAGCACTTGCATGAGGTTATGAATACAGGACTTTAAAACAGTGATGACAGAATCTGGTTCAGCATTCACATCTAAGCTGAAATTATTTCTGAAGATCAATCACCTCACTGACCCAATCACATATTTTGTCATCATTTGCCAAAGATTTTGTCTATAGGAAGCCTGTGGGATTTTCGTCTTTGGGAGTGCCATTAGGACAGCAATGAAAATACATACACAGTGAACTGCAGTTAACTCTCCATAACTGTGAGAGAAAAAAAATGTGGAAGACTGAACAAACAGGAAATGGAATGCAATGGCACCGAACACTCAATACCCTTGCAAAATTATTATCTTTAATAACTAACTTTATAAGTTAAGTGTAAAGATTCTGTTTACCTCCGCTTGAATGGTAGAATGATTAAATGCTTATCTAAGCCAAAAATACCAAAGGAAATGAAGCCCTGCAGGAAAAAAAATACAGAAAAAGCAGCATTAAGCAAGAACTTCGGTTTCTAAAGAACATAAACAAAATTTTAAAAACTCATTGCCGAAACACACATAAGAAGTATCCCTCTTCTACAGGTATTGAGATAGCAACACCAGTGAAACTTTCTGGTACAAATAAAGCTAAAATTCTACTCAGTTTCCATTGGCATTCAGTTATCATTTTTACCTTAGAAAGTGTTCATGCACATAGAAAACGTGCATTAAGATAAGAAAGCTATCAAAGCAAAAGAAAGATCTTGAGAAAAAAAGTCAAAACAACATAAGGAGCTGGTGACTTCAGCATTGTTTGAGCACTTCAACTTACAGTGCTTATAACAACATGTGCTGCAACACTCAGGAACAAAGGTATTTTCTGAACAAACATTGATACATACCTGACCAAAATTAAACACAGCACAGAAAAACTGTAATTCCACATACAGCCTTCCAGGCTCCTGGTTGAACAGCCACCACAAGCAACTGGAAAGATTCTGTTAAGAAAAAAAAAAAAACAAACCAAAAGCAAACAACAACAAAACCCACAAACCTAACCTGACTGTTAAAAATCAAAAGCACTTTCTTACTCTTCACATGCTAACAGACACTTGTGCAATTTTCACTGTCTTTATTTAACAAGTGATGCAGATAGAAGACAAATAAAGGCAATAAACACCTTAAATATCATTTTAGTTAGGCTTTATACTGGCACTGGGGAAAGTTTGCTTGTTTTCAATAAAAACAATGCAAAACATAACAGTGCAGAGGTCCTGCCCCTTTACATGTTTATATAAGGAACTTCCCTTAAGCATACTTAGGTATTCAACCTAATACAGCCAATATCAGACCAGACAGATTTGCAGTATTTGTCTTTAGGCCTGTTTAGCTGAACCAGTGCTTTCTATGCATTTTCTGCATTGCTCAGATTGCTTTAAGCTGAAGCACATACCCTTTCAGCTAATTTAGATGCCTGACAGAAGGAAAAAACCTCCAAAGTTAACCCCTTTGGGTGTATAGGCTAATTCTTAAATGTATCTGCTCTCTTTTCATAGTATCTACATAATCGTTCAGATACAACTAAAACAGAGGCTAACATTTGGGACATCACGTAAATATAGAAGGTGTAAAAATACATCAGCATGGAATATTTTATATAGGAAATTTGAGAGAAGGAAAACTTCCATTTTTTAATTTAACAGAATCTGAAAAGCAAGAACAGTAAGCACTACACTACATAGTTGTGCCACAGTGCCCTGCTCTGCAGTGTTACATATTTATGCCATAGTATTTTCCATTTCAAATAATTCCATTTCCCTAATTGTCATCCACAAAAAGCTCAACTTTAGGCATTACATTCAAACATTACATTCATCCCTAATGAATTACATGTTAGGATTTCACACTTTCACACAGGAGCAGCCATCTTCACAGCTTGGATCTAATCAGTGATGACAAATTAGCTATGCTGCCTCCAAACCAGCACTAAAGCAGCAAAACTGGATTTTCTCATTTCAAATAAAGTCTTACATTATTCTTCATTACTAAAGCAACCCAAAGAAACCCAAGTTCCAAATATAAGCACGATTAGATGGAAACTATTTTTGTACTCTCTCCTTCAGAAGTAGAATTCACTGGATATTTTTAATTGATCACTGTCTCAGGAATAAGACTATTTCTTGAGAAAAATGGGAAGAGGTGCAATAGTGATGAATTAATTATCAAATGATATAGTTACTTTTTTTTTTCCCCTTTATGGTTCTCCAGTGTGACTTGCTCACTAAACATCATCAATTTTAAGTTGCCTTTAATTTATGATGTAGCACTGAAAAATTAATTTTATGATATCCCTCTTCCAAGGATACAAGATCTCTCTTCCAGGGAAAAAAAAAAAAGCCTCTAATTTATTTAATGAATTGTTACACGAGGAATTGGAAGATTTTTCTAGATTGTTTACATAGCTTTCCTAAAAATCATTCCACTTCAATGAGTTAAAAAATAGGGGGAAAAAAATACCTACAGCAAACAGGCCAACAATAAGAAGTAAGCATAGCAGCACGTGTCTGGCCAGCTGTTTGTCTCCCGTCTGTAGAAGCTGCTCTTCCTGAGCCAATACACAGGTTTGAGCACTGCAATGACTCACGCACTGATCAGCTGAAAATCAAACCAAAACTTTTCATTACGTCTCTAACTTACAAACTCCATGAGCAAAACTCAATAATGTAAGTATCTGTACTGAAGTCACGCACACAAAACTTAACATTGGCTCTGACAATAACCTGCTCACACATCCATTCTCAAATGAAACAGTAGTTTATACATGCTAGAAATAATACAAAGAAAGTGTTTTCTGGAATAAATATTTCAAACATCTAATATAATCAGCTCTAAAGTTTATCTCTGTATCTTAGCATTGTTGAGCTCTAGATCAGACAATCAACTATTTATTTCAGTTCTGTGACTGTAATTTTTAACATGGTATATCAGAACACTGTCACAATTCTATCAATCAAAAGAAGCTAAACACACAGAGAATAATGTATGCTTGTTTTCTAGCTACAGAGCTCTAAGTAATTCTGAGTATCTTCCTGTAGATGGCAGTGAAAAACTTCCTGGCAAGGGCATACCTAAGTACTTGCATCAGATACCCGTCATAGCAGTTCAATGGGATAGAAGAAGGATTAGTAATTATTGCAGCCAAAGTTACACAAGTGTATCCTTCACAACTTACTTTTATTGATTTACAGTTTTGAAGTGCTCCCTCAGTAGGCTTAGAAAATTTCCACTCAATCTTAAGATATTTTCTACTTTATCTTTTAGGATAAGAAAATTAAACTTGCCTTCCTCCACAATTGGAAACCATTCTTACGATGCTTGTCTGAATTCCTTAATAGATAAAATAGTTTGCAATAGCTATTAATAACTACCAGACAGAATAGAACAATACCTAACACATTGTCTAATACTTGACTATAATATGAAATATAAGTTATGCATGTAGGGTTGAGAGAAGAACAGCCCTAACAGTTTCTTTGTGAGAACAACATACATAAATGTTGTGGAAGAGTTTTCAGTTTTAAAACAAGGAGACACTACTGCTTTACCTGTCTCAATTGGAGGAACCTTGCTTTCAACAGCATTTGACACTGCTTTGCTCTCTCTAGCACAGGATAATTCACCATTTGTTCCTTGACAAGAGCAGCAATCTATTAAGTGTATACAGCAACAGGATAGTTAACTTCCTTCACTATCATAATTTATTTTCCAAGTATAAAAATATGCTTTATATAGCTTTAACTATTATGTTCAAAAATAACCCAAAAGAAGAAAGTAGACTTAATTTTTCCAATCTGCTGAAAGGGGAAATGGATTACACCACTAATATATATATATATAGATATATAAAAAATGTAGCACTATCACCATGGAAGCAACACAAGTACTTCTGGCTAGAGTGAAAACATATAGGAAACGATCAAAAAGACTACATAAAACAAGGAATATTAGAAACACGTTGAGTAGCAATGCTGAGGGCATGTAATTAATTCTCAGAGAGATGCTTTAGCGGGTAAACAATCTAATATGCCTCGTGGACTGCACTTATCACATCATTATCAAGATACCATTACTTACAAATAACCCACACACATGCATTTTTTCCTGTCCACATCCCCAACCCTTACAGTGATAAACATCAAATTTTCCTTAGAAACAAACCTAAATCCTTCCATCCCAGCATAACACTGGAAGGTGTAAACAATCATCCTTCCCAAGTCAGAATTAAATTTGGAACACTATTTTATTACATCCTCCTGAGCTATTTATCCTTTAAAAAAGTCTATATTTCCTACCTCTTTCTGGAGATGGCTGTGCAGAAGATCTTTGAGAAGGCTGTGCAGAAGGCTGAGGCACAGTGGTTGAAACCTGATTCTCCTCACTCCCTTCCCCTTCAACTGCCTCCACTTGGCTACGCGGTGAATATGGGTTCAATACCTCATAGCTTGACTCTTGCTTATTCCTGTTCATGCACATAAGTGAGATGCCCGACATCAATATACTAATGAACAGGATCACTGCTGTGGTAATTATCTGTTAAGAGAGAAAACAAAATACACTTAAACACAAAATAAAGGAAAATAGTTGCATATATCTGTCTTTTTAACTTCTGTGCTTTGCTAAATATACTACAAATGCATCCGAATGAAAAACAATTTTCTGTATTTACTGCATCTTGTGGCATTTGAAGGAGCCATCAGCACACCCAACTATTTTTCCTTGCCTGAGTAACTCAGCAATTGTTTTTTTTCTCTCATGGTACTCCTAATACACAAACAATCCAGAAATGTCCCCTCATCATCATCTTTCCCCTCAGGATCATTAGTGCTCCAGTTTAAGTTCTGTTCAGGTACCTATTAACTCCAAAGAGGAATGCGCTCTTGTCGGCCTCTGGCACAGCTCTGATTTCCATGTTTTCTCCAATGGGAAGCATCCCATTAATTAACCTTTCATTCTAGTCATCTGCTACTGAATACACACAATCCACTGTGAGGCTATTTTAGTACTTGTGAAAGTGCCATGTGAATAACCCTGAGAGACTCACGGGCTCTCTATCCATACAAAAGAAGAGGAAAGACATGACAAATACCTATGCTAGCGCACTTCACATCTTCTGATAAGAGGAGTTATTCATTGGTAAAAACTGTGGTTCAGGCTCAGGGATTTTCAACCCATGATTGTGCAGAGAAGTCTCCCACAGTGCAAGCACTTACTGCTACCCATGTAATGAAGATGCTATCTATTACAGACCAAAAGCCATTAATTAGCTATTCAATGGTAACAATTTTAGATGATTATCAAGTGAGATTACAAATTAGTCACCAAGAAAAGGGCTCTGCAATTCATTACCACTCCTAAGTTTTCTCTTTGGAAAGCCTACTCCCTCTTTTAGTCATAGCTACCTAAACTTGAAGGTCCTTGTTCAGACAAGTTTTCCTAATGGTGCATTACAGAAGTACATTTTTGTATCAATCTATAAGCATTTTATAATGATACAATTATTATGGTAGCCTGTACTTTGACTGAAAGCTGCTGACATAAGAACCAAACAGAGAATGTAATTCTCTACCATTGGACATGGTAGAAGTCTGAAGCAAGCAGGACAAAGATAGAACATCTTCATACCTGATGTCTTCCGTAGAAAAAGGCAGAGTCAATACTAGTGCCATTACGTTCACCAACAATGAGTAAGATTCCCACCAGAACTGTAGGGATTCTGAAAAAGCAGAACACAAAGTAACATATCTAGAACTCTCCCACTAATTCTACAGAGAAGCACTCAAATTAACTTACCCCCATCCAGCTATGATAATAAATCCAATTGGAATATTAACTGTTTCTCTTTTCCTCAACAGAAACAAAGATAAAGAGAGAAAACCTACAAAAAAAACCCCAAGAGAAATGCCTTATTATTAAAAAAGAAAACTGATAAATACAGTCTAGAAACTGTAACCTGCTCAATAACTAAGACACTCTTCTCAGACCTTCCAACAGTCCAAAACAGTTTTTTCTAGTTGTGTTATGGGAAACTAAAATAGAAACACCTATTATCTTTAAAAAAGTCATATAACAAGGAAACATTGAAGAAATTCCAGGACATTTCATATTAAACATCCACTTCTAAATGCTTAGAAATGTTCACAAGCATATAAAAGGTGTCGTAAGAACATTTAAGACACGAGTAACTAATTTCTTAAGGTATCAGCAGCAGTTTTTCTAGACTGACAATCTGAAGTAACCAACAAGTAATGTTGCATTCTGTTACAACATTTCTTTAAAAACTGACCATTCTTTTATAAAGTCAATGATAAATCTAACAAAAAAAGGTTCCCATTTTTTTACATACTTAAATATATATGGAAGTATTGTCTGGAACTGCCAGTTCTTTTCACAGCTCAGCAGTTCAGGAACATTCCCCACGCTGAAGCAAAGCCAGTATCTGTGTTACACTATACTAATCATGAAGTACCTATTTCAGCTAAACACAAATGCAACTCATTCCACAAAAACACCACAGGAATTAAACCCTTAGACTTCAGGACTCAAGAATGGTATAAAAAATCCCCTGAATACCCAAAGTCTCTTTGTTAATCACACATGTAAGGTTCTCCAAGCTTCTTGAGGCATCTTTCAATTCTGCCTAACTCAAATAATTCCTTCATTAATCATATACAGCTGCAGAACACACACACTGTGTTTAGACATTACAGGTACTGGGAAAAGAAATGTTAAAGCTACTTGGGTATTTCCCTTCATTCTGCATTTCCTACTTTTTTGAGGCACAAAGTTTTTCAATCTACCTAATACTGAATCCTTAAACTCTTAATCTGTTAAACTCTGTATTAATTAAAAATCACCAATAAGATCTTGACTAGCTGAAGGGCAATCCACCACATCCTCTCTACTTGTAATTTCTTCTGTGTTGAGAGAAGGTTCTTGTCTCCTGTTGTGAGCCAGCAAGGCTGCTGTACACAGCAAAGGCAAACAAGACCTGCCTAGGTATAAGCTTCCAACAGCAGAAGCAGTGCCTGACACTGAACCCTGTGTTGTTCGTGCTGCAACTTGGCACAGTGTACAAGAATGCATATTTGTAAACTACATACAAGTGAAAGGAACAATTACTCTGAAGAATGCATACAAATATTTACATGCATTAATTTTAATTACAGTACCTAGGTTCTGCCTAGAAAAATCATACCTGTCCACAGGTAGGTGCTATAAAGTGAGCTGTAGAGGAATATAAATACTAGGATCTGCATTGTGATGTCTTTCTCTTTAACAATGAAATTCCATGCCACCATTCCAATGCAAGCAATAAACTGGAAAGAAAGGCAAGATGCCACCATTTAAATTGGGAAAGCAAGATGACAAGAAAAACTGAACACAGTGTTATACAACAAACTTTCAAACTCCATCCCCAGATTCACTGGAGCGTGATGTTATGCACTGGATAGTTCTTACAGCAGTGAAACAGTGTAGCAGTAAACTCAGTATTACAGTTATGTCACTGACAATGGTATCCTCTTTTCAGGAGGAAGTTTTTTGGCAGCAATTATATAGCTCAGATAAATTGGGAGGAGGGCAAGTGTAAAACTTGTTAAGTACAAACCATTTACTGAAATGATTTGTATATGAAGCTGAGGTCAACAGGTGTTTTTTCAGCCAAGAATTATATAAGTTTTCACCCAGTGACACTGCATATATGACAGCTTTAGTCCTGAAGGAATCTGAAAGGATAGGCTGAAATATTATGGAAACAGTAGTGCAATAGTTTTTTTAAGATGAAAGCTAACTTCACTGTTATAGATGTGAAGCACTTGCAACTCTCATACATGACTTTTTTCAAGTGATCAGACCTACACTATTTTTTTAAACTACAAAACACTTCAGAAAGCACTACTACACAACGTGTTACTAAAACAGCCCCCTCTCACCAAATTTAACAGCACTTGTGCAGTGGATTTCAAGGAAGAAGAAACATGTAATTTATAGTTTTCTCTCAGTTTAAGTAACAATTAAAATTAATCCAAAGCTATTTGGCTTTGCCCTTCCCTAGCCACCAGCCATGTATTCCCACACCCCTTCCTTGCATTAGCACTGGCACTTGCCTGATCCCTCAGTGAGCTGCTTCAGGGAGCCAAACCAATATGGGGATCAGTTTTCTATTTAGCTCCTTGAGTCAGGTCACCATAGAGTCAAACACTCTGCTGCTGATTCTGGCACTGCTGACTTCAGATTGGCATAAATTGATACACAAGTGTGCTCGACAGTACTAGGCAGCAACTTAAAATGCTAAAAATATATTTCAGAAGCCTCTCCCTGTTCTGATTGTTTATAATCTTGTTTGAAAACCGTATTACCAACACCAAGGGTGTATTTTATGCCACAGAAATTGTTTAGAGAAGTCACAAATTAGATTCCCCTGCCCTTCATAGATGGCTACACAGATATCGCTGTAGAAACCAAACTTGTAAAAATGTTAAGAGTTTAAAAAACCCAAAACTCACACAACAGCATTGCCCTCAGTACTGACCTGAGCAACAAGTAGATTTGTTGTAATCGTATGCGGAAATTGTTTGTATTTCTTACTCAGAAGAACAACAATAAGAGACCAGATCTGTAACATACAAGAAGGAAAAATGAATTTAAAACCAACAATGGTGAAATATTTCCAGGAACCACCAAGAGCTTGCCTCTAGTGCACAGAATCCTGGATACGAATGACTTGGCCACAGAATAGCCTGGCAATTTAGAATTTAGAATTCCCCCTCCCAAATCTCCCAAAACTGATCTGTGACAGCAAGAGGCAGCATTCTCTTGTGGCTTCCCTTGAGAGACAGTTTCAAGATTAGAGGACTTCAGTAATACAACAACTGAATAAAATTCCAACTCCCTCCAACATGGATATTTTTATTTTAAAAAAAAGCAAACAAACGAACACTTTCTGTAGTGCCTATACAGCCAACAGACAAACTGGACTTCTGGATTAAAAACCCACTTCTTAAGAACCCCAAATTTCTAGGAAATGGATTTAATAAAACTCTATTAAAACTTCCAAGTTAAATTATTTCATTAATACTCATTAATACTTCATTAAATAAATATTCACTGTTGTTTCTGGAGCTGAAGTTTGTACAAAGCCTTCATCACTATGATATCCAAGCACCTCACATGGCTTGATGCAGTTATTCCCTCTGGTTATTCTCCACACTCTGTTAATAAAAAACAAACCAAACAAAACCAAAAAACCCAACCAAAAAAAAGAAAACCAAAAAAAACAAAAGGACAAACTTTTAAGCCCTGCACTAGTGCTCTACTTACTTACCTATCTTTCTCTGCAGTGCTGCTTTTCAGCTCACCCACTGCTAGATCAAGATTTTTAACTCCTTCCTAACCCTTCTACAACAGGATGCATTGAGGATATGTGAGTTATCTTATCACAACTTGATTTGCTGCTTAAGCACAAACACTACCCTGTCATGACAGCAGGCTTTTGTATTTCACTTCATCAACACCTACCAGAGAAATGAGGCTGACAATACTTATATCAAAGCTAACATTTTGGAGTGCAGATGCCAGTGGGTTGGGGTCCATAGACGGAATGGTCAACAGCCATGCAGAAACATACATAATAGGTGCAGACACAAAAGTGCTTATCACCATGCCTGAGGTAATCTGGAAAAAGAGTCAAAGAGAAAAAAGAACACAGTTAATCAGATCTCAGGCAATAATAAATCATCTGCTTTCAGAAAAACAACAGCTGAATTAAATGCAATTTAATTCAATACCTTTGACTTAAATATACATAGACCTTTAACAAATCACTGAATTGTTTCTGTAACAAATTACTTGGAATTTGAGCCAGAAAGTATCCATTTTATACATACTGTTACACTGAAAATTGTAACAAGCTTCTGAAATAGAAAGAATAGAGTTCCCTACTACAAATTCTTACAGAGCTTTTTCATGGGTGTCAGACATACCGATGACTGTGGTCTAGGGGTGGACTTACAATGTGATAATCTACTTTCGGATGCAAAGATCCACACCATAAATAGAAAACATGTATTTGTGCACATACTAATATGCACCAATTCATGAGAAGAAGCCATCTATAACTGACATTCAAGTGATTTCTATTTTGGCTTCTCATTGCAAATTCTAGAAAGCAGAAAGACAAAGTGATGGAATTGTGTATTGTTACTTATACTACAGATAATACAGACATCTGTTTTCAAGAGATTTCCTGAGTTTGTTGGGCACAAAATTCTATCTTGTATGGTTTACTTTTAGTACTTTTAGTGTCCTCATTTTTAATTATTTTTCTTTGAAAAAGCCCAACTAAACAAACCAAAACTAGATAACATTAAAAACAACGGAAGTCAACAGGAATGTTTTAATGTCACTTCAAGCAGAAGAAAGGGAATGGTTATAAAATCGATATTTTAAGTTGAAAAGATAATTAATACCCTATACTATAAAAATAAAAGTAAAATGCATTTCTATCACAAGACTTAACTGAAAGTCAACATAACAGAATCAGTTAAAGCATAAGTTCTTCTGTAAGTTTTCAGCATTAAGCTAACACTGTTCTTCCTGAATTCAGTAACAATTTCTGTTCTTTCCTACAAAAACGGTAGCTCAAAGATAAGGTCTTTGGGAAAAAAACAAACAAACCCATACAAAAAAAATCACAAATCAAAAAACCTAACAAATCCACAACAAAGATACAAGTTTATTACATTTAAAATTATCCCTGTTCTTTCTACTAGAGTCACACATAAGAAAAGCATGAAGACTTATTTATGAACATATATTATCTAGACACTGGAGATATCAGGAGAGAAAACTTTGCTTAATTATTGAACTGAAATATAATTTACATTTGAGATCTGGTGAGTACAAGTAAATCTAAGAAGTCTATACTACAGAAAAACAGATTCATCAAGTCTACTTATTTAGGTATTTCATCAACAAAATTAAGCTCAAAGTTAGTACATGTTTGGGAGAAGCTCACTACATACAATTCCTACTTCCATATTAAATTGACTTGCAAATATTGCGACACCAGGTGCTGCTGGAAAAACTCCATACAGAAATGCATAGTTGGATAAACTGGTGTGGTTGACTGCGCTGTCACTCTTGTCCAAGAGTTCCACCATTTCTCTACAGAGAAATGGCATCAAAAGTCTGAAAAGAGAGGTGAAAAGTGATTAAAATAATATTACTCAAGCTACAGCAATAGACTGTTCTTTATTCAGAAAATGAACCAGAAGGAATTTAAGGCTTGTTTGAATAATATTTCTGAAAAGCAAAATACTAATATCACTTTGAATGATTGCCTTTCTTTACCATGACATCTACCAGCTGCTCCAAAATGTTGTGTCACAAATTAAAACAAAACCATACATATACAAAAAAAAAGGTAAAATGACACCAGACTCTGGGATATATGCACATTGTCTGACTGTGCAGACACATATTTTGTATAAACCTTAGATGCAGGAAGGCAGAACATAACTCCCCTCCCCCTCACTTTTCAACTGTTTAAGTAGCAGTAGCTAGCAGTCAGCAGCTTTGAAACTTAGACCACCTTCTGGCAAGATGTCTGGGATATAACAAGGGCTCAAGCTTAAGTATTCCATTCTGAAAGTTCTGACCAAACAAATCCTGTATCAATGCTGTTCCGTTTACCTTTAGCAATACCCAGATCTCACACAGACTCACTCTGTAAGGCTTACACAGGTTAACTACATCAACCCACGAGTAAAGCAAAGTGGTAACATTAAAAACCTTTTTTTCTCATGCTCTTATAAAATCTGTCATTGAGATGGTTTACAAACTAGGTCTTCAAGTTTGCTAGATAGCTGTACTGATATTCAAAGGCACCTTCAAATTTTACTGTACAAACTTAACCACCAAACAATCACTCCATTATTTTAATTGTAGCTCAGTAGCAAATAAAATGTTTAGTTCACCAATCACGGAGATATATTCAAGAGAAGATAATGATGGCATAAGTTATAAATATAAATTCTGATTTATTCATGCTTAAGAGTTAAGACAGTTTAAGAGAGTAAAGCAACCATTTTTAAGGACTTCCAATATAGCAGTTTAAAAGTTTTATAGGCAAAGCAAGGAAAAAAAAACTAATTTAGAGATGCACTCTATAATCTACAGAAAGTATAAATACTAATCAAATAATACTTACGCTCACTCTTGTCTAACCATTCAACTAGTAAATTTTAATTTAAGCTAGTAATTCCCCAAACACCCAACTCATGACAGATGTCCTGTGGGTAGTCCATGAACTCACAGTATTCCTGAATTCTGTTGCATACTATCCAAATTTGGGAAGTACTCACCCAAAATACTGGCAGTGAAACATACTATTAGAATAATGATTTTGAGAGAAAAGACATCTGACCAGCATATTCAGAGCTTAAAACATCCAGAGAACAAAATTATAAAAGCACATAAGTTGAACTTACAGTTTTGCTGTGATGAGAAGGATCAGTGTAACAAGCATAGACTTTGTCAGTTTTTTTGTTTGTCCCACCATAGTTAGTCCAAGGTAAAAAAGTGCAGAGCCAGAAAAAGAACTGCCCAGTCCATCAAGGAAGCTTTCAAGGTATTCAGGAATTTTCTGGCCAAGAATAAAGTTTGAGGCAATTCCTATGAAGACCATGAATACAATTGGGTTTTGCAAAACTCGAAGGAGTGCTAGGCCCACTACTTTGATTTTGCTGTGTGACACGCTGCGATTATCCCTCCACTTCTGGATTTCACAGAAGATAAACCCAAGAGGGTTTAGCATCATAAGAGATATCGGAGCCACTAGGTAAATGTACTGGAGATACTCTGGGTAAGTAGTTTGATATAAAGCTTCAACTAGAAGGCAGGAAATAGAAAGTGATTAGTGATAAAATTTCAATACAAAAATACATTAATATTAAAATTAAGTTTTGTTATCTAAGAGAAAAATTATTTCATTCATCCTTCAGAGATAAGTACATTTATAATTGATACAAGATGATATAGTAAGACAAGTACACCTACCCAATTACCATTAGCCCAGACACCTAAAGAACACATTAAAGATCAAAGATTAACTATGCAACACTATTTAATGATTCTACAAATATTCAACATTTACAGGAAAAGAAAATAATACAGCAAAATGTAACAATCCCATACACCATTTAAGTCATCTGAAATGTTGAAAAAAAAGAGTGTTTGAGTTTTTTCTGAATTGTTTGTCCTCCCCAGAAACAACAGTGCCACGGAGAATTACATGCACCTTTGCTTCTCGTCTAACTCAAGAGGTGTCAAACTCGCAGGTCTCGCTGTGCTCCTGCTGCGTAACACGCATCACACGCTGCACACGTGACCAGTGCTGGCAGGGGTGTAGGGGCAAGGAGCTCAGTGCTGCCACCAGGTAGAAACAAGGTGCTGGGCTGGATAAAACAAGGTGGAGGGCTTGATTCGGCCCACAGGCCGTGAGTTTGACATCCCTGTCTTAGGGGAGTCTTGCATCTCTGGAATTTAATCAGTTTTCAGGGGGTAAATCAGATGGAATCTTTCTACATTGATTCCATACAACACAGCAAAGCAATAACCAAATAATAAAATACACACACAATTATTATTTCATTTTATAGGACTACTCAGGACAAGAGTTATTACTGTAGTTCTGGTCCCTGAATGAACTTTAAATCATGAACATTTGTTTTCATTGCTATGACACACTTGTGAGTCAAGGTAGAACTGCTTTTTACTTCAAGTTTGTGCTAGCAGCACTTCAAGCATCATGAAACGACTCTGGAGATTCAATCCCAGCATGAATTAAAAAAAAATGCACAATATTTTTACAGTAGGATTTTATTTTCTTTTAATTATAATACCCTCTATTAAGGGTAGGAAAGTCACTTGTAAAGCTGCACAGTCTTGAATTCTGCAGAATGCAGATGTTTTTGGTTTCCCTATCATAATTTCAGAGTTCATATTGAAAAATGGAAAAGAAAAAGCAGAAATTATGCATACGAAGCAGTAAAATAACATTTAAATTGCCACTTCATGTTTGTATTTTAAATGTGTTTTATATACAAAGAGTTCAAGTGAAATTATTTTAAAACTTCTAGGTCTATACTGTTGTATTTTCCATGTATGAATTTAACAATGGATTAAATCTATCAAAATTGCTATTTAACTGGTTAACAATACAGAGTTTATCTGTGTAAAAATGTCATGTTAATTTTCCAAACTTCTATGGAAAGATAACATTTACCTTTTACCTGCCTTACAGTGTTACTGTTTCCAATAATTTGCAGAAATTTGCAAAGTGATGCTTTCCTTTTTAGTTTTTCCTACCGAGGCTGGAGAGCAACACATTCTTCACCATAACTTAATATGCAAATGTCATTCTATTTGTACTATAAAGAATATTAAAAAAGGAAGCACTATAGCATAAATACACCTACTAGACATTTCTATGGGATAACATAGCTCTCCTAAAGTACTAAAAAATGTTTACGAACACTAGGCAGACAGTTGTTGCAGGTATTCTCATTTCCCCATACACTAAACCTGTTCTTATTCTGAAAAAAATTTTCCTCAAGAATATGTTTTTCAAAATCCAAAAGATTTCAGATTCTTAACTGTTATGAAGGTAGAAATCACAGGCTCTACTAAGTGCTAAATCAGCATTTACTATAAACATCCTTGGTTTTAAATTACATAAACTGACATCTGCAACTAGTTGATTTCCCAAAAAATGCATTAAAGGTTCTTTTTCTCTTATGAGCTATGACTAAAGGACGTTATACAAGAGCTACCAGTCCTAAAATTCTGAATAAACTGCTGAATAGAACTACCAAGTTTGTAAATGCATTTAACAAGACAGTTTTAAACACTAACTACATTCTGATAAATAAATCCACTTTAAACATGCTGGACACCTTTTATGTAAGTCAAAATCTTCTAAACTCCCAAATGTTGAGTGATGCTTTTGTGCTGCTTTACACAGAATATCCATTTCAATCAAATGCAATTCAACATAAGTCACATGTAAATACAGCCAGAGTGAAAAACGTAAGAAATCATTATTTTTTAGCAAAGTGAAACTGTATATTTAATATAATATACTAATCTCCATAAGTAATTTAACTGATGTATGAAGTCCCAATGCACTTTCCTGGTTTGCATAAAGTGAAAACAATGTAGATTGTTGAGTCAGTGAGAAAAAAAGAAATCACTCTTAAAGAGTCATTAAGACAGTGGAAAGAATCCACAACTTCTATTCACAATGAAAAATTTTCTTTTTATTCAACTCAAGGTGCCTGCTTGCTGATCATAACAAAATCCCTTGAAATTAAATATATCTTTATGCTTTTTTAAAAAAAATCAACTTTCCACATCCCAACTGATCAAAATTACATATAAATTACACACTAGTTGTTCATGCTTAATACAATTAGCACCATGAAAGTCATGATAAATGAGCCGTCATTCACACAACACTTTGGTACTCTTATGCCTTAACAATACAGCATGGGAGAGCTGAGAGATGAAGCCTTTCTGTCAGAGTTGGGGAAGTCTGCTAGCAAACCTCTGTACCAATTGTTTTTCACTCCAAATCAATATCAGTTTGTAGTGTAGAACTGTCATAATAGTGATTAGGGAAAAACACCATGATGAACTTTTAAAATTTCATCTGTATTTTAATTTTCCTATATGCAAATCTCTCCTCAACAGCAAAAAAATCATAGTGGTTATTAAAGAAAAAATTAAATGGGATAAAAACTCAGAACATTATTTATCTATGTAGGAGTTCAAACTGCCTTTTTAAATAGCATTATCATAAGATATAGATTTGTCAATACTAATTTTTTTCTTTTACAAATTTCAACTGATGCAGTCTTTCAAAACATATTTCCATTAAAATGTCACACTTTACTTAAAACATTACCTATAATCACACATAAAAAGAAACAAGCAAGGCATTCTTTGTTGCCTAGTCCTGCAAACACTTCAGAGATGCCACTACCATTAAAAAGTTTGACAGTATGAATCAAACACTGCTAAAAGTTTGTGGATGGGAGAAGTGCAAGAACAGGAAAGGAAATAAACAGCTCTGAGAAATTAACAACCTTTAAGTGTGTACAGTATTAACTATTCTCATAAGTATTCCAGTAGTGCTCTTAATTAATTAAATGCCGTGAATTTGACTAGCTTGTACATAGAATATGTATCATATTTTATAAATCATTAAATATTTGAAGAAAAATGCAATCTGACAAGAAATCTTTCAAAGTAGATTGTTTTAACTAGAAGGATACAATGTAAATACATTCAGACAACCTCAAACTAGAAGTAAACAGAAATCATAACTGGCATTTTAATTTCATACCAAGAAACAAAACCATAATCCTCAAAGCCTAATTTATGATTACACTTCTGATTTCTCTCAAGAGGAACAAATCGCAGGAGATGCAACTGAGGAAAACAAGGTATTTTCACCTAGGGAACAAAAAGTATACAATTGCCTTCGCTTATATTTTATAGATATACAGCAAATTTGAAGAGAGTCAAGATTCTCCTGAGCATCCTGCCGTGGAACAAGGAGAATAAAACTGCCAACTCCTCAAATAATCTAAAATATAGACTTACTTGTTGTTACATATAAACTGGAATTGCACATTTAAGCTTATCTTTTGTAATTGCATTTTCAATTTGGTAATAAAATATCTTGCTTTTTCGCTTGCTAGAACAAACTTCTTTTCTTTTTTTGTTCTTAACCTTGTCTGGATGACAAAGGTGATCTCAAGAAAACCTGAGAGTCACAGAGTGCTGTCTCCTCAGAGAGAAGCAAACAAATAAAACATAGTCCAGGCATCTCTCCAAATGTGTTCCACCTGAGGTGTATTTTGAAGATTCTGATACCTGCAGTGTGCGTTCCCACACCAGCCCCACGGGTCAGCCTGGGAAAAGGCAGCAGTGAAAGCCACGCCGGCACAAAAGAGCCTCCCCAAAGGCAGGTAAAAGGCACTGCAATTCAAATAGCAGCAGGTGGCAGAAGCCTGCTACAACTCCAGAAGGCTTCCTAATTACCACAGCATGTAGGGCTAAAGGCGTATTACCATACCATTAAGAAAAATCTATAAAAAGGAAAAATGGGTGAAAGAAATCTTCCTTAGCAAAAGGAAAGAAAATAACAGTCTTGCAGATAGGGATAAAATTAGGTGTAATAACTGATATTGCTTAGAATTCAGAATATAGGCTTACAAGAACAAGAATACACAGCTATCGTTATACTCTGAGTGCCTTTTTGGTTTCTGTTTGTTTGGTTTTAGCTCCACTGGACTAGTGGTTAGCTACACATCTCAAGAATGGCACCACAGCCAAATAAAATTTGAGATACACAAAGGCAAGCTACCACAAATCACACAGAAATCTTGCTTTTAAAAGACACACTTCTTCCGAGCACGTCCTAAAGTACATTTACTAGTCACAACAGAGTAAATATTGAGAGATAAAACAAGACAGGCAACATAAATTGTGTTAAGTAGTACAAAGATTAGAAGTTTCTTCTGAACAGATTTAAAGTTATCACACACACTCCATGCCCAGTAGGCACCATCATTATGGCTAGATGTTTTCTCTGAGCAAAACCAAGAGGTAATGTCAGATTAGTAAAAAACCCTCTACAGCTATTTCATGGGGGCACAGGCTCATACTTCACAAATCAAGAAATGTTGTTATTGGGGGAAACTGGCAACTTCCCATAAAGGCATTTTGAACTTCTATTTTAAAACTTTGAGGGTTTTTCTTTAATTGTATTTATTTTAACATGACAATATCACACGGACAACAGTA
This sequence comes from Dromococcyx pavoninus, assembly GCA_033558185.1. NCBI lineage: Eukaryota > Metazoa > Chordata > Aves > Cuculiformes > Neomorphidae > Dromococcyx > Dromococcyx pavoninus. Next base: position 6,989 of record JAUMJL010000677.1, on the reverse strand, counting down.
GTTGGATTGTTTTAAATTATGTCTCATTCATACTAGTCAACAGTTTTCTTCCCTTATATGGTCTGAGGCCAAGAAATATGACTTGAGAAATGGCTTAGACAGCTCATAACTTCAGTTCAGAAGTCAATTTCAAATTACAGAAAAATCAAATAGACATGTTTAGAACACTGAGAAATAATTTTAAAGAATAAAGCATAAGGAACTACTTACCTATTGGATATCCCAGTGCAAAGTCATTGCTTTGTGTAGCAAAAATAGGGAACAAACCTGCTTTGCTAAATCTGTTCTCAGGACTGGCTACCAACAACGTTAAAACACAGACTAAGAAAAACACAGCAGCTTTGGCAACTAAAATACTGTACAGGAAGGACCAATTCACATTAGAAAAGTTAAGTACCACCATGTTTTTGAACAGTAGAGCCGGGAGTGCAAAACGGGACACAAAATTTCCCAATCCTTTGGCCTGAGTTGTTGTGATAATGTTGGCTCTTCCAGCTATGTATCCACAAAGAATTATTCCAAAGCATTCTAACAGGGCTGGGAAAAGCCTGCTTATTGACATAGAAGGGGTACCATCAGTGGTATTGAGTCCAATTTGGCCAGGAAAAAAACCAGACATATTAGCTGAAGATGAGAGGTTCTTTGTATTGAAGTCTGAATAGTTATCCATTTTCTTTGACCACTTCTTCCAAAAAAAGGGCTTGAAACACTCTCATCTGTAAAAGAAACATAAGTATTTATTTACTTACTTCCAAAACTGTGCTTGTGAATTTTTATGGTATCAGCCTTGCTCCTAGAAGAGTTTGCACTTATAAGTGCCTTACAAATAAACAATGAGACAAATAATATGCCGCTACAGAGAAACAACTTTGAAAAAGAAGAACGCTGAAAGATCATTCCACACACACATCACCTTCACACATCATCTTCTCACAGGTCCACACAATTCAACAAGACAATTGATAGGGGCTAAACATTCCCAAAGAAATTTGAGAATAACACCGAAATATTAAAACTAAATGTACATTGGGCATTCAAAAAGTAAAAAATCCCCTGGAAGGAATGAGATACACAAAGGATTTTTCTTAATTATCCTAGGATCTAAACATCTTTTAGAATAAATTACAGCCCTTCAGCACTTTCCAGTCATTGTTTCAGAAAACAGTAATTGCTAAATTCTCAGTAGACATTCCTTGCTTTCCTGGACTACCATTACAAATCTAGTTAACTCTCAAACAGGAAAGCACAAGATTCTGCGTACTCGTTAGCAGCTTATAACCTTTCTTATCTCTTCTGACAATTCCCAAACTGCGAGTTTTCTTTTCTGACTCCTTTTGTTTGCCACAGGACATCTTATCTCAGGTCCTCCCTGAACCATGTCCTACTTGGTTCTTTTTCCTCCACAATAAAAATACACTTTAACTTCCCAATATTAAAATCCCATCCTTGAAGTACCCTTACTGCTGATCACCTCTGCTACCACAAGCTCAGCTTTATGCATGGTCAGGAGTCCTCCTTCACCTTCATCTTTAGATCCTATTTAATCCTGGCTCTGCTCCTGAAATTGCTCTTACCAAAATCCTGAAAAGCCAAAAACCTTCTTAAAGTCTCAGAATTGATGTTCCATTTTCATCCTTCCTGAACATCATACACCTTTATCATAATCATTCTCTTCCTGAAATTTTGCCCTTCCCATGTATTTTGTAATTACAGCTCCTCCTAATTCTCCTCCCATCTCTCCTTGCTCCTATAACATTTACATGGGAGGATCCCTCTAAATTTCAGTGGGTGCTGATAGGACTCCTTCCTTGTTCCTCTTTTCTCTCCCTACATCCCCTGTCTGTGTATTTTCATAAACACTTACTAAGTTACAAATAGATGAGTCATAGATCTCTCTTTCTAATCCAGACCTATCTTCTTCTGTTAGAACTATAATTTTAGCTTGTATCTAAGATCTCTTTTGTGAATATCCTGCTGTCAATTCAAGACCAATGAGTGTGGAACTGTTCTCCTCCTATTCCTCCCAAAAGATGCTTCCTCAGCTACTCCATGTTGGGTATCTATTTTGCTAGAGGTGAATGACAAAAGTTTAAAAATCCTCTCATTTGATGGAAATGCAAACTTACTGAACTCATATTTATCTATAACTCTGTTGCAAAGAAAATCTTCATAGTCTATCAGTATAGGTTCCTTTTTTGTACATCCTTCTATAGACTCCATACAACAAAAACCACTTGCTTTCAATATTCTTCTAGTCTAAGTTTATGCCCGCTTCATCTATCACAATATAACAAGAGAAACAGCACTTACAAGATGAGAGCCAAGCAAGGAAGACACATTTCACCAAGAATTGTAGCTTCTCCACCCTGGCATAAAAACATTTGGCAAGGCCTTCTCTACCTTCAAGAAAGATTTGGAGATCAAATCATTCTATCACACTTCAAGCTTATACCTTGCTTTGTGCTACTTTGACCTCTCTTAATATTTCAATATCATGTGCTAATGATACACTTTCCAGTTATCAAGGGATCCAAGTATGACACAGTGGCCAATGAGCTAATTTGTGATGTTATTGCTCAGCCATATTCCTACATACAATTCTTTAGTGAAATTTAAGCATGCGTTAAATTATTTATGTAAAACAGATACACCCTGCAACTCCTGATCTTCACTTGTAACCAGTGATCCCCTTTGAAAGGGCTGACTATAACTCAGCGGGTTCTAAATGCAAGTAGACGTGAACTCTGCAAATCTGGTGAAGAGAGAGGCTGTCAAACACCAATATTCAGTGGCCAATTGCAAGGTCTTGTCAGAAACAGATACAGGCTTGGTGATTCTGCTCTGAAACACACACAGACCAGTAGCTAGCTCTACAGAAAAATTCTGACCTGACTAAATCCTAAAGTACTCTGGAAGTCAAGATAATTCACCCCACTTTGTACAGATAGCAACTAAGGTAAAGGCGGGCTATTTTGCTGTAAACCATTTACCATATCAGCGGCAAAGCTGAGATTCCCAGTTCCCAAGCCAGTGCTTTGTACAGCACAATGGCTACATCTGTGCAAATTAACGACTGGTTTAACAGTCTCTTTGTATCACATCCTCAGGGAACAGAGGTAATAATCAAGTACAGCAAGTCAGAGCAAAGGTGAAATCTTATGTGTTCTATCGCATCCTGGCATCCAGCATACACATATACACCCGTAGCGTAAACTCTTGAACTCATAGCTTTTATTTATGCCTGAGGTTTTTAGTAAGCAATCCTACAATGCAGTTTTAATTTATCCAGATCGAGCAGCAGCATCATCCAAATTTGTCCAATAGCCTTGACTACCTCTTCTCCCAAGGAAAACGAGTCTTCGAGTAGGGCTTATTTTAAAGGTTGTATTTTTCTTATGTACAGGTGATACATTCATCAAGATGTATTTTGACCAGAAGAAGCTCAAAGCATTACCTCGTATAGAACGATGGAAAAACTTGCAATAAATAAAGCAGACAACAAACCACTTCTTCTACTAGCAAAACTTATGTCCAAAAGAGGATTAGAGAGAGATTTCCAACACTGAATTCTTGAAAGAAGTCAGCCACATTCTACACAAGCTGCAAGATGAAAACCAGGTTTTTAGTGTAGTGTCACCCCAAATTCTTCAAGGTTGCAGCACTGCATAGAGGTAAGGCTCCTGGCAATGCAACATGTTCAACCTCCTCTCTCCTCTGTTGAGGTATTTTTTCAGTAATAAGATAAATATGAAGCTTTTTCAACTAAATACAACATTTCATCCATAGTGGAAGTGTTCGCTCTACCTATCCCTAAATTCTGCCTTTCCTTCTCATCACCTGCGCCTTCCTATCCAAGGCTGTATTTTTTACCACCGTGTTAATACTGAAGACAAAATTTATTCTTACTCACAAAATCCACAGTTTACACAAAGTTATATAGCGGGAAGGATTCTTATCACTATAACATCTCCTCCTCTTTCTCTCCTGAAAAGTGGTTTGAGCTGTCCAGGCTTTTTGCTTGCACAGATAAAGCCTTCACAGGCGGGTCTACCAAGACAGCTATGGAAGTCCACAATTTTAAACCAAAACTGTGACTAAATCAATTAAACACCTCTCTTCCCTCTACACTAAAAGTACTATTTTTTTCATAAAACCACTACAAAATACAGAAGTATCCTTGCCCCCATTTTATAATTCAGGACTTAATTAAATATGCAAAAGGTTGACTCAGTAACTGTATCAGTCAGCAGCACATGCTAAGTCCTATATCTTCCTCACTAGATCAAAACTGACATGGATGAACACCCACACATCTTACAATCATCTTTTGTAAAGTGCTGCAAATATTCCTGCTGCCTTCCCTCAGGCTACCTTCACCATAAGCTTCATTATAAGGGGCCTTGTTAAGTCATTCAGGCCCAATTTTTGGTGAACCACATGAATTTCAAAGAGAGAAACTGCATCACAGTAAAGCTGCTGCTGGCACCCTTCAGAGGATTTTGAGTGTGAATTATCTCTTCAGCTCCAGAGATGTGCACATACCAAAACATTCACATTTAACACAGATTATTTATTGCAGAGCTGTAGGTATCTTCCAGAAATGCAAGCTCTTGCACAGTGTGCTGCTTAACACAGTGAATACATCTCTCGGCCCCTTTTGCTCTATAGGATATGCACATTTACATAATTGTTGTGAGATTGTGTAATGACTAACTGCAGATTTGACATACAGACTTATCACACCTTAGGCTTAACTCAAACCAGCGTCTCACACAAGTGAAAATGTCTTCAATTCACAGTTCTTAATGAAATCAAAGATATTGATCTGACACAAGGCCAAAGTCTTATATACTCTACATAGGAACTCATCTATTTTCACAGCAGATTTAACAAATCAACCAATCAAATAACACTAAGGAAATATAACACAGTCTCAAAGGAAGCACTTAGCTTTGCCTTCATAAGATATATGATTTGTGGCTATACCTTCAGGGACTAAGATCTGAATCCTTGAAAACTCAGCCACAGCTGCATTGTTGGGTACTGCAGGCCAACGAACACAAAGCTTTTAGGAATCTGCTGTCAACAAGCATAGCTGCTTGAAGCCAGACTGTCAGCATGTGTTCCAAAGGAAGGACAGTGCAGCCAGGATGACAGGAAGCCTGGTATGAAGATGACCAACAGTCAGAGAGCAAGGAACAAGTGCAGTTTACAATTCCCTTGAAAGAATCTGAAGCACTAACACTTGCCCTCCTCTGTCTTAGTTTGTCAATATTTGTAAAGAGTTAAAATTCACCAGACCAGAAACTCAATTCTCCAGCAGCTGTGAGTTAAGCAACACCAGGTTCCTCTCCGAGTAGTGAAATAGCAAAGTTGTCTCCTTTTCTAGCAGGGAAATTCCTCTCATCTTTTTTTAATGAAAGCCAAAGATGGTATGAGAGAATAGAAGAAATACCTCAAAATACATCTTCTTTCTGATCTCACTCTCCAGCTTTCAGCTGATAATCATTCTCAACATAATTTTGGTGATACTGGCAAGGCTGTGCATATTGTTCATAAATTATACCCCAAAATGTGACTTCATTTCCTACCTTAATGCAACGTAGAAACATCCCAAGACTGATACATTATTTTGAGGAGGCTGAAAGTGGAACTGGTACAGGAAGAGTAACCGTTCATGGCAGCTTTAGCACATCATCCTCAGCTCAGATAAAAATGTACCACATGCATGTTTGTGTAAAAGTCTGTATGGTAAGTCAAAAAGGAAGCCCCTTCAGAGAGTTACAATGATAAAAGTGGGAAGAAGTGATTACTGTAGTTCCTATTCTTGCAAGTTAACCACAATTTTAACTTTTCTCTCTACTGGGCTAAGGAAGCAGATACAGGATGATATTGTAACAGCAATTAACCCAAGAAGAAGGCCACCACTAGCCTGAAATCAAGACAATCATAGAATCATAGAATGGTTTGGGTTGGAAGGGGCCTTAAAGATCATTCAGCTCCAATCACCCTGCCATGGGCAGGGACACCTTCCATCGGATGAGGTTGCTCAAAGCCTCAACAATGAGACAAGAAGCATCAGACCTTAAATGCCTCTCAGCAGCTGTTCTTCAAGATGACATTTCCTTTTTCAGCTTTTTCCTAAGCTGTCATTGCAAGGGAGCAGCCGGGGAGCCGAGAAGTGGGAGCAGCGTGCACGAGAAGCCAGGAGATGCCGAGGCCTGCCCTGAGCACGCGACTGGCACAGCTCACACGGGCGATGCTTACAGCTACATCAAAATCTGTAAGGACAGGCGCTCAGGCAAGACCAAACGAAGTAACAGTTGCCAACAGCACGGAATACTAAGCCAGAAAAACACATGGAAAATATATCTCCGCCTAATTTTCAATTAGGTGACTCTTGTCAAAAAACAGGCGTGTTTTTGAGGCAGAGGATGAAACAATTCCCAACGCACGGGCTGTGTTTTATTGCTGACGGCCCTGACGCAGCGCCTCACCCGCCCCACTCGCCAGGCAAGGCTGAAGCATCCTCTGACTTAGAGCGAGGAAGCCGCAGCCCCACGCGCTTCGCGCCCGCCCTGCCTGGCTCACCGCTCTCCCCGCCGCCCCAGCCCGCAGCCTACGGCGCGGCGCCCCGGAACGCTGAGAAACCGAGTCGGCAGGCAGGGACGGAGCGGGCAGCTTACCTGCTCCGCTGCCACCTACGCGCACGGATTAGCGCTCTGGCGAGGGGGGGGAAGCCTCTCCGAAGCGACCCGTACCGAGGCCCCGCAGGGGAGGGGAATGCAGGAGAGGGAGGGCCAGCCCGCCCCGCCCGCCCGGCTCAGCACCCGGCGGGGCCGAACCCGCGCGCCGCCCTCAGCCCCGCACGCGCCGGGGCCGGGCCCGGGCTGGCGGGCAGCGCGCGTCCAGCACGGTGGGGGGTGCGGGGCCGCGCGGCAGCGGCGCGGAGGAAGCGGCCGCAAGATGGCGGCGGCGCGCCGTGGGTC
>JAUMJL010000676.1:0-334218 GCA_033558185.1 Dromococcyx pavoninus | reverse complement strand
CATTGGCAGCGCCGCGGCAGCGCCCTGCGCCGATTGGCGCGGCGCCGCCGCCAGTCACGGCGCGGCGCGGCTGGCATGCGGGCTATGAGCCCCGCGTCGCGCAGCCCTGACCTACTAACACACATCCCTCCGCGCCGCTGCTGCTGCCGCACGCGCCCGCCCGGCCGCTGCTGCTGCCTGCACATAGCGTCGCTGCACCGCGGCACAGCGCAGCACGCCTCGCCCGCGGAGCGGCGAATGCTTGGCGCCCCGCGCTGCGCCGCAGGTAGGAAGATGCACGGGTATGAAGTTGGGGCGCGCGGCCGCCGCGCCTCGGCTGGGGGCGGTTGTTGCGTAACGCGAACCCTACAGCTCCGCTGCCGCCAGGCGGGGAAGGCTCCGGCGGGCGCTGGGGCAGCGGCAGCTCAGGCTCTGAGCTGGTGCTCGTTCCCTGTGCTCCTTACCCGCTCCGCCCCGCAGCGTCCGAGCCCCAGCGTGCCGCTGGGAGCGGTTCCGAGCGCCAACCGCGCCTCGGCCCCGGGGCTGACGGCAAAACCCCCGCTCCTACGGCGCCGGCGGCGATGTTGCTCCACGGGTAAAGAGCGGGGATTGGTGGCAGCGGCCCGGCCGCCGTCACCGCGTCGTGCGGGGCTCCGCTCGCTTCAGCCCCTTTTTACCCGTCGTTTCTGCCGTTGATTTTTCATGCGCTGTGGGACCAATCGCGTAAATCGTTCCTGGAAATGTTGCATTATGTAACCGGGGGATTTGCAGGCAGCCGGCCTGGGGAGAGGGAGCTGGTTGTGTGATTTTATAGCCTCGCTACAAAGAAAACGAGGATGATCTCGCCCTGAAAGTAAAAGCCCTCCGAGCCCGTCCCTGTGACAGCGTTTTGCTAAAACGCGTTTGTAGTGGGGGAAGCCGGGGACTGGGAGAGCCGGGAGGCAAAAGCGTGCTCGCCGGGCGCCTCGCAGCAGGGTTCGTGCCGCTCTATATTTGGCCCCATTGCATTTTAGCATTTGCGGCTTCGTGTGTTGCTATTTCTGGTCTTTTCTCCAGAGCCGCGCTCGCAGAGACGTTCGAGGCTGGGATTTTTAACTCTACGCCTTCAGAGATGTTTGTAAGTGCTATGTTTTTAGGAAGACGTTCTGCCCAGAAGCTGAGGCGTCTCCTCTCCGGTGCGCGCTTTCGCTTGCCGTTCCCTAAACCAAAAAATTTAAAAAGCGAGGGGGGCACGCGTGATTTATGGGAGGAAGGGGTTAAGAGATGCCAGTCGTCCCGCCTGTGCCCTGCCGCGGGGCCAGATGCAGCCGAGGACAAGTGAAGCCGGTCCCCGGGGACAGCGGCCCGATATGGGTCAGTGTGACAGCCCCGGTGGGGAGCGCAGCCCGGAGCGCGGCGCCTGATCCCGCTCCCGCCAGGCCGCCCTTCCTCTCAGGCTGGCGCGGGGTCGCCTTTCTGCGTACCCCGCCCAGCGGCCGTTGGGGCGCGGCGGGCGTGCGAGGGCTGGGGGCGCTGGCGCTCCCCCTTCAGCCCTTTGTTCTGGGCTGGGGCGGCGGCGGGCTGACAGCGCGCGCGGGGAGCGGGCCGCGCGTCGCCCGTCACGGCACGCAGGGAGCCGGGCCGGGCCGGGCCACGCAGCCTTTGTGACGGTTCTGCACCTCAGCCCGCGGAGCGTCCCCACCCCGTGCCCCCCCTCCTCGTCCGACTATCGTCTGCGGGCGGGGAGCTTCAGACAAAGGGTTGGGGCGCTGCCCGCCGCCCGCGGGAGGGGTCGGCCCGCAGGTAGGCATGGGACAGCCTGGTACACACTCGGAGTATTTTCGGCTTTCTGCTTACGTATCAAACAAAAAAACAACAACAAAATGGCCATTGCCCAATTCTGTTATTTTGCCAAGTCACTTCGGCGTTGCAGTGGCAAAAGCCGTGGCTGGACGTCCTGTACTCTGGGGTTTGTGCTCCGTCCTCGATGTGAGCTTAGCTTGGAAGTTGCTGGTAATAACTTTGGCTTTCAAGATGAGGTGATTTCTATATGTGATTAAAGTGGTCCTCTAAATAGATGTAATCAACGTTGCTGTGCTTGTGATTAGAAAATACCAGACTCTGCACTGAGTGCCACAGCCACTGTTTTTATGTCCGTTCTACCTGCTGCAGGTCAGAGCAGCAACGTATTTTAAAAATGCACTATTCTTGATGATGACGTGCATAAACTTTCTGCTGCTTGATTGTTGGGGTCAAGTACAGCTTTCCTAGTGAAGCTGTCTTCAAGTTACTGTTATGTTAAAGACAACCTGATTTTTTTTTTGTCCTTGTCACTTGAATGATTGCACTCAGTTTCATTGTGTTTGCTCCTGGGTAGGTAACCTATTTCGAGTAATCTTTGTCCTCCTCAGTAATTAATTCAATCCAGCGCCTTGTTTAAAATATTGCTACATGCATCACTTTTATGGTCCTTATTCAGTCAAAATGTTTACTCTGATGGGAAACTTGAATGAATAAGGACTTTACTTTTGGCCCAAAGACCTGATATGAACATTCAAAGATTGATGAATAAAGATACTTAATATCATTGGCACTAGCAGTTATTATAGAAGTGCACGCATCATAGATGTCTTTTACTGTTGAAGTGCTAACACTTCTCAGATTTGCCTCTACTTTCCATTTTTATTTACTTTGTATTTTGGACGCATCTTTTTCTCCAAAGGACTCTTAACTAGCTTTTAAAATATGCAGCTTCCTCAGTTTGGCTTCAAAACCTCAAGTTTCTACTGTGTGGGGTTTTTTTTTTAAAGAACTGATCTGAAAGGTGTCAAAAAGCTTAAGAGTCTTCCCCTGAGCAATATGAACTTATGTGACCTCCTCACAGCTTCTCTCATCCTAAGAAGGAACAGTGTTTGCCATGCTTTGGCCCAAATTTGTAGAACATACATTCTTTTTATAGCCATAAAGTCTGAATAGATAGATTCAGTACCACACCGCTTTTTTCAGTCCTCTATCTTGAAATAAGACTCATAAGTAGAATAAACATTTAGTGCATTTTAAATTGACTTATTTAAACAAATAGTTATGCAAACTATACTTATGCAATAGTTTTTTTCCAGACAGCAATCTTGCTGCTGTTATAACATCACTATGATGCAATAATATGAACAATAAAATCCTTTGTTTGAGTCTTATTACACACTGTTACGCAATGTATCTGACTCATCAGCTTAATTGACTGTTCCAGGTGACTTTGCCATGGTCATTACAGCCAGTTATGAGATAATAAATATGCTTAGGATATTTAATAGAAAAAAATATGAATAGATGGCCAACTCCTGCAGTCCTTTCAAAAAGAAATAACAGTTGATTTCAATGTTACAGTATTTTACAGTGTCTGAAAATAATTTACCCTTCTAGTGATTATAAAAAAGGTATATATAACTGTCTAATACTGATGCTATGCATGACTTTCAAAAACAAGATTGTGTAAGCAAGAGGACACTTGGACTTGACTCGAAATGTGGTAGAAGCAACATTCTTAAAAGTTTGTTGTATTAGAAGATAGATCTGAAATGAAATATTAAGACTTCCTTGGATATCCTAGTCACGTGTTGAATTGATCCATGTCCAAATTGGCATACTGTGAGCTAGAATCCGGTGACCCATATTATGTAAATATATCACAAAGGATGCTGTATTTAAGATAGGGTTTTTTTTCCCCTTTTTCTTGAGTTGCTCCATCTTGGTATAATTTTCAGTCTATCCTAAAGTACTTGAATAATTAAACAGTCTGTGATACAGAGGTGGCTGCACAGCAGTTAGCAGTATAGGTGCCAGTGCTGAAAGTACTCAATGCAACCCAATAAAGAAAATTGAGTGATTGTCATGGGTTGTGGTCTTCCTGCCTGGTGCAAGTCACAGAAATGGAGCTCTAAAGATTGCTATTTCTCTTTTCTGTTCACAGTGAGTGGTAGATGTCAACATTTTACTGGCAGTGTTTGTTTTATGTATTTGTACTTCGGTTTTTATATAACAAGATGCATGTTTAGAACATCAGCTGGGATTAATTGACATAATTCTTCTGCCTTTAAATAGCACTATATAAATTTAGGGTAGCTGAAGATCTGGTTCATGCTTGGCATTTTAAGAATACAGCTAAATAATAGAAAGCCATTTATTGTCAGAATAATTAACATTTGCTTTTGTTTCTTTGAGGCTTTTTTAAATGGTTCTTAACTAGGTAAAAGCTGAGGTTGTTTCCTAGAACGTTGTTACTATCAACTTAAAGCTTTTTGCAGTCCAGTTTTTCCTGCTGTCAAGGAGCTGTTGAAATGCAGAGAAGTATACTGTCATGGTACTGTAACTTCAGTAACCTTTATTTCTGTTGGGGTTTTATTGATAGTAGTGGAAAGTGATGGGATATTTAAAATGGCATGATTTACATACACATATGCTAATATATTACATATATATAATTACATTGTCACGCAAGTTATATTTATTATATTTCCTTTGCTTCTCAGCTTTAAAATTTTTCCTCCTGCTTTGAGTAATGGTTTTAGATTTTGTTGTTTCCCCCCCCCCAAAATCAGAGTAGTTAATAGCTTGTTTTGGAAAAATTGAACAGATCTGATAGAATCATACTGTCTTCCTGAGACAATGGAATGGGATATAGGTCAAATTTGCACCTATTAACCTTGACTGACTTTACTGAGCACCAGCTACCTTTAACATATGTTTCATGCTCTCTAAATAATAATTTTATTTGCATAATTTGTAAATTACACCTTTGGGAAGCAAGCTGTACTTTAATGAGTTAATTAGTAGTTGTTAAGATAAACAGTAACTTAAATAATTTTTCTAACAATGAATGCCTTTTGTAAAAGTTACATATGACATCAGCTTTCTGGGTACAGCTTGGAGGTGGGTAATATGAAGGTACAATAGTGTTTCAAGTGCTATGATGATCTTAGTAATTTTTTTAATATTTGATTGAAAAGTATTGTAGTAAATGGGTTTTGATGTTCCCAATGGACTAGATTGTGTAGACATCTCCGATTCTTTTATTTAAAAAGATGACCAACATTTAACAAAAATAGGTCATCTTCTACAAAGCTTTCATCAGTGATGTTCCACTGACCTAATTACACGTTGATCCTGAAACTGCAAGCACTTAAGATGCCCATGAGGTTGTAAGAAGAGGGAACTCTGTAAAGGATAAATAGTTCTGCATTGCTCCGTGCTGTTGTAATGGATTCATGGTCTCTATGAATGCAACTATATAATGGCAACAATTGGTGGTATCATTTGTATTGTAAATGGTTTCCTCTTTTGTGACTGTGCATAACTTGTCCATCATAGCATAAAATGCAGTCACCTAGATTTTTTCTTTTCCCCAGAAAGTCTGAACTTCATTTGCTCTACATTGTCTAGATGCTCTTACCCGCAAGTCTATCCTAATGATAATATCACTCTTCTAGTGGAGCCAGCGTTAAAGCTTTTCTTCAACATAAAAGTAATTTTACTAACAATGCTAGATAAAAGGCAAGAAGAAGCATGTTGAAGGATTTAAGTGGAGAGTGGAATGGGGCCACATCCTCTTCTGGAGAGGTTTTCTGAATTATGATAGACCTAAGAGGTGCAGAAATTCATGGCAAAATTTTTGTCTGTGAAAAGCGGTAGAGTGGCTCCAGAGTATGTCAACAGTGTTCAGGCAGGCTGTGTATTCACTACCTAAGCTTAAACTCAGCCTGCTGTCCTGCGTGTGCAATGAGGTGATATTTTTTCTGTGCCTCTTAAGTCTTGAGACAGATAGCAGCTGTTTTTAGAAGATGAAGATGAAATACAAAGTATATTCTTCAGTTTTTCATAGTTTGGAATGCAAACAGGTCATTTCGATATCTATGAACAGGTTTCACACCAACTGTTCTTATATGTAGGCAGCTTTTCAAAATAGATAACCTTAGACCGAATGCTAGTAGTAATATAATTGATGATACCTAGGCAAAACTTGGACAACAACAACTAAAATGTGTACAGACACATATCAGTACAAGCTTTTATTGTTTGCCTGCAGTTTGCTGTATAGTGGTGATTGTGGTAAAGGCATAGCTATTTTTTTAAATAAGATGTGCTCTGCTGTTATTTTCTTCTGTAAGGACTGAGAGAAATATTTTGGACACATGGCAATACAAAATGAATTGTGTTTGAGCATCCAACTGCTAGAAATGGGATTTCATTTAGTTTCATAGAATCACTGTCAAAATGTTAAAGCAATAGAATTAAATAATTAGTTATCTCATTGTAGGATATGTTTGAGAAGTGCTTGGAGATAGCGTGACTTATTTTGCTAAATACAAATAATAATAATATGCAGTTACTCTGTGGAGAAATATATGTATACATGCATTCCCTAAGACAGAAATGGTTTATGTAATTAAATTACGCTGAAGAGATAAAGAAAGGATTGTGGCTTTGTCCTTCAACTTTTTGAAACATTTCAGTTATGTTTTCATTTGTGTATGAATACACAAATCCCCAGGATCAGATCCTTAATGTACTATTTTGATGCAATCAGATCACTTAAGTATTTATTGAAGTCCGTAGATGAATTAACTTTTCCTGATTTATGCATACATAATTTCTTGCTTCAATAGCATGAGTTCTCTACAACAGTCTCATTAATACTTGGATCTAGGATTGTATCCTGCTTCTATTGAAGCCAGTGGCAAAATTGCTGTGGGAGCAAGACTGGGTCTGTAATTAAGTTAATAGGGTCGAGTGTTATTACATTGTTGAATTGGCACTCAATGCCATTAATGTCAACCAACCAAAAAACTATCTTTAACAGTGACTAATGTAAGGCAGTATTACATGTTGGGTTTATAACACTTTATGAGGGAGTGATAAAGCAATTGAAAAATTAATCATAAGGGAAAATATTGGAATTTGAAATATAGTCAGAGGAATCATTACAGTTAATTTATGTGTAAATACTGATGTTTTCCAGTGGAATTATAAAATGCAAGTGGAGTGAAATGGCTGGTTTCATTGAAGGCATTTTGCCATTATCATCAGATGGAATTTAATTTGTTTACAGACTAAGCATTGGGCTGATCCACATGAAGAAGTATTAATAAACAGGGGCCTTGACTCCTGTTTTTAGAAGCAGCAATACCAGTTACCATGATACAAGTGCTCAAGGAATATGTGGGAAGAGCTAAAGATTTATTGTTGTTTTATTAGTTCACTGAAGTAATACTATTAGGACTGACTATATAAATAGTAAACCAGTAAGACTATATCAGTGGGTTACATGTGTGTCTTGACAGTTTTACTGATGGATTCTGGCAGAGGGCAAAGTTGAATACTGAGTGCAAAAACATGGTCATTTTGATACAAAATATTTGCAGTAGACTTGGATGCAACTTATGTTCTGTCTGTTTGTGCCAGAAACAATGTGTACGGGAGGGAGACTGGGCAAAACAGGAGTTACCAGTGCTACAGTGAGCAGTGTACACTGGAATGGCCCAAACTGCAAATTCTAGTGGAACAAGGGACATGAGCTTTGCAGGTTGTTTGGTTGTTAAGTGCAGCTCAATGCCAGTGCTAGGTCGCAGGAGATTGTTTGCACGTGCAGTTGAGTTTTTACTGAATCATAGAGGGTCATACTGATGAACTTGCCATTAGTCTAAATTAATTTAAGGAAACCCCAAACCAACATCTTTTTGCTAATTATTATTTTTATAATTATTTTTATCATTGTTAGTGTTTTTCCTAGATCTGTACTGGACAAACACCGAAGTGGAATCACTTTGAGCCAGAGAACATACAGATAGACACAAAGTCATAGTTTTTATCCTGAAACAGTCTTGCTCAAGACTGAATGTATTGCTTCTATATCACGTGGAAATGGAAGACTGGAATATAAGAGGAAAAAAAAAGTTGTGTAAAAGCTGTGAAGGTATAGTTTCATTTTTCTAAAATAACACAAATCCTGTATTTTTAAGTACTTCCACACTGTTGCAGCTATTTCTTAAGTAATTGTAGATGGTTCGGGCTATATGGCAAATACATAGAAAATGTTGTTGTATGTCTATTACTATCTTTTGTCTAAGAGAATACATGTTTTTATTTGGATTTGAATGTAGCTCTCTATTATTGTAAATTCAGTAAGACCTCTCTATTGATAAGGCCCTGAAATTTCACAAAAGTTCATTTGAACCCTTTTGACTTCAATGAGAGTTGGCCGAGATGCGTACTAAGAAACAAGTGATGATTTTATAGGTATTCAGTACGTTACACTGTTTCCTGCTGTGTGCTGTAGAAGGTTATGCATTTCCTCAGAAATGTAAAAGTTGTTAATGATCCAAGTGAATATTGTTGTATATCAAGACAATTACAGATAAACAGCTGTGTGTTCCCGTTCCCAGTGCTACACGATAAAGAAATAAAAATCCCAATATTTCTCTTCTTTTAATATAAAGTCATGTTACAGTGACTGAATATTGTGCAAATGCCACGGACACTCAGGTGGTCATATCTTATCTTTTTTAATTTTAAAGTCTTTGTGTTCAAGAGTGATTTTTTTTAATATTGAGTTGCACTAGATTTTAAAATGATGTGCATATTAATTAAACCGTTGATTACACGTAGCAGTGAAATGGACAGAATGTCTGTACAGCTTCTTCAGCAAGTCAAATTATATTGAATGAACGGACAAACTGATGTTGCTTTGTTGTGCAGCTCATTTTTGGTTTTAAATCTGATCCAGCTCCTATTTAACTTGACAGAAAACTCCCTTTGACCCCAGTTTGAATTTCGGATCAGGATCCAACAATGTAATTGCTTTGTGTATTACAAACATGGAAATTTGTGGTGCTTCTTTTGCAGTGAAGTGTTAGATGCTGTCTTTGGTGTGGCTGGCTTCTTACTCTTTTCCATTAAGGCTGTATTATTGAAGAAAAATAATAACATGCCAGTAATTAACCATGGATTTTAGGAAATTCTGCTTAGCTGTTCTATTAAATGTGTTAATTTTTAATGACAGAAGAGTTAGCATGGTTTGATGGAACAGAACTCAGCTTGAAACCTGAGTCTTTATGACCCTGCTTAATTGTTATTACATCTTTCACTCCTCTTTGCCTTCTGGGAAAGAAAAACAGGCAGAATACAATCCATTTTTTTTTTGTAACTTTCCTAACTGATAATGTTAAAATTAGTTTCATTAGTTACTGCAAAAATATTCCCAATAAATAGTGACATTCATCTGAAGTGGTTGATTTTGATTTTTGGTTTTTTTGTTACACAGGCAAGAATCATTGCTGATTCAATAGCCAGTTCTATAAAAACAATTGGCTTACTACATTTATTTTACCAGGAACATGACTGACTGGAAAACGAGATACTGAGAATGTATCTCAGATCAAGATCAAATGATCTTATGAGGACGAAGGATTTTTGCATTGAGAGGGACTAAGTAAAACAAAGGCCAATTGAAGTGCTAAGTTAAATTTTAATGATTAAAATGTCTAAAGCTAAAGTTAAGCTAGAATTCCTTGGTTAATAGTATGACTTTCAGATGTAAACTTCCACTTCAATACAAACACTGTTTTCAAAAGGTGCACACGCCTCAGTGGTATTAAACTTCTCTTTGATGCAATAAGACTTTTTTATATGCAGATTATTAATTAAATGTTATTTCTCTAATAACATTTAATTTTCAATAGATTTTAAAGTTTTCTTTGTTAGAAGCAAGAAAAAAATTACGTAATACATTTTTCTTGTATTTTTTAAGTTAGATATTTGTCCAAATTATATGTGTGCATTTACTAGTGTGAATTGATAGCATTGATCTAAAAGGCTTTTGAAATTCCAAGTACGTGTATATATAAACATTTGTATATAGATATACATGTATATATTTTTATAGGATGCATATCAATAATTAAACCTTTAAGCACTTTAATGGATAGTGGTGTTAATTTAAAACGATAGAAAGCACTCCAGCTTGTCTAAATCTGCTTATGTTATTTATAATCTGTGAAGGACCTAAATATATAGCATTTCTAAGTCAGCTGTTCTCAGAAGAGGTGCTTTAATGTGGAAGAACCAGATACTTTCCAGAGCTGCTCATCAACATGCCTGGTGCCCTATGGTGTTAAGTATTGGAGGTTTAGACTGGTCACTGATATCACGGAAAGTTCTGTGACAATATCACTGGAGGATCAGAACTCAAATATTTTTTTATTGATTTTTCCTTGGTACATATTATATTTGTTTTGGAAGCAAATCTGCTACCTAGGTATCATAAAGCTTATAATATCAGTTGTTTCAGTGTTGAGCTGTCTTCATAGTACTGCAGGTTTAGTGAACCAAATGCTACTCTTAAGATTTTTATCAAAAGCTACTTTTGCATGTCCTGAACCAGCAATTCCTAAATAATAATCAAATTCTCTATTTATCCTAGGTTTTTAAGAAGATTGCTATTGCCTCTGTCAGGAAAATTGGTAGTAGGCACTTCTGTCTGAGAATATGAAAGAAAAAGAAGAATGTGCATGGATTTAAAATTATTCTTTTTCAAGTTGTGGAGTGAGAAGTACTGGGGAAGTAGTTTACTCTGCTCACCGTAGATCTACCACAAATTGTTTCTGATGCAGCTGAGAAAAATGCAGACCCTTAAAAAGGAACACGGACCTGTTGACACAAGTAGCAATGTGGACAAAATCATGGTACTTAAGTCCACTTTAGCTGAAGTGTCTGAAGAATTGTCTACAAATGAAGATATGCTACTCACTGAAGCAAGTAGTGGAAAAAGCAAATCTTCAGCTTGCCGAAGAAAGCGAGAATTCATTCCCGATGAAAAGAAAGATGCTATGTATTGGGAGAAAAGGCGGAAAAATAATGAAGCTGCCAAAAGATCTCGTGAAAAAAGACGACTGAATGACCTTGTCTTAGAGAACAAACTAATTGCACTGGGAGAGGAGAATGCCACTTTGAAGGCGGAGTTGCTTTCATTGAAGCTGAAGTTTGGTTTAATTAGTTCTGCAGCCTATGCCCAAGAGATACAGAAACTCAGTAGCTCAACAACTGTGTACTTCCAAGACTATCAGAGTTCCAAATCAAATATTAACTCATTTGTAGATGAACATGAACCATCTATAGTTGGTAGCAGTTGTATTTCTGTCATTAAACATTCTCCTCAAAGCTCAATGTCCGATGTGTCTGAAATATCATCCATAGAGCATACTCAACCAAGTCGTATACAAAACAACTGCAGAAGTCCCGAAAATAAGTTTCAGGTTATAAAACAGGAGCCCATGGAATTGGAGAGAGAGACAAGAGATGACAGAGGTTCATATAAAGCATCCATATATCCAAACTACATGGGAGCTACCTTTAACGTGTACTCACATTCTCCTCCTCTCTTGCAAGTTAATAGGTCCTCCAGTAATTCCCCCAGAACTTCAGAAACTGATGAAGGTGTAGTTGGAAAGTCGTCTGATGGAGAAGATGAACAACAGGTTCCTAAGGGTCCAATCCATTCCCCAGTTGAACATAAAAATGTTCATGTAACAGTTAAAGTTCCAGAAGTGAATTCTTCAGCTTTGCCTCACAAGCTTCGAATTAAAGCCAAAGCCATGCAAGTTAAAGTGGAAGCAGTGGATAATGACTATGATGCAACACAGAAATTGTCATCACCTATTGACATGTCCTCAAAAAGACATTTTGAGCATGAGAAACATGGCGCACAAAACTTGGTGCATTCTTCTCACACTCCATTCTCAGTTCAAGTGACTAACATTCAAGACTGGTCACTTAAACCAGAACTCTGGCATCACAAGGAACTCAATGTAAAAATTCAGAGTGGTTGCAAAACTGGAGTTGTTGAAATGAAAGACAGTCTCTACAATGTCTCTGAGTCAGAGAACCTGTATTTGAAGCAGGGCATAGCAAACTTATCTGCAGAGGTTGCTTCACTTAAAAGACTTATAACTACGCAACAAATCTCTGCATCAGACTCCGGTTAAGTTACTACTGAATAAAGGCTTATTGTTTTAAAGGATGTAATTTGCAGTAGATCAATATGTTTTGTATTATGCTGAATTTTCACTGGACTTGTGATGTCATTTCACTGTAATGTTCACATTATGTCTGATTGGTGTCTTTTTGTGCACAAATTACTATGAAGACTAGGTTGTGTTATGATCACTATGCCTTGTCTATAGTCAAGTAGCCTGTACAAAGGCTGTATATAGTGAACTTTACTTTCTTTTTGTTCTTCTACTCTAAAGTGTGGAAGTTACCAGTTACAATAAAATATTGGTGACAAACACAGACCATTTACTCCAGTTCAGTTGATTTTATTAACTTGTAAATAAGTTGTTAATTAAAACCTGGCTTTTTCTTACACTGTGCTTAACTTCACTTATATGTTTAATTTTTACAGCCTAACAACCAAATTACAATTTACAACGTGTAATTCTTCTGCCACCTTTTTCCTTAACACGTTTTTTAGAAGAGACTAGAAATGAAGTGACTATTTATAAATGAAACCGTACCAATTTATAGCCTTAGCCTTCTTTGACTTAATTATTAGTAGAAGTTAACCAAAACTCACACAAATTCTAACCCAGTGACTCCAATATCAACAGTCTTTTTTCTCCTTCTATCTCAAATAAGACCAGTAATGAGTTTCCTGAATGGTTTATTGTGACAAACCGTTTTTTCGAATGATGTAACTCGGATGTTTTAGATTAAATTAGTTAAGTTGGATTTGTGCATCTGCAAAGTTTTCAGAGCCCTGCAGCGGACAGAATTGGACACCACCATCCTTATCAAGGGGTGTCTTGTGTGCACAATGAGGTGCCAATATGGAAATAAGTATACATAAAGGCTACATAAGAGAATCTGTCGCTCTTGCATACCATGGTTCTTTCCACAGCAGACCATGGGCCACCTGTAGATGAAGGATAAGGTTACTGGAGCTCTACTAGGCAAATATCTACATAAGAGGCATGTAATAGTAGTAGCAGAGTTGAAGGAGATCATCTGCTATTTTGTGTGGGGCATAATGCAATTATAAGGATGAAGTTAAGTCTTACCACCGATTTGGACTTAACTTCAATGGCTTAGTAAACTGAACTGGAACACCCTGACTCACTACAGGGCATTTTGCAAGAACTTCTTGAGGTAAAATAGAGGCTAGGTGAAGAACTGCACAGTCCAGATGCTACTAGTCTGTTACAATTTATGCAGGTGATCAGCTGTTCACTTGATGACTGGACAGGGCTGCAGTGCTCCTTGTCTTTGAGGAGAGCCATTGAACCTTGGAGGCTAGAATTGCATCACATATCCTTGGTTTGGCTTACCAAAGTCTTTCCTTTTAAAATTAAATATAATTTATAAGTAGAGCAGACATTCTTTTCATGATACTTTCCCCTTCTTTTAATGTACTAACAAATCAGACTAACAAATAAGCTTTTCCTAAAAAGGCTTCTTATTAATTGCCGTATTGTATAAAGGATGGAACTTTTCCATAGACTTAGAATGCTAAGTAAGAAAACAATATGTAGGTATTGTTTTTTAAATTCATACTTGAGTGAGAAGTTTTTCAATTTTTTGGGGATATGAAAAGGAGTCTGAGTCACTCCTGGTAGCTCTGAAGCTTGGTTCAGCAGTCAAGGCAATGGCAAAACTCCCTGATGTCAGCAAGGCCAGGATTTGATTCTGTACCTTTTCAGGAGCTGATGATTCACAGTCATGTTCTGGGAGGACCTTGGCACAGAAATCACTGGTACTTTCTGAGCTTTTTTGAGCCTTCTAACTGCTGTGCTGTATTTGTGGCATTCAGAGTTAATAAACTTATTCTTTTTTCATGCCTTAATAATACAATAGACCCCATAGTTGGGCTCTGTATGTATTTGGTAATTAATATAGATGACATTTCAATGTTACTGAAAATAAGCTCAGGATTATTGCATGAAATGTAAAAATTTGCATTGAATGATGGGGATATGAGACATGAGGCAGTGATTGCTACTGTCTCTTTGCTTGCTAAGTATCTTCTGTAAGCAACAATAAAATTCTTAAAGTATTTTGCGTATTATTTATCACATGTAATGTGTTCAAGGAGAGGACTTAAAACTCTCAGTGTTGCCATCTGTGTAAGCCTAGATCTATTGGGGTTTTTTTCATTTCTTGTTACAATTGTTTGTCATAATGGAAGAATGTTGTCCTCTTTCTAGCTCATTATCTATTTTGTGTATCTGTTTTGTGCAATTAATACTTAACAGTAATGGTGTAGTTAATTTGTTGAAGGATGTCATTGCAAGAAAATTATAGCATGGAGCTTAGGAGCACAATCAGATGTTATTTATACTCCCTTTATACCTTAGTGTTATGCTTCATTTGAAGAAAGAAATAAATAATTTGTCTTTTGTTCAAAACCAGCTCTAATTACAATATGATTTTCTATTACATTCATCATCCTTGTCCAACACAGAGGTGTTAACTGCAGTTGAAGACAAATCTTCCTGTGAAGTTTCTATTTCTGCAGATAATAGTTGGACTGTCTTCCACAGAGGTTGTAAAGTCACAAAATGCAGAAGCATGAGTTGTACATGCAAAGCCACGTTCTTGGCTACAGTTGCAGACTGGGCAGACTAAACTCTCAGCTGCAGTAAATGTGTAGATGCCCTCATCATCCAGAGACCCTCACCGTTCTCACCCATTTTCAGCCTGCTTTCCTTCAGGACATGGTGCCAGGAAGGATGGAGATTCATATTGAGTGGGGGAGGGAGAGGACACAGTGGGACTGTGCTGCCGTTCCAGCTTTCAGTTGGTACATAGTTACATATATGACCAGAGGAGCTGGGGCATTGGACAGCTGTGCTCTTCCAGCCTGCCTTTTCTTGTACTGTAGGAAACAGAATTAGCCTCCTTGTTTTCATCCTTTGCTGGTTTACTAGCCTTTCCACTGGAGATTAGAAGGTTGGTTTGAGCATGAAATGGGCTTTGCCTAAGTGGACATAAACTGGTATCACATCCTCTAAGTCAGAAAAAGTCTTGTAAGCCCAGCGATTAACAAAATAAAACATGTTCAAAGTGAGATCCTTCCCATATGAAGGAACATGGATGACTAGAAAGTAACTGAAAAACTACTGTAGAGTGTGCCTTCAAATGAGAATGTTAAGGAACATACAGAAACTGGCAACTCCAAAGACTTATCAATGTAAATTTTTTCTTTGGAACATACCAATTCTAAAAACCTTTTCTACTTGCTACTATATAAATATGCTGATGAAAAAAAGGTAGAATACAATGAATTTAGCAGAAAACTCAGAGGGAATCCCATTATTATGGCCTTTATTAAGAACATATTGTTTTAAGAGTATTTTTACAGTTTATTGCACAATACAAGCTTAGTAATGACAAGAATACAACAAAACAATTTTTGGTATTTATTGCATAAGAATAAGTAGCACATACTGTCTCGTTACAGTGCCAATGCAAAAGTTAAAAATACTAGGCCAAATCCTAAGGCTTTTAACTCAGTGTTAGATTCCACTTTCCGTAATGCAGCAGATTTCTTAATGTGTGCAATACTCGAAACAAATAACACCACCAAGACATAATATTCACAGTTCATGGAATGCCCTCCTACTGATTTTCCTATCTCCAAGACTAACTTCCTTGTGACACAACAGTGATACATGAGCCACTTCAGTCATGTCACTGGAGCTACAAGGAACTTGCTCACATATGAAAGAGAAGGCAGCCAGGTATTTATTATTTGTTCAATGTCAGCTCTAAAAGGACTTGGTGAATTATGAACAGAAGCTCAGAGTAGAGGCATGTTTATTTGCTTGAAAGAGAAAGCATCAGAAAGACATTTGTTTCTAGGACTCAAAAAAAATAGAAGTGCATCTATGCTTTTTATGATATCGACCAGCTGTCTCCTGTGTGCCAGTCTCAATAGTCGTGACTAGAATAATGGCAATTCTGCCTTCTTAAGCCCTATGGAGCTCCACAGGATTACAAGCAGCAGAGCTCAGGAGGACCAAATGCAGGGACTGCAACTCTGCCACGATTTTATGTAGGTTTTAATCTCCTGCATGCAAGCATCCTTGCTGCTTGTTCTGCACCAGAGAGAGATCTGATTTGAGAAAGCCTCAGCCCAAAGGCTATGGATAAGCTAAATGTCCGTCTAATGCTACCAGACATTCAGACAACTGAGTCAATTTTTCCTCTACCATGCCTTGTTACCCCTATAAATGGATGCACAACTTAAAATGCCAGGCAATTCTTACACTTTTCCATGCTATTCACGTTCTTCGATGTGCAAATGATAGCATCACAGAATCACCCAACCGACCTGAAAGGGACCCAAAAGGATCATTGAGTTCAACTGATATCGCTACACAGGACACTCCCAACATTCACACCATGTGACCAAGGCATTGTCAAAATGCCTGAATGGGCACCTAAGCTAATAACTTACATACATTAACTCTGCTATCTATACGTCTGTGTTGGCATCTATTATGTCTACATTTCTGAGGCATGATACTAAACATGTTTCTTTCAAACAATTTGGACCTCTAAAAATTCTCTTAGTTTTTCAATAAATATATTGAGGACATATTGCATTGATTTCCATGGGATTTGTATTACGCAGCCCTGAAAGCCAGGATATTAACGGTCTCTATAGCAATCAGAAAATACGAAAGCATAATATTGGATCATATAAAATAGCTGAAAAGATGACAGAATGCAAGGAGGGCCACTGTAGCAGAACACAATGTTCCTTTCTCTGATACTTGTTCCCATTAAGAATTTAGAAATACTAGAGGGAGTTTAGAGGAGAACAAAAGTAAAATAATAAACCGGACAAGGGCAGCTGATCTAGAGATATCCCTTAATTCCTTGTAGAATAATTCATCGGTGTTTTCCTGGCTTGGTGGTCAAAAGTAGACTCTCAGAGACTCTCAATCATATTGTAACCAACTGCAAGTGCCATACAATCCACCCAGCCTTACACACAGTACCAAGCCCCTGCCTGTCCTACTGAAGAGCCCATAAATGTCCACTGTGGCACACCAGTCACAGCACTCATCCCACCAGGTTTTGCTTACACCAATGATGTTGTAGTCTTGGGTTTAGGCAAAAGCAGCTCTGGAACAGCAGGCTCAATAGGCACCAGCAGAGTGCCCTGGTAGCCAAGAGGGCAAACTGCATCTTGGGGCACATTAAACACAGTATAACCAGCCGGTCAAAAGAGGTGATTCTCACAACGCATTTAGTGGGGTGCAGCCTCAGCTTGAGTACTGTGTGCAGTTCTGGGCCCGACAGTTTAAGAAGGCTGTGAAGCTACTTGAATGCATCCAGAGGAGGGCAAAAAACCTGGTGAAAGGGCTGGAAGGCATGTCCTGAGGAGCTGCTAAGGAATATGGGGGTTGATTTCATCAAGTACCCAAGCAATGGGTTCCAATGGCACTACCGGGTAGACAGAGCATTGGACTGTGATGTTACGTAATGATGGAATTTGACATTCCCCAACAATGGATTGTGACCATGTGTCTCTCACTGCTTCTGGCTAGGCAGAGACACACAGGCGGCTTGTGCTAGCACTCCAGTAGACTGATCAGTGTGGCTGAAGTGCTGAACAAGTCTGGCTTTCCTCGGACATTCCAGGATTTTCCCTGGCCTTGCTTCAGGGAGCCAGGACACCCCAGTAGGGGCGCTTGTTGCAGCAGAGGTTAGCTGGGAGGGGAAACCTCACTCTGGGGGAACTGGGAAGCCTTCCTTCTTCAGGGACCTGGGAGGGTTTCCTTCGTCAGGGACCGGGGCATTTTCTTCCACTCCTCCCTGCACTGGCCAACGCCTGTGGCCTCTCTTTCTTTTCTAGCACAACACCCATGGCTGCAGCTTCAGCGGGAGGGAGCAGCTCCACCTCCACAGTTCCCCCCAGCCCACCACACGAAGTGAGGAGCATGGCCACAAAGCCGGAGGACTGCTGTCCCATCCGCTTGGACAGCTCGGAAGATCCCAGCTTTGTCATGCCATGCCTCCACCGCTTTTGCTACACCTGCATCCTGCGGTGGGCCGATGATAAGCCTGAGTGCCCCCTCTGCAAGAGGAGGATCATGTCCATCTTGCACTCGGTGTGGGCGGACGATGACTACATGGAGCATGTCATCACTCCATCCACATCCTCAGTCATCGTGTGCCAGGGGGAGGGAGCTCCTGAAGATGCAGCTGCCCAGGATCTCCACCACCTTGGAGCGCCCCAACGGGGGGCTGAGGAAGGGATGTCCAGACCTCCTGTAGGCGGCCTCCATCCAGAGGAACGGCCGAAGGTTTTCCGGGTGCTCCCATCCTGCCTCACAACCCTGCTGCCCTGGCTCCAGCCAACACTGAGAAACATCTTCAATGGCAGCTGGGTGGAGGCAGCCACAGTGGAGGATGGACACGGACATCCTGACCAAACAGTAGCTGCACGAAGAGCTGCTGGTGGACATGCTGCAGGACTCCCTCCTAGACTACACAGTGACATTTGTGCAAGACCTTATATGTGTCGCCGTGCAAGGGTGCTGCAGGGAAACCTTTTGGCTGTTCGGCCTGCAGGAGGGTCTCCTGGCCCCCATCCAGTTCTCTGCAGCAGCCCTGCAACATCCCTGCAGTTCCCTGGCATCTCATCTGTTGCCATCAGCGGGTGTCTCAGCAACCAATCCTTTGCCCCCATTTCCATCTCTGCCAGAGGAAGAAGAGTCCCAGTAGGAGCCAGGGCAGGCTGTGCCCAGGCCCCCACCTTCCAGCCCAGGCAGAGAATGCTCCCCTGCGGGGCCACAGCAAACCAGAAGGAGGAAGGCCAGCAGCTCTGAGGACGCTCCTGCCAACAAGAGGCCAACACCGTGCTGGTGATGGCCAAACCAGGAGGGGACCATTGGCTCGGGCATGCGAGAGCCCACAAGGGCTCCCAGCCCCTCAGATCTGATGATCAAAATAAAAAAAATGCATGAAAACTACAGAAAAAATCTCAGTGCAGGTGGGGTTGCTATCTTTGCCCCTTTTTGCTTTGATGCCGGGAAAGGAAGGATGTTAAGACTAATGTGTCCTTCTACACATGCCAGGTACTATTTTGCTGCTCCACATAAAAGCAATCGCTGCCCAGCTCCAGGTCTCCATCTCTGCAGCTGGTCCTGGGCGGATGTTTCCAGCCAGGGGCTCTCCAGGGCTTGCCTGTGTTCCATCATTCATCACCCCAGGCACTGCCCTCCTCAGCACAACTTCTACCCCCACATTCCAGGGCTCTGCTCTCCTACCAGCATGCACTGCTGGGTGCCCTTACTATATAGTGGTGCCCAAATCCCTCCTCCTGCGTGAAGCCATGACTTGACGTTGCTCTCTGCATCACCCCAGGGTCAGACTCTGCCAAGGCAGGAACCCCAGGAAGTTCAACTAAGGAAAAAGCAAAGTCCTGCACTGGGGGAGAAAGACAATGCCAGGCACCAGCCCATGCAGAAAGCTGCCTGGCTAGAAAGCATTCAGGGAAAGGCGATCATGCTGCTACTCTCGAGCACAGGCTTTCTTCCTGCTCTTCCAGACCCAGCCTTGGTGCTGGTATTTCTTCTGTACTTGGAAGGCATACAACTTCAGCAGATGTTTGGCAGACAGGTGACAAGCAGCTGAGAACTCCGCATTTGTCTAGTTTGGAGAAAAGGAGGCTGAGGGGCCACCTCATTGCTCCCTACAGCTTCCTGAGGAGGGAAAGTGGAGAGGGAGGTGCTGATCCCTTCTTCCAGGGATCCAACAACAGGCAACATGGGAATGCCTCAAAGCTGTGTCAGGGGAGGTTAAAATTTGACTTTTGGAAACCTTTCTTTATCAAGAGGGTGGTAAGACACCGGAACAGGCTCCCTAGAGAGGTGGCTCATGCTCCAAACCTGTCAGTGCCAGGCACCTGGTCAATGCCATTCATAAGAGGCTTTAACTTTTGGTCAGCCAAGGATTAGTCAGGCAGTTGGATCAGATGATCCTTGTAAGTCCCTTCCAACTATCCTATCCTGTCCTGTCCTGTCCTGTCCTGTCCTGTCCTGTCCTGTCCTGTCCTGTCCTATCCTATCCTATCCTATCCTGTCCTGTCCTGTCCTGTCCTATCCTATCCTATCCTATCCTGTCCTGTCCTGTCCTATCCTATCCTATCCTATCCTATCCTATCCTATCCTATCCTATCCTATCCTATCCTATCCTATCCCATCCCATTCCTTCATGCCCTTCTTGTACACTGGAATAAAGCTGGTGAGCTTCCAGTCAGTGGGAACCTCCCCAGACTCCCAAGACCTCTGGTAGATGAGTAGATGACTGAAGGAGGTCCTGCCATCACATACACTAATTCATTCAGTACTCTGGAATGAATCCCACCAGGCCCTATGGACTTATGAACATTCAACAAATACATCTAGCCCCTTATAATCTCTTTGTCCAGAACCATAAAGTCATTGCTTCTGGAGGTCTGGTCCTCCAACTCAGAGGATCGGGCAGCTTAAGGTCTTAAGGTCTTAATCTTTAGTATTAAAGACAAAGGCAAAAAAACCCCCAATGAACGCCTCCACTTTTTTCTGCATCTGTATCTGCCAGAGGACTATCTTCAATGTGTCTGGGTCCTATATTTTCCTTGGATGCACTCTTGCTACTAACATACTTTAAAAATCCTTTCTTGCTGTGTGGTAAAACAATAGCCAGTTGCAACCTCTAATTGAGCTTTGGCCTTTTGTGTCATCTCCCTGTTTTGCGAACCACGCCTCTGTAATATTCCCGCAAAGATTATCCCATCTGTTTTTTCCTTCTTGATCCCATGAAGAGTTCCCTGTTCAGCCACGGTGGTCTTCTACCCTGCTTGCTTGACTTGCGACACAATGGGATTGCCTGCTCCTCTGCTTTTAAATAGTGGTTCTTCAGAACTGCCCAGCCTTACAGACACCTAAGCCCTGAAAAGCAGATTCCCAGGGGACACTGTGCAGTGGCTCCCTGAGTATAAAGTCTGCTCTTTTGAAATACCAGGTAGGAATTCTAGTGAACTTTTTTCTCATTACACTGAAAATTTTAAACTCAACCATTCCATGAGTCTGTGGCCAAGAACTGTTATCATCTACCGTCACATCTCCTGTGAGTCCTTCTCTATTCACAAATGACAAGTCTCAGAAGGCACTTTTCCTAGTTGGCTCATTGACCAGTCATGGCAAGAAATTATCTTCAAACAGCTATGGGAATTTATCAGACTTGTTTGAAACAGCAGTATGGTATTACCGGTTAATATTATGAAGTTGAAATTTTCCATAAGGACAAGGGCTACCAATACAGAAATTTCCAACTTTTAGTAATTGCCTATAGAATGACTAATCAGTGGTAGCGTTAAGAGGTATGGAAGGGAGGTACAGTCTTTAGGTTTACGTACTAATCTCCCCCTACTTATAGATCAATCACAAATCTCACCGTAAATCCTAGCATCACAGTGACAGATGTATGGAAATTAAAAAGAATGCCTTGTATCTGAGAGTCCACTACAGAACTTTCTATGTGTGTACTAGGTCCCTGGTATACGGTTTATGTAATATCTATGCACTAGTCCCTTCAGGCATGGAAAAAATGAAAGTGTAGCCTGCAGATGACATGCAGACGTAACAATAACTCATCTGCAGTCTGAATTCTTTATAAAACACTCTGTTTTGTCAGACATCTCAAATCTTCTTAATAAGCAGGATTATGATTGAGGAGGAAACTGACCTCTCTACCGTAAAAAAATGCTACAAACTCCTCAATTTTATGTATCATGATCATGCTTCATGTGATGAAATAGTGAAGTAGCATGTCATATTTTTAAAAGGTCAGCTGGCTCTCAGAAAATTGCATTTTAAGTAGGATGTGGCACAATGAATTTGAATAATAAGAAAAGCCTGAGAGTCTCCTGGAGCCATTTTATCACATCTATTACAATCTGTCCATGTGACATTTGGTAATCTGATGCTTCCACTCAAAAGCTTGCTTTCATGGGAGTCTGCAGTGTTTGTTAATGTTTACTTTTCTTCTGATAATCCTGCTCACATAAAACTCATGCAATAATGCCCCTTAAGGAAGACACTCTCTTTCTGTTCATATGTGGCCTCAAAGGATTACAGAAAGACTTCAGAGATTCCATGCCAGAGTCTTCTCTCTTTACACCATGTCTTTAGAATGTGGCTGGAAGTAGATTCCTCTCCTAAAAGAGTACTGGAGTGTTACCCAGCACGGTAACAATGGCTAAAATAAACTTCTGCTGCTCAAGAGTGACTACTGCCAATCACTGATGAAAATTTTCCCTTCTGTCAGTTCCCATGGAAAGATTCTCTCAGTAACAGTAGCAATATAGTTGAAGGTGAGGTTTTTTTCCCATCCATCGCAGTTAGTTCAGATTCCAGATGCTCAAATTTTCCATAAATTGCTGAAGCTATCTCATAAAATAAGGAAATCATAGGGTCATTAGTTCAGTCCCATGAACAACCCTTGACTAAAATGTCAAATTAGCCATGACCAGTTCTTTTGACTTCAGCATCCTTCTTTAGCTAGAAATGTTTTTTTTCCTCCAGTTACCTGCATCTTTACTGTGTTTATCTGTATATCTTTAAAAAGCATTTATGGGTATCTAAGTATAAATGAGTAATCCTAATTAAATCTAAAAACTGAAAATATTTAGAGCTGACCCTAGAGAAACCTGACCTCCTCCTTTACTGTGTCCTCCAGACTATATTTCTCAATATCAATTTGAATATTTTGGTGGGTTCTTGTATTCACAGAATGCTTTCCATCTGAATTTTTTCCTGAATCCTGTGTAGTGAGATAATCTCAATTCTGCTACCTCACTGTGGCTTTAATTTGGCATCAATTTTCCGGCAACATTATATTACTTGCTATTTACATCAGATGAAGGAAGGATCCAGCCTTCCACAAGGATCTCATTTTGTTATGACAGAATCTCCTTATGCAGTATAACAGGGGTGCTGGCAATGGCGGAACGTAAAAAGGCAAAGAAACTAAAGCATGTTCTTCATGATGTAACTGCAGTTTGATAGCTTGGGCCACGTTTGTTATTTATTACACAAGCCTTTCTTTGCAAAGCATGGTGTAATCACTAGCTCTCAGTATTATTTTCTTAGATTGTCTGTCTCAGCTTTGTTAAATATTTTCCACACCACCTCTGAAAATTCTTGGCTCCACAAAGTGTAGTTAATTATGTTGTCATTACTCCATAGGAAAAAAAAATAGTTGTCACTTGAATCCTTTGTAACAGAAACCAAATTTGCTCTTTAGAGATGTACTCCTTAGCAAGGTACTCAGAGCTGGGATTTTTTTTTTCTGAAGAGTGCATACACATCCTTTATTCACTCACTCTTTTTCCAAGTATCCCTGATTTGGGTGAAGCTACAGCCCTAAAAAATCCACAAGGCAGTTTCCTGCATATGCTAAATGGTGGTTTTCCTGAACTGCAGCAGATTCTGTCATTTGCTTTTAAAGCAGGACGATTCATGGTTATTAAGCACTTAGGTAAAGGAAAAAAAAGAACTAAAACTACAGATGCCAATAATTTCTATTTAAATTCAAGGATGACTGAAAGTCCAGAAGCAGTCTGCATGTTAGTAAAAAGATTACCAAATCTAAGATATGAAAAGAGGGACATGTTACTGGAATACGAAGCATTTTTCTTGGAAAGGACACAGTGTATGTGATGTGTATCTGTCTATTTATATAAACACAAAACATGACCCAAGCACATTTTTCCTGTGCAACTTGTTAAGTGGTGGATGGGTTTTGAATACATATGTAACGATAAAATACACTCAAAAGCTACTGACGGAGTTTTCTTTCAAAATTAGTCAAAACCCCTCAGAAAACAATAATGGTCATTAATAAACAGGTTTGTATAACAGGTTTTGAACTTGAGTTGAAAATAAAATGTTTTGTATATGGTGCTGAGTAATCTTTGTAACACCAAAAGTGCATTTCTGTAACACTCCAAGCTACTTTTTCACAGTTTGATGCAGAAGGCAGTGTCTGTTCAAACCTTCTGAATTTATGCCTTAGCGCATTTCTGAAGCATTCACTAGAGAAATGGGAGCTTGTCTGTTCTTGACTGTGACCATTTTACCACTCAAAGGTTATGGGAAAAAACATTTAAATGGAGTAAAGAGCAACAGAATATGCAATGAAACCAAAAGAATTTCTCTCAGTGTAGCTGATTAAGTACAGCATCGGGCAGAAAGTTAAGTAAACATACAGTCACAGAAAAAAAATCCTACACTGGGGAAAAAGACTTGTTTGGTTCTTTTTATAAGAAGAATTGCTAGATGGCAAGCCTAACTCTCACAAGAACTTCATTGCAAACTTTGTACTCAACATTTGGAGCTTATCCTGTCATGCAGGAAGTACAACCACATGCAGCATGAGAGAAAACATTTCAGTTTGTATGATAAAAGTCACTTGAAAATGGGCTTTGCTTTTAATTCAGAACATTGTAAACACACCAGGAGAAACTAGTTTTGATCATTTTCCAAATATTGCACAAGTATTTACACTAATAAACAGCCTTCTATAACAGGAAATGTACTGTATATTTTACTCATTCCCACAATTTTTAAGAGAAAGTTTCATTCCTCCTGTTTCACAAATGTTTCTAGAGACGAAGAAAATTAGATAAAATAGCATATATTATTATCAAAAAAGCATTTCAATCATCAAGTAAGGATTTAGGCAACATTAAGAGTGCACTATTAATAAAAGTACATTTTAATTAGAGGGGATTTCTCACTGACCAGTCTTTTAGACCTTAGGTTAATGTCATGCCTTACTGAATAAAATATGATGTATAGTTAAGAAAATAATCATAGGGTCTATAATATCTTTTTTTTTTTAATTGTGTAAGTTACAAAGTAAGGCGCATTCCAGCTGCTAGGAAAACAAACTGGTCTAGTTTCCTATGCCATTATTATAGATCAGACCTACAAATGTCCAACGTACCAAATATTTTGTCTCCTGCCACTGTTACCAAGGCTATAATATGCACTGAGTTCTAAGGGTTTTGTTTAGTAAACTTTGTGCTGGACTCCCCCTTTATATCTAAAATGTCGCAGGAAGAAAGCAAACCCAAACAACATCTATGCTTTTTAGGTGCCACAAAAGCTCTCTTACTTATGTTCCCTTACCATCTGGTTTGCAGGGCTGATATATTATGGAACAAACAAAAATATTCCAGACATGAGAAGCATATTTCTATTCTAACCCTCCAAATAAACTACATGGGGGGTAGGGGGGTCTGGGGTGGTACACATTAGATCAAGGAATGCATGATTATCTTTATTTGGGCTTTCACAGGAGAAAGAGGTTCTGTGGTTAACAGAGTTAACTTTAACTAAATTCTGCAGAAATTTGAAGTGACTTTGAGGAAGGTACAGGATAGGATGCAGACTGCTCAGTGAGTTGTTGAAAATGAGTTAGTAATATTGTTTTAATGCAGACAGCTAAGTATGCAAATAGTGGAAGAGTGTTGGATTCTAACCAATGAGTTTGAGAATGTTGAGAATGCAAAGTAAAGTGGATCACAAGCGATCACTTTTCAAAAGAGACGGAGTGATGTAAAATGAAATCAGCAGGCAAAAAATGCAGAAATCAGGAACACAAGTCAAAGAAGTATAAGGTTTAGGAGAACTGGCAAAGAAATAATACTAAAGATACTAAGTAGGAGGTACGGAATGTAGGAAGGGAGCAATCTGTAAGACCAAGAAGGGAACTGTGGCTCTGCTACAGGTCAGAAAGAAGGAACTAATGATAGATAATGCAGACAAGATTTAAAGGTTTAACACTCTTGGATTACTGTTTTCTAACAAAGTTAATGCAAGCAAAGACAATACCTGTACAGGCCAATATAAGAATAATTCAGTCAGCTGGATGCCTTCAAATTGGCAGAGACCAAAGAATATCAGCTTCGTATTCTTACAAATCCAAAGTAAGGATCTGTGTGATTCTTGCTTGAACAAACATCCAAGGCTGTCTCAGATATTGCAGTAGCTGCTCTTGAGAAATGTGGTGATGCTCTGGGAAAAAAAAAAATTCTTCTTTCAAAAATCAGAGACAAACTGAAAAATTATGGATCAACCTACCTGTAAACACTTGAAAGTTAGTGAGGAAACAGGTGAGAACAGACGGGAGTTAATCATGAACACACTAAGCGATCTTACTGCACCACAGAACAGGCTGTGGGGCAGGGAAGAATAAACAGACGTATCATCCTCTGTCTCACATGACAGACAAATAGTAGGCTAGGGAAGTATGAGAAAGATGAAACTGCTAAAATGGAGATGTAAAAGCAGTAATACGACAATACCTTGTGGTGAGCTGACAGTTGTTCATTGCCAAACAGATGCTAGACAAGTGAGACTTGTAGCAGCCCATGCCTAATTTAATCTTCTAAATATTTCCATTAGAACTATGAAAATGTAATAATGCGTTTATTAAGTTTGTAGGTAATTCGGAGCTGAAAGAGACTGTCTCTAAAGTGTAAGGGAGGCATAAGATTCAAAATCACCTTGGCAAAACTGGAGAAAGGATATGCAAGCAAATGGATGATATTCAACAGTAAATGCAAGATACTATACTAAGATACTATACAAGATACAAGACAAGAATGATCAGTACACAATTGCAAGATGATCAGCAGCTGGCTCACAACAGGTCTCCATGGGGGTGACCTGTCACTTGTAATGGACTACCAGCTGATCATGAGACAACAAGATCACGCTGTTGTGAAAAAGCATATTGGGACATATAAACAGAAAAACAGCTTACAAGATGCAGATATGCATTAAGGCTTCAGGAGCTTTCAGTTTCGGACACCACATTCAAGAAGCACATGAAGCAAAATCCAACCAATGGCAGAGAATCCAGAACAGGGCCGTGTGAAGGAACTCATCAAACACAGGGCCTACAAAAAAATCTAGGAAAACTGAGGTTAATTAATCTAAAAAACTAGAAAAGGGTGAGGAATAATTTAGACAAGAATCTTCGTGTATATATAATGTCGCTGCAAGAAGTAAGTTAATTATTTACTGTCCATTCAAGACAAGAAGTCATAGACTTCAACAGCAGCAAGTAAAATTAGACATGGAGGAAAACTCAGAAAGAATTGAGACACTTGAACAGATCATTTGTGAAGGATGTGGTCTCCATTGCTAGAAATTTTTAAGAGCACCTTAGATAAGGGTCTGTCAGGTTATTTTTTGGGAAAGAAGGTAAATAGGTCTATTTCTTGAAGGTCCTTTAGCCCTACCTTTGTGTAGTTCTGTACTCTGTCTTGGCCCTAGTTGCTTATCTCATCAATAAACCTCCTCTGTCTCAGAAATCATGATGTATAAAAATTAATATTTGCAACGTACATGGGAATAGTGCTGCTCAAAGTGCTGTCTTATGAGTACAATCAAAGAATCAATGTTTAGATAATCATCAAGGAATTAATGCATTTATCTATATAAACCCTGTGTGTCCCTACTTAGGAACATAGGTTCAACTGTAACTGAATTTACTGTTGTCAGCAACACCATTGAATCACAGAATATCTCAAGCTGGAAGAGACCCATAATGATCACTGAGTCCAGCCCCTTGCTATTCACAGGACTAATATAAAACTAAATCATATTACTAAAATATATATAGTAGTGGAGATGTTGCAGGAGTCATTAGTATAGGGAATCATACTCCCAGTCCTTACTAAGAGAGGACAAGATGGTTACATTATTTCCAGCCTGGCTTTCATTAGATGTTAGTATTTTACTTTTCCCCCAATCCTGACTTCACTAAATCTTTTATTTATTGCAACTTATCACTATCATTACAAATAAAAGCTTATAGAGTAAAGATTAATATGATTAGATGACATCTTTTTACAATATGCAAAAATATACATATAAACTTTATGACTTGCTCATTTGACTTCAGCCACTACTGAAAACTTCCTGTTCCCTAATAATACGCGAAAATATCAGATAGTGGTTTAGTGATGTTTGGTCCCTGAGTGGTTTTTAAATTATGGTTCTATTTGAGAAATATGTGTCTATTATAATCACACTTTTTGAAGGCATTATTTAACTCACAAATATTTTAATTATCTTTTAGAGTTGCTATCACACCTTGACCTGTATCCAATTCCTACCTAATTAAACAGTTTGTCACCTCATCAATTCCTTTTTGAAGTGTCAAATTATTACTACTATTATTGAATAGCAGTAAAAATTATATTGGTAAGAAGACACGGTTCGCTCTTGAAAAAGCATTAGCTCACGGGATCAAAATTTGCCCACAGATCCAACCAGGAATTTGATTTAGTTAAGAAATGCAGATAAACAGAAAACTCTGATATTTCACATTTATAATGTGAAAAAGCTGTATAGTCCAACAAAAATGCTTCAGAAACTTATTAGCTAGGCTGTAGTAGCAAAACATGTATTAATTACTTTTGGAAAATGTAATTCTTAAGAAAGAAAATTTGTAATTCCTTTGACCAGGCACCAGTTTTTTTCTAAGTCTTTTCCTTACTTTATTTCACACAATATATCACAGACACTACAGTTGGAAAAAATCAGTTGTCACATCTACCATCAATGCAAAAGACCACTATCTTCCCCAGCTAATCTAAAAATTGACAAACTATAGAATTTTCAGATCATACTGTACTAATTCCCTTACTTGTTCTCACTGATCTGAAACAATCATTTTTCCTGATCCTGTTTAAATAGAAATTTACTCTTTCTGACCATACCATGTACCACTGTAAACACAGATAACTTTCCTAGCCACTTTTATGTCTGTCACACCTTTTCAGTTGCCTTGCCTTTTAAGGTGCATGGCTTCCTCAGAGTGAGGAACTGAAATTGTCTAAAAATAAGAACTTTTTGTGTACTGAGATTAAACCAGCTAAAACCCACAGTCACTTTAAAATGCAAGGGATTGGAATTATATTGCAGCTTTCTATAATAGCAACACAGTGTATGAGAAAATACACCTAATTTAGCAGAAAGGCAGAAGAATCAGAAGAAATATTCAGAATTCGGACTAAAATGATACACAAAAAACCTAAGGACAAACTTTTTTCAGCATAAAATAAAGTGAAATCCTGGCCCTAGTGAAGTTAAAAGGAATGTACCCATTTTGTTTAATGACACCAGTATTCTTCGGTGTTTATCTTTAAACATATACAATACTTTCAAAGTTAATTTCATCCGAAGACATGGTGGAGGTCTTCTACTACTTTGTCATAGAGCTGAATGAACAGAAATATTATCTTGTATGAATTGTCTAACAACAATCCAACTTTGGTTACCTGCTTTAATTTAAAACAAGAATAAATTTACAGTGTTCTGTAGTAAAAATTTCTAATGTATGTAAAAAGTGAATATACATTTCCTATTTAATTAGATAGAAGATAACATTTTTTTCCATAGTAATTTTATTTTTCATCTGCCAAATCTTTTAAAAAGAGTTATTTTCTTTGAGAATCTTTGGAAACTCCTAACTGTATAAAATAAAATAATTTATTAGCATTACAGCATAACAAAAACTATACCCAGCCATGTTAAGGCATAACTAGGGAATTGAATCTGAGCACACTAGGAAACCATTTAAGGGAAAAAAAAGTATTAGCAAATGCATATTATTTTGCTTGTGCAATTTTTCATTAAGAAGAGAAAAATAAAGATGTGGGTTAGAGGTGAAAGTTTAATTTTACAAAAAGTCCTTTCCTGTATTTTTAGCACTCTTTATAAAGCAATAGTGCAGGCCTTACAGTTTTCCTGGGAGAGCATGAAGAAGTACCCGCTCCTTTATAATAATTTTGTAGGGGTATTGATGAGTTATTGAGATAAGACTGCATTTACTTCTTTCCATTTGACCTCACAGAAACCTTGTTATCTATGATTCCTATACGCAGGGTTTTCTTAGAGAGGCAGACTAAAGGAGAGAGACAACAGGTCACCTACAAATTCCCCAAGAAATTTAACAAGTAATTTATGACTGACAAGCCCAGCATTGTCAAAGAATTACTTGTTCATGCACCTTATTGCTTGAAACCTTTTATGAGGTAGGTTTGGACAACACAAATGGAGATTCTGAGCAAGTTTCTTAACTCTCTTCCTTCCATCCTTCACTTCTCTCATCTGGATACCTATGCCACCTCAAAGCAAAAGACTTTTTTCGTATTTGTCTTTAAGCTCTTGTAGACATTCCATGAGACCACATGACCTGAACTGACACTAACAGGTCATCCACTGTTACTCATAACTTTTGAGAATCTTGCACAGCTATATAACTCGTTAATTTAGAAAAGTTCATTGCTCCATTGAGGGAAAAAGAAGCAGCAACGTACAAAGACAGTACTTTGTTTTGTTTGGTATCTTCACTATGTACAAAATGTAGCTTTAAAAGTAGTTTCAGAGTAGAAAAAACAAATTAACAGACGTTTTCATGGATTTAACTTCTGCTATGACACTACTTCAATATTACCACTTGGTACCACTTTTATCCAGAACATACCTGTTTCTTCGTATGTTTCATTTCTGAGCTGTAGGCTCTCCAAGACAGAAATGCTTCAATTTAGCCAGTTAGCATGAGTTTTGACAGAAAGGTGAAAATTTAGCAAAAGGCGCATCCTTGGCATTCCAGTGATGTCACTGACAAAATGTAGTTCTCTGAAACAAGATATGGAGATGACACATAAAGCCACCTGGCATATAACAGAATCACAGAAGTAGGGGTTGGAAGAGACCTCTGGAGCTCATCTAGTCCAAGGCCCCCCCTCAAAAATAGGTTGACCTACAGCAGGTTGCACAGAATGCATCGAATTTTGCATTTCTCAATTTTGCATTTCTCACAACCTCTCAGGGTATCCTGTTCCAGTGCTCTGTCATCTTCACAGTAAAGAAGGTTTCCCTCATGTTAAGGTGGGACTTCCAGTGTTCCAGTTTGTAATCATTGCCCCTTGTCCTGTCGCTAGGCACCATTGAGAAGAGTCTGCCCCCACAACCTTTCAAGGCAATTATTTTTTCTAATGCCAATCTTAGTAATGACAGGGCCATTCTAGTTTAAACTTAGCCAAAATCTGAGGCAGGCATTCAGCACAGCAAATCTTACTCTGAATAGCTACAATTATTATAATTGTAAACTGTTTTATGATGTGGGCAGGTGCACAAATGTAGGCAGCACCTGACCATAATCCGAAATAGTTTTCTGTTTTCACCCTTCATGTTCAAAAAAAACCTACTGGGTCTGGATGAGCGGCTCTGTGCCACAGCTAGCGTCCAAGCAGTTAAATGTCTCTGTTCTGCATCCCACACACACTTGTGTGTGAGAATGCTTGTAAATTTAAAGAAGTGCTAACTGAAAGAAGTTTATACTTGGTTTCCAATTAGATACTAAGAAGCTAACTTTACCTAGCATAAATGCCTTCTCATTATGAACATCCTTTTAACATCTTGGCTCAACTAAGTTCTTTTTTGAACTCAGTGTGACCTCCTCATTGATTCCAACGGTTTTTGGGTTGGGGTCTTAGATGTGCAGCTGTTGCTGATATGGGATAAGTTTTCAGATACTGCAAAAAATGAATACCAAGAAGTGGTTTGTAAATTTATCTTGCACAATCTAAACCAGAAGACAGGTCATGTGTAAATCATGGCTCTCCACCACTGTAGGTCTAGTGGCACATTCCAAAAATCCCCTGGCTCTAAGCTTAAGCAAGATTTGGGCGTGTTTGTCCTCCATTAGAAAGGGGGTCCACCTGAATGTTGCATCTTTAATGTAAGCACTGTGGCCTCTGTTACTCTATACATATATTTATCATTTTTCTCGGGCATAAAAAGTGAACTTTACTGCTAAGTTCTCCAAAAGTGAGGTGGGTATCATGATACAAAGCATTTCAACACCCAACTTTTAGGAAATCTAGTTGCTCTGCTGAGTTCTATAGGCTTCTGAAACCTACATGTCCATGAGAAAAGGTGGACACTTACTCCTAAGATATCAAAACAGCAATGTAAGCAGCAAACACTTTAAACTAGTCAACAGGTAAACAATGAGGAAAACAATATGGTTTTAAAATTTCATTGTAGTTGTAAGGCTACTTAGTCCTATAATTATGAAAGTAGTTGCTTTGCCATTTACTGGGATTTTAATATATTTGGAAGCTTGCAGCACATCTTTATGACTTTGTTTTCCAAAAATCACCCTGTCTTCAAATTTTTATCATTATCTTTTCGGTAGTTCTAATAATAACAGTATAACAGCTGGTTACATTCTACACTGGGAATGGAAAAGCAGCTCACCTGGTGCCACTGAGTATCTTTTTACGTGCAATTTTTCTCCAAGACTGTCTGACAAGTTTGATGGACCACAAAATACAGTCAGTAAGAAGTTTTCAGCCAGTCCATGAAATTGACAGATTGGATAAAGCAAAAATGACTAAAAAGATGAAAAATCTGATCTCAAAGAAATGTCACTGCGAACTTGCCAAAATTAATTTTAATAAATCTTTAAATCATGTACCATCTCTAAATTAAAACTTGTTTATTTTTCTATACTTTTCATTAAGAAAAACACACCTATCTTCAGTTCTTATTCACTATTGTGGTTATTTTGTCTACTTATGTCTTGGTACATGAAATAGTTGAAGCTTGTTTTTATGACATGCTTGTATAAACTTTTCAGATATAATCCTAAAACCTTCACTTTGTATATGAAAGAGAAAACTTTAAAGGAGGATTTTTCTCCAACAGACTTAAACAATAAATTGCCTTACTTTTTGTATGTCCCCATGTACTTTTTCCTTTTAGCTTGTTACCTAAGCTTTGCTGTTTGAACAATGGTTTTCTTCTTCTCTGACCCCATTTTCTTTTTATATTTGATCCTGTCATGAAGTTCGAACTGAATTTCTGACATCAGTCATTTCCATGGCAACAGACTGATGATTTAAACATAGGATTATGATGAATTCAACACAGGACAGAGAATAAGGAAAACAAGACTCTGAGTGAGCAAGATTTTTGTCACAGCACGATGGTGTTCTTAAAAGGGCGGAGAATACATTTCCAGTTTTTAACATTCAATTCTGCATGACGGTCCATGGTTGTGGTTATTTATTTCAAATGTTCACAACATTTGAGGTAGTATCTGTGGCACTCAAACGTTGCCCAAAGTTTCAGACACATTCATTAGTCTTGTTTTTATGTACCTAATGTAGAACACAGTGGCTTTTCATAACTACTTGCAGTTGAAAATAAGCTTAATATAGGCAGTAGGCACGTGTCACCTTTGAAAACTCATGCTTTAAACATTTCAGGTTGAACTCCGAAAAAAATGGAATACAGGCAACTGTTGGGAAATATGGCTGTACGTTGACTTGTAAGTTTATGTAAAGAAATGTCATGGTTTTAACATATTAAGAGTCATAAAAACACTACTTTGAAAAATATTTTTAGTCCGGCACAGTCTAATCTATGTAATGAAGATGAGATTCTGGTTTGGGTTAATGACATTCCCTTTAGATGAATTCTGTTGTTATGAAGTGTCTTGACTATAATGCCGACCTACACATGGATGTGGATTTCTGTTGGGTCAGATTTCTATTTCACATTTTACAGGCTAAAGGTTACATTAGAAATTTTACTAAAAA
The DNA here is from genome assembly GCA_033558185.1 of Dromococcyx pavoninus. Classification (NCBI taxonomy): domain Eukaryota; kingdom Metazoa; phylum Chordata; class Aves; order Cuculiformes; family Neomorphidae; genus Dromococcyx; species Dromococcyx pavoninus. Next base: position 300,521 of record JAUMJL010000676.1, on the reverse strand, counting down.
TCTCATTCTCGGGTCAAAGCAGACCCTGGCAAGCAGTGACTTCTCCTCAGTGGTTACACCTTGTTCCCACCTCATCCTCTGCTGCATAGCTCTATTGAAGCTATACTGACAAGGCTCATATAGCCACTGAGAAACCAGATGCAGTAATGATATCAAAACTACAAAGAAAACTACAAAATCTTTATTCTACAGCTAAAGAAGCTATGATATTCGAAGTTTCCGTGCAGTGGCTACTGGAAGGATTGTAAATTTTAGTCCTACTCTGCCCAAGATGCATGAATCCAAAGAAGTATGGCACACCTCCTTCAAGCTTCACTGAGAGAGGATGCAGGATGAGGGAGGAGAAAGATGCCCAGGATACTCCACATTTCTGTTGCAAGAAATACCAATCTTGAGGTCATAATTAGAATCTAATGTATGACTTAAGAACTAATGTATGACCAAGAACTGTCCCAATGTACCTAACTGTATTAAATATGTATTCCAGTATTTATAGTTTACTAGATATTCTGAAGACCTTGCGAATTTCTTTCACTAAGTAGTTTTAGAACACTGCTTCAGAACATAGAAATATCCCATTTTTGTTCATATTTTACTTCTTCCACCTATTGTTAGGTTGCATATACCACAGGAAACCATATTCTTGACTGCTTTTCAGGTTTAAACAGGCCAAAGCTTTCAGAATTCTGAAAGTTATGGGCCATTTCTGAATTAGGACCCTGTGGGCAATATTAGCCTAGCATTCTGGTTTAGTTTTTTTAAGTCTTCTATTTTACTGAGGTGCTTAGATATATAAACATTTTTTTTTGCTAGCCAGGGCTACAAAGACATAGTATTGTGTTCTGCATAAGGCAACTAGAATATAGTTTCACCTTCCCAACATAAAGTGACCTACACAAAAAGATACCATCTGGAAAGAAAACGTTAACTATGGCTCTGAAGACAGGTTAATTTTTGTAGATAGTTTTCCTTTAATTGATGCTTAATTTTTGCAAATTGCAAATATTGATTCCTAGATGAGATCCTAATTTTGAAGGTCTACAAAAACATATCTTTAAAGAACGTTAAGGAATCAGAAGTCCAAAAATTGCTGTGTTGGAAACTGGCGTTGATGAATAACTCTGTATTTAGTCTATGCCTAGGCACAGAAAATACCAGCCACTTAGTATACATTTTTCTTTTATTTTCACATATCTATTTCTAAGTTCCTCATCTTAAAAGTCTTGCTTTCCTACACAGACAAATGACTTACATTGGGGTGTTTAAATAGAAAAAAAAGCAATGACAAAACCATTTTACAAAACAGTGAGTTGTTACGTTACGTAGATCCTAACTCTTCTATTCTTGTATCCATGTGAGATATAAAGACTGCGATTATTTAACTTTTGCTCTGTCCTGGAGATTAGCATCATAACATTATTCAGATTCTTTGACATTAGAAGAGCTTTTATATATGACAAAATATGCTTTCACAGAAAAAGGTTATTCGGCTTATCAGACTGTTTTAATTGCATCTGTATGTAAAGAATGAAAGAAAATACAGTTAAGGTTAGAATGTAAAACATAAAACCTAGTCTAACGAAACTGAACAGAAGATCAAAAAAGGCCCCAGTGTTTTCTCCATATGGTTTGAAAATGGATGTGAGGCATTTCTCAGAAAGAATGAAATACATTCAGCAGATCTTTGCATGACACAGTGTTAATCATACAAGATTAAAAAGGAAAAGAATGAACATAAAAATGGTTTACATCATAATAGCCTAAAATGTGTCATCAGAGTGATTCGTGCATAATGTGTTTCATATTTTGCAAGCAGTAACTACGCAATTGATGTTCTTCAAAAATGCTGCAGCTTTTAGCAAAAAGGTAAACAGTCTGTTAAACTTCAAATATTATAGAGTACATCTACTGTAAGCTTGGTTATCATGTTTAGACATAAACCACCTAAAAGAAGGGAAATGTAATTATGTCATTCAGAAATGTAATATACATCTTAACTCCTGGCTTGCTTATGAACAGTAATAAAGAATTACATCTGTAACTCCAAAATATCTCAATTTTTAGGAAGCTCTACTGCTGGTCAGTTCTCTGCTTCTACTACCTTTGCTCTCATCTAGCCTCATAGAAATAAACCCCTTTATTGCATGTACTTTTGCGATAAACTGTATTCTGTGTCCCAAAAGAAAATGTTCTACATATTTTCTTTACTAAATACCTGCCCAATTCCTATTATAAGTACCTTAGGCCCTCTGTAGACTCTGCTCTTCCAATATTACATCATTGTAGTTTTTGACAACCACTGCCAATTTACCCACGCAAGAGGTCTTGTTTGGCACATTCTGTTCGTGTCATTGTTATGGCATTGTTTGTGTACTGCAGAGAATGGACAGATAATTTGATTGTTCCTGTCTTCCATGTCCTGGAAGTATGATTTTAAGAACTGCCTACATATGCCAGGTGCTTGTTCGCTAAAGCAATCCAATGCAATTGTCTCTATTTTCAAGATGCAAGAGTAAAAGCACAAATGAATGATGTTACACGAATGCAAAGACAAAACATGTCCTTTGCTGTGTGGCACAAGTGACTCATAGGTATATTTTTCAACAATATATTTTGGAAGAGGTAGTAAGTGTATGTAAGCAAAGTTGTAAGCATACACAATAGACTGAGTTTAGCAAGAATAATTTCCAAAGAGGAAAAGTAAGCCGTAAAATCATCATATATCTTACCATTATAATCTCAAAGTTGCATTGAACAGAAAGAAAATAGACAATCTAAGGAAACAGTTGCCTGCAAAACATGTTGAACAGGCATGGTGCCAGAAAGGGAACATGCTGTGTGTGCTACATGCTTATTAATAATACATAACAATGAGGGACTTCTATTCAGCAGTATCAGCATTAAAAGAAGATCAAAAAGGCTTTACAATGTTAAAAATCAAGGTAGGAAATGCAAGTGTGCCTACTGGATAACATAATAATCAGTAAAATTCTGCCATTAATAAAAAACAAATGCTTGAAAATTAGAAGACACAAAAGCTCCTGCAAAGTGGTGTGAAACTGACACAACCTTTATAAATGAACTTAGAGAACAGCTAGCTAATGGATTGCACTCTCAAACATCAACAGCCACTTTACAGAGACAATTTCCAACTTGCAAGAAATAGAAGTGATTTAGCTTGAAAAGCCAAAATTTGGTCCTCTATTTTTCCCCTAAAACATGTTCTCTTTTCACTTTAGTTATATACTGCGACTGATATGCTCATCCAGAGAAGATTAAACTATTTGTTACACCTCATCTACATGCACAATGTAAGAAAACCAAAGCAACTTACAACCAAGTGAGATTCCTTTTCGTCCTTATTCCTGCATCACTGTACATACTGTCTGCATCTTTTCACTGTTGCATCTTTTCACTGTTACGTGTAAAGTCACGTATCAGTATTACACATGTAATTGATTTTCTGTCTCATTTCATATGTTTTATTAGTATTTTTAACAATACTAGGTGCCTAACTGAACATCCACAAGTACTTTCACACTCCTCGATTTCAGGTACCTAATTTAGATCTTAAGTTTAGAGGCCACACCCCTCCATTACACTTAAGAATGAGATTAGTCCTCTAGGAAGTGAAACATGGCAGATGCCCTGCACTGAAGCATGCTGAATAATGTTCTGAAGAAAATTCTCTCCACTAGCCAAATTGGCAGTCTTCCAGGTTCTGCTCGCTGCTGTGTCAAAGTTGCAGCAGTACTACATTTAAAAAAAATAAAAGACAACCCCCCCAAGCCTCAAATCCCTATCCTTTCAGACTATTTTTTCAAACAAAAGCTGTGAACAAAGATAAAAAAGGAGCTGCACATCTCCCTTTTCAGGCCCAGCTCTGTATACTGCAAGTACCTGCAACCTGATGTGAATGGCTTTTCAAAGGTAATTCCAAATGTAAAATAAATTAGGGTGAAGTACCTTCAATTTTTTCCCTCAGATTAGATTATGATTGAGTGATGATATTAAAAGTAACAGCTGAATGCAGAGAATTGCTGAGATATTCTTCATCTAGGCTAGTTCTATAGCTATTCATGCTAACATTGCTTCTCTGGACAACAGGGAGGCTGAGTCAAGACTTATACAATTGTGCCAAATAAATTTATTTTACCCATTACCAAGTATCAATACTTGGATTTCTGTGTGCAGCAGCAATCAGGTTACCAAGCAATGTCATACGTTATTTAGGTAGTTACTTAACAGGTTTTTGCAGTTGCTCCACTTTTTTTTCTTATTAGGATATACGTTTAAATAATAATCTGCATGTCAATATACTTTCCCTCTGTAATTAAATGTGCTTTCCATGTACTACTTTGACTTCAAAGCTTGTATTGCTAGAACTAAACCACAGTGAAAAAAACAGTGAAAAACCCAAAAGATTATGGAAAATTCTGCTTTCTTCCAAGAGTCCTGATTCATGCTTTAATGTCAGTGCAATTGGGAGGAACTACATATACAGTATTACAAATTGCACTGTAGCATTAAATTACAAAAATAAAACATACTTATGAGTATCATGCAGTTTTAAGCATTAATACAAAGAGACAGTTCAAAGAACAGAATGACCCACTACAGCAGGTATCTTTATGTCACTTTTCAACAATTTTAAGTTTCATTTTTAAAAATACTTTCACTCTGCAGACTGCAAAAAAATCATCAAGATCTTTAACTTTGGTACTTAACAGTGATAACTATATTAGTAACCTTCACAACCATCCTGTTTTCAAAAAGCAATAATGAGGTCACTGGAAATCAGAATAATAGAATCATCTGGTTGGAAAAGACCTTTGAGATCATTGAGTCCAACTGTACCTGTCCCATTACTAAACCATGTCCATAAGAAGCTCATCAATCTGTCTTTTCAATACCTCTAGGGATGGTGACTTAACCTATCTACCTGAGCACCCTGTTCCAGTGCCTGACCATCCCTTCAGTGAAGAAATTTTTCCTAACATCCAGTCTGAACTTGCCCTGGTGCAACTTGGGGCTATTTCCTCTTGTCCTATCACCTGTTACTTTGAGAGAAGAGACTGACACTCACCTCACTACAACCTCCTTTGAGGTAGCTGTAGATAGTGATGAAGTCTCCCCTCAGCCTCCTCTTCTCTAGGAAAACAACCCCAGTTCCCTCAGCTGCTCCTTGTGAGACTTGTTCTCATAAATAAATAAAACTTTTTATCTAGGTGTAAAGATGCCTTAGCAATGCAGATGTGGGAAACTGTAGGAAAAATTAATAGAAACTAAATTTTCTTCTCACTTCTTATACTAAGAAAATAAAAACAAACAGTGACAGTGCAAAAGAAAACTGTACTTCCACAATTCCTTCAGCTTCAACTCTGATTGTGGTGAATACACACTGCATGGATGTTCCATATGCTGACCTCTGCTCACTAGTCCTTGAGTCTGGGAACCATTGCAAATGACATCTGCTCAGGGACAACATGTCCACCTTCAGCTTCAAGGTGATTCTGTGGTATTGTACGGGATCTAGTTCTGCTTTAAATGTCTTTTTGACTTATTCTGTGTCTTTCAAAATAGTGTTGTTTCTCTGTTTCTATTGACATAGTTAGGTATGATAGCTCAAAACTCATTCTCATGAAACAATTCTTTGACTGGGAAGAAAATATCCCGGACAGACATTATTTACTCCTTTCTGCTGGAAAAGTCTGCAAACTGGAACAGGCTGTTAATCACAGGCTTTAGGCTATAATCCTGGTTAAATATTATAGTGAAACTCGATAAATGCAAGGCAATGGTCTGCCTGTTCCTCCCCCACTCACCATTTACCCTTCATGGTACTCTACAAGGACAAACAGGACATTATTTTCAGACTTTGACTTCTCCAGAAAGAAAGCAGTGGTGGAGCTGCTGAGTGACTGCATGAAGGAGAGGAATGCAGTAGCTAGTTTTCCCAAACCACCAAAATGGCTCCATTTGAGCCTCTGCTTGGAAGTGGTACAGCTTTGTCTCTCTGATTAAGTAACACCGAGTTTTGAAAATGGCAGGGGGTGATTCAAAGGCATGTTTTCAATTCTCAAGGCCTAACTCTTCAAAGCAAATACTTAAAGAAGACAAACTTCACAGCTTTGTGAGCCTCATTACTGTTGTGGATTAACTGCAGCTACAGTAACTTTTCCCAAATCCTGTGCAAGTGATATACAGATTTATACCTAATCTATATGTATACCCTGGCCCAACTAAATTTTATGGTATTGATGCACAGATCAGTGAAATTTTAGTTATCCACAGGTCACTGTGGAGTGGTAACGCATGAATTTGCAATTAAAGATGGTAACTGTTTCCTACCTCTAAGCTCACTGCTTCTGTCCTTTGACTTGCTTCACGTTGGACAAGCAGACACCATGGCGCTGACGTTACCACTACTGAATCCAGCTCCAAATACAAGTTGTATTAACTTGATCCTTACTTTTGCAAAGGAACAGTAATTCTGATAGCCCAAAAAGAGGAGGGTGGATGTAGAATGAGAGGGGACACCAACACAGGCAATGTTTTACCTCAGTGCGCAGGACTGGGCGCTACCCAGTTTGTGTTGCTGACCACAGCTGCTTGATCAGCACCAAAACTATCAAGCCTAGGTGCAGCGGTAACACTGGCAAAGAAGCAGCAGCAAGAGAATGATAGAATGGTTTGGGTTGGAAGGGACCTTAAAAATCATCCAGTTCTGATCCCCCTACCATGGGCAGGGACACCTCCCACCAAGACCAGGCTGCTCATGGACCCATCCAACCTGGCCTTGAACACTTCCAGGGAGGGGGCAGCCACAGCTTCCCTGGGCAACCTGTGCCAGTGCCCCACCACCCTCATCGTGAAGAATTTCTTTCTAATGTCTCATCTAAATCTTTCCCCATTCTTCCTCATCCTATCCCTACACGCCCTTGTGAAAAGTCCCTCCACAGCTTTCCTGTAGCCCCCTTCAGGTACTGGAAGGCTGCTGTAAGGTCTCCCTGGAGCCTTCTCTTCTCCAGGCTGAATCCCAACTCTCTCAGACTGTCCTCATAGCACAGGTGCTCTGGCCCTCTAACCAGCTTTGTAGCCGTCCTCTGAACTCGTTCCAACAGTTCCATATCCTTCTTATGTTGGGGATTCCAAAACTGGACACAATACTTCAGGTGAGGTCTCATGAGAGAGCAATAGAGGGGGATAATCACTTCCTTTGATCTGCTGGGAACACTTCTTTTGTTGCAGGCCAGGTTGGCCTTCTGGGCTGTGAGTGCACATCGCCAGCTCATGTGGAGCTTCTGATCAATCAGCACCTCCAAGTCCTTCTCCGCCGGGCTGCTGCTCTCAAGCACATCGTCCCCCAGCCTGTACTGAAACTTTGGACTCCCTCATTCAGCGCAAAAGAGACTGGGCGTGCTGCCCCTGAGATGGAACACAGTCAACTGCACTACAAAAATAAGCACTGTGTAACTTCCATCTCTCTCAAAAAATCTCAGTGAAACTTAAACCAGTGATGTTTACTCTTCCATGCATGGCTTATTTCAAAGCACATGTGAGCTGCTCTGGGAAGATCTTATAGTAGCCTCCCAGTACCTAAGGGGCTACAGGAAAGCTGGGGAAGAAGGGCAAGTATTTTATTAGGGCAAGTAGTGATAGGACAAGGAGGAACGGCTTTAAATTGAAGGGGGAATATTCAGATTAGACATCAGGAAGAAATTCTTCATGATGAGGGTGGTGGGGCACTGGCACAGGTTGCCCAGGGAAGCTGTGGCTGGCCCCTGCCTGGAAGCGATCAAAGCCAGGCTGGATGGGGCCTTGAGCAGCCTGGTCTGGCGGGAGGTGTCCCTGCCCATGGCACGGGGGTTGGAACTGGATGGACTTTCCCTTCCAACCCAACCCATTCTGCGGCTCTGTGACTCTACGATTCTCTCCCCTGGTTTAACCACTCTCTCCCCACTTGGTGCACCATTCCCCAGCAGCGACAGAGGGAGGCGGGGGAGGGGCCCGACGGCGGCGCCCCGTGCGTGCCGCACCGGTCACGTGGGCGGCGGGCCGGGACCAGCGCCGCGAACGGCGGGGCGGTGCACGCAGCGGCAGGGATGGCGGCGGCGCTGGGCGGCCTGGGCCTTCTGCGGGGCCGAGCCAGAGTGGTGGCCGTGGCCGCGGCCGCGGCCGCTGCCACCGCCTCTTTCGGCCTGCCCGTCCGCCGGGCGCCCGAGCGGGGAGGAAACGCCGCTGCCGCGAGGAGCTACGGTTCCGAGGCGAGGGAAGAGGAGGAGCTGCGGGTGCGTTACCTGGATGACGAACACAAAGGTGAGGAGGGGAAGGCGGTGCCCTCAGTGCCGCCCTATGCCGGGTGAGCCCTGCGGCCCCGCGGGGCGGGAGCATGAGGCGCCAGGAGCGCTGCCCTGCGGGGAGGAGCGGGGAGGAAGCGGCTCCTCCCCCGCGGTAGCTAGGGACGGGGCTGCGCCGGGAGCTGCCGGGACGGGAGCTTAGGAGCTTAGGAGCCGGGACAACGCTGTCTCTCTCGGCTTCAGGGCACCGCGTGGTGTGCGCTGCGCGTGCGAGGTGCGCCCTTCTGAGCTGGCATCTGCTGGCCACCTTAATGGGAGAAAATGAAGCTTAGCAAACGTAAAAAGGATATGAAACTGTTGAGACGGGTCCAGAGGAGGGCCTCGAAGATGATCAGGGAGCTGGAGCACCTGTGCTATTAGGACGGGCTGAGAGAGTTGGGGTTATTCAACCTGGAGAAGAGAAGGCTCCGGGGAGACCTTGTAGCAGCCTTCGAATACTTGAAGGGGCTATAGGAAAGCTGGGAGGGCGTTTTTACAAGGGGAAGTAGTGATAGGACATGGGGAAATGGCCTTATATTGAAAAGGAGAAGATTTAGATCTTCACAATGAGGGTGGTGGGGCACTGGCACAGGTTGCCCAGGGAAGCTGTGGCTGCCCCTCCTTGGAAGTGTTCAAGGCCAGGTTGGATGGGTCCATGAGCAGCCTGGTCTGGTGGGAGGTGTCCCTGCCCCATGGCACGGGGGTGGGAATTGGATGGGCTTTTAAGGTCCCTTCCAACCCAAACCATTCTGTGATTCTGTGACACTGGTACAATCATGTTTCCCATACTTGCTTGTGTGCAGGGGCAGACAAGGATACAGAAGTTCTGTTGGCGTTTTCTGTTCTGGAAGGCGTGGCTTCGGTACTCTTGATCATTTTTATTGCTTTCTTCCTTACTTTTAGTATTGTCAACTGCTGCAAAAGTTGCAAAACTGCTGCTCTTGTCCTAAGCCAAGAGCCTTGTTTTAAGCCATCTGTTTAAACAGAAAAAAAATCTGGGTTCCATAGTGATCTGGAGCCAGAGCATGACAAGGTGGACACTTTGTACTTCCTCTGTTGATTCGGTGTTCTTCCTTTGGAGATCTTTCACCTCCTTTAGTATTTGCCGCTTCCTTCCCAGTTGAGTGCAGCAGGGCTAGGGATGGTGGAGAAAGAGTAAGTGCAAGCTCCTTTCCTGAGGATTTATTTTTGGAGCTGTGATGTTATACTTCTGTGGAGAAGGTTGTGGTGTGAAGTTCTGTTTATCTCCAGTGCAGTAATCTCTTTGTTTGAATAGATTGTCTTGGAATAACCATATTTTGAGGTGCACAATCCATTTTATGTCTTTCAGCATGTTAACTTGGTTATTTCAAACTTGCTGCAAATTCAGGAAAACATTCACCTGTGAGTTCGATATTGCAGATATATGGATTTATATACATGTACAGAGAGGAAACTTTAAAAATTTGAATTTTAGCATGAGACTTAGAAGACGGTTCTTTATCAAAGGAAAATTGAGTTTATGTTTTCATTTGAGGGCAGGTTTTTCTGTTGCTGGTAAGGGTCAGTAAAGTTGATGTAATACGATCATGAAATCAGTTGGTCATTGTTGTGTTCCCAACTCTTTCCAGTTCCATTAAGGTGTACTTATATAGTCCTGTTCTCTCAGCCAGCTGTTGAACTTGAAATTAGTTTTAGACATTTTTTAAAGTTATTTTAAACTGAAGGAGAGGCAAGGCAAAAGGAAAGAAAAGTTTATAAAATGTGGGAGGAGTGTTTTTGCTTGCTTGTTTTATGCTTTTGCAACAAGTAGTAGAAAATAGTAGAGTACTACTTAAGATCATTATTTATATTTGTGCTATTACACAATAAGCAATAGAATTAGGTACTGTGTTCCAGCTATTGGATTAGCTACGGAATAATTTCTTTTGTAATGTTACATAAGTGTTTTGTAATGTGTGCCTATCTTAGAGTTTATTATTGAGTGTTTTTGATTAAGTTACTGTAAGTTTGACTGTGCAGAGAATTAAAGGGTTATTTTTAAGAAAAGTTGCAGAGATACGTTGCGTTTTGCATTTCATCAGCCCACCTGATTTTATTTTTTCTCTTGGAAAAACTCTCTTGAAGTTTTTTCCTTCTTTCTCAGAATGCCACATTTAACAAAGATGCATATTAAAAATGCCTGCAATCATGGAGGTAGCATTTGGAGTGTGAAATTGGCTGTGGCTATCATAAGGAAGTGTTCAATCAATGCATTTTTAATTCTTGAATTCTCTTTAGGAGAAGGGATTTTCTTTGGGTTTGTCTTTCAGAAGTACATGGAAAGAAATTCTGTTTATTAATAAAGGGTAAGAACAAGGGTCTAGAAGTAAGCTAGGCAATGCAAGATTCATGTGCATCTTTGAGCAGCACAAAGAGCAGACCACAGTTTTGTTGAAAGAAGCAAGTCTCTAATTCTTCCCTGTGCTGCTACTGCACACCCTTCTCCTTTCCTTGTGTGTCACATTCATCTGTCTTTACCTGCTTACAGCACGTAATACTCCTGCTGCATTAGGACACTAACTCCCTGTAAGCCCCTGCAATCTTCCTGACCTGTTGTCTAAACTGCCATTGCTTTTTCTACCAGTCCCATATTCTAGACTTTCCCAAGTGGGACCCTGGTTCCATTGCCTCATCATACTCTTCCATTACGTACTTCTTTCCTGTGCGCTGGGGCAGACCCTGTCCCTCTGACTACCTTTTACAGCACACACATGCTTGATCATGCTGTAGTTATGCTCTTACCTGTCTTTCCAGGCTACTTGGAGAAGGTGGGTTGTCCAGGGACTTTTACAGCCGTGGATGCTGGGAAGGCAGGAAAACTGACAGTATCTGCCTTGCATAAAGGCACTTACATGTAGCTCTACAAGCAGATCTTTCCTGCAGACAAAATAGCAAACTGTCCTGCTTCCTAACAGTTTTTGCGTTATTGATATACCACAGTGTATATCAATAAGTGTAAACTGAAATAAGAGTGCATTTGAAAGGGCTAGTTACTGAAATTTTAATTCACAACTTTCTAGCTTCCAAATTTGAACTGAACTAGAATACGAAAGATGTGAGGTTTTTGAAGAATGTGACTTTAAAATGCATGTGTATTCTAAACATGTTGCAACTCATGAGGCTTTTACTGTTAGTTTTCTGTGGGTGTTGCTGAAAGTTAATGCATTAGTATTTTTTAATTAAATTTGTATTCTATTTGAGTACCTCTAGGGCTGAATTATATTACAGCTGTTGCCATTTCAGAACTTTTAGCAATGTTGCATTAGTACCCCTATTACAAGTTTTAATGTATTTAGGGACTTTTAAGTTACAGATGGAGTTAAGAGAAGTACCTTCCATCATGACTCAAGTGTTGCAGTGTAACTTGCTGGAATGTGATACAAATATTAGTACAATTTAGATTTTGCACTAGAATGACTCTTCGTGCTTGTATTTTCCACTTGGTGTTAGTTGAGTCAGAGTATGTAAGATAGCTTTTTACTCTCTTCAGTTAGAATTTTAACGTACATAGAATGGGCAGAACAAAATGTTCTTCAGAGATTGGGAACTGATAGCTTGCTGATAAATCAGAAAAGCCTTGCCTTCTTTTGCTCTCTTTAAGTAAAGTAGGGTTGAGCAGTTGAGATCTAAAAATTTAAGAAGTGTTAGAAAGATTTTTAAGTAGTGTTTCATGATCAAAATAGTGCAAATATGGGATTTTGAAAAGCTGTTTGATATTTGTTAAAAATGTTGCCTAATACACATCAGTATGCCTTTGCACTTAAATACTTCTTGATAAAGTGATCAATGGAAACCACCAGAATTGTGCATGATACACTCACTGTATCTTATTTTGCTTAAGAAACTATTCTAGAATGATAAACATTTAAGTCAGCTTGTCTGCTTTGATTTATCCAAGTAGTGAAGTGAGATAAACTTAAAAAGACTTGGCTCTCTTTGGTCCTCCTTTTCTTAATGCATAATTCGGATTTTTGGTCTTTTTTTTTTATTTACAAAAAGTACATTTGGATAGCTCATTTGTGTGAATGTGTATGCTTAATACAAATAAATTTATTTACATAAGTTGTTTTTATACAGATGTAATGAAGCTTTCTAATGCAGACAAGATTACTAATGTAAGTGTAAAGACAGGATTTATTTGTCTGTTTAAATGTATTTCTACCAAACATTAAGGATGAATAATTTTTGAAAATTAACGTGTGCAAGGTAGAACAGATAAAAATGATTAAAAAGTTCCTGTGTGTTGATATAAACTGCAGTTAAACTGTGATCTAACCACTTTGCTTAAGTTGATTCGCCTTATTTTATACACTGTAGAAAGAAATATGATCATCTCTCAGCAATTTTAAATAGTTATAGCATCATATATTTTTGCTGTCAATCTTAAAATACAAGTACCTTGCAGTATGAATTACTTATATGGAAATACCAAATTTAGTATACATTATGAAATGAGAATATTTCTGAAAATTTACATATATTTTGAGGCTGTCTTTCATGGGTGTATGTCTGTATCTTATCTCAATAATAAGACATTTTTTGTTTTTATTATGTATGACTTTCACATAGTTTTCTCTTAAACATTAAGATTTTCTGTCTCGGACAGCTTTCTTTTTTGACAAAGGTACTGTAAAGGCAGAGCACCTATTGTGTGTTTGTGTATGCTTTTTTCCTCTTATGGTTGACTAGGCACAGGGATATGGCTGCTTATGTTAGGCAGCACTGGGAGTCATTCTAGTCCCTTGGAGTGCCTAGCTAATAGGATGAAAGCTGATTTTTAATATGTGGGTGTAATATTTAATAGATGTACATTATTTGCTGGGGAGTGTTCTGAAATAATGTGGAGATGACTTCCAGAAAAAACAATGAAATTAATATTGAGTTCAGCATTATGTGAATGCTTATTACTTCTTAGTATTGTATGGTGCTCTCTTTGACATCACACAGAATCTGACATTTTATTATTATTAATGAATCTGATGATGACTTTTAATTTTGTTTTCTTTTACAAATAGATTTTTCAAACTTTTTAGGATAAATATTTTGGAAAGTGTACCTGAATGTAGGTGCTTTAAGAATGAACTATGATTAAATAATCAGATTTTCAATACTGCTAACAATATTTGTCAAAATGGTTACCTGTATTACTATATTGTCTGAACATTTTGCTCCCTCCTTTCCCCCATTTTCTTTATAATTGAGTTGGAGGGGATCTGCAGTGTTGTGTGAAGCTTTATTATTCTTTTTGCCCTAGTTAGGCAAATTTATCTTATCTAAAATTGATATACCTGTGTGACCAGGGGGTTGAATATTGTTGAACGCGCGAAGCAGGAAAGGCTTGCCTTGAACAAGTTTTGCCAGGTTATTCTTGGGGTGGGCTGTGGAAGAGATAAGGATTAAATTCTTAACTGGAAATCAAACCAGGATCAAGCATCTTTTTGTTGGTTTAACATGTGGTGCTGCTTTTTACCTAGTCTTCAAGTGGTGTATTTGCTTCTGCAAAGTAAGTTGTGACAGTAGAAGAAAAGACTGAAAAGTAGGTTGTGACAGTAGAAGAAAAGTGCTGCACTTGAACGTTGTCCAGTTTGCATAACAAAGCATAAACATTCCTTTGTAAGTGCTGATTAAGGATCCTTGCAGAAAGTCCTAGATGAATATCTCAGATGGGATGAAAAGGTGGAAATTTAGGCTTACAGAACAAGAGAGCAAAGGTCACTTATAGCCAGGCACCTCTTGCCTTTTAGGAGTTATCTGTACAGAGCAATTGATTGTTCCCTGGGAGCAAGCAAGAGGCAAGTATGCTCTATTACTTGGGTTTAACCATTTTTATTTGAATCTTGAGAGTGGTAGCAGGTAAATAGAAGACGTTGGTTTCAAGTTGGTAGCTGCAGAAGGAGCAGGAGATCTCTTTAATCACGTTTGTGTGTATACTTGTGCGTGTACGTGGAGGAGGAACAAGAGGAAGGGGAGTGGACTCAAGCCCTTATAGGTCGGTCCTGTGGGAGGAAGAAGTAGTATGCACTGAGAAGACAAGGCACCCTGCAGAGGCTAGGAGAGCCAGATTACCTATAGATTGTATGGGCAAAACTGAGGGGTCAGGTAGTAAATACCTGGGCAAATACTGAGTGTCTGGAATTTATTTTTTTATCTTGTAGATTGATGGCAATACTGTGGGCGTTTTTGTTTGGAATGAAGAGCTCCCCTTTTTGTCTCTCATTCCTGGTACCTGTTGTAGTCCTTTGTCTTTTTCCCCTTACCCCTGCATTCTCCAAGTGAAAAAAGGTCCTGATTGATAAGACCTTAATAGGGCTGGATCAGTTCAATAGGATTGTGTGTGGGTGTTTAGAGTTCAGGTAATTGCAGTGTGTTCAGGAAGTAATTATCAAAAAGATTACTGTAGCCTTGGTAAACTTAGACATTACCAAGATAAACTTTTCAGAATTTTCCTGTTTGATAATCTTGCCTGTTAAGCTGAGGGGTACAAAATAAAGACAAACAAATGGAGTTACTGATACGACATTCAAACCAATGCACATGTAATCAACCAATGAGATAACTTACTGGAATAAGGGAGCTGTGAATGTGTGATCGGTGCTGTGTACCAAGGATTTGGCACAGTTTTTGTGTCTTGGGGGAGAATTTTATATGATTTTTTTTTCTTTTTAAACAAAAATTTACATTTCTCATTAATAGCATTCTTTCCATTTTTGTGATTTCCTTTTGCTTGTATTAGAGTTACTAGTCTTACCTGTGGTAGCACTTCTTGCTTTAAGAAGTCTTTGAAGGCAGGCTGCCTAAATATGGAAACACATACTTTACAATTAAGTATCTTTTCTGACTGCAATGTCAGCACTTCACACACAAACATGAAATTTTCGCATGCAATTGTGTAATTATACATTTGGCCTTTGTGAGCACTATTTCCATTTGAAGGTAATAGGGCTGTATTTTTGTTTTTAAGATACTTGTCATTTCTGTTGAACATTGAAATGTTTAACATTGGAAAACATAAGTTAGTTTATTTAATTTATAAAACTGAGTAGTTAAGAGATTACATTAGCATTTTTTTTCAGTCATCAATGATGCTTACTCTATAATTTCAAAATAATTATTTACATAGATAATATATGTATTTTACTACATTGTAACAATGATAAAATTTTTCTTCCCCTCCAGGAATTGTGGTGCTCGGATTAAACAGGTCTTATGCCAAGAATGCACTTAACAAAAATATTTTAAAAATGGTAAGTGAAAATAATAGTTTTTAGTATAAAGGTCAAGTATTGGAATTAAGGACTTTAAAAAGTGTTTGGTTATTCCCCTTCCTCCTTTTCTCTGTAGATGTCAAAAGCTGTGGATGCTTTGAAATCTGATAAGAAAGTACGAACTGTAATATTCCGGAGTGAAGTCCCGGGGATATTCTGTGCTGGTATGCAAACTTAATTTTCCTGAGAAGCTGGAAATCTGTAACTCATATTGCACACAAAAAAAGCACCCAGATTCCAAGGAAACATGTCTTTTGTATATGTTCATCTCAGTAGCAAATGAAACGTTTTTGTAAGGTTTTCCTCTATTGCTAATGAGAAGTGAATATAAATTTTATTCTTCTGTGTCATAAAGTATTTTGAAATATGTAATAGTTTATTCATGGTGGTGGAAAATTATTTAATTGAGCTCCTAGACAGTCTTGCATGTACTTGGGAATGAGAACCAAATAATGCTAGAGGCCATATAAGGAGTGTATGTACAAAGCTGTGTCAAAAACATATTTTATGCACTTTAAAATTACCTTTTAATTAAGGAAACATACTTAACATCAAAATTCATTATGAACGTGACTGTTACTGCAGGCTGAAACTATTCTCAAATTAAAAAAAACCAAAACAACAAAACAAACAAAAAAAACCGCATGCCCCAGCGCACATTTCGAGTGTTGAGGTAAGCAAAAGCTCTCAACTGCCAAACACAGGGAAACAGAATTTGTTAGCATGTCAAAACCAATTGAAGCAACTGTGTCTTTTGTAGGTATCAAATGAATAGTTTCCTTATTCTCATATGTCCCATCTAGTTCTTACTTTGTTCAAATTTAACATAATCAGTTTGAAACTGAAAACAGTAAGTAAGTAACTCGGTTTCTTCTTTCTAATATATGAACAAAACTGTCAGGAAAGAGGAGGAGATCAGTTCTAAAATGCTTCCTTTGTGATCATTTGTGCAGTCATTAAGCTTGCTAGCCACATACCACATAATTAGTTCAGTTTAAAGCAAAATAGTTTTTCCAGTTTTTACATAACATACCTAAGTACTTTTAATTGAGTTTCACATTATTTTTTTTGCTGTTAATGTGTCTGTTTTCATCCAGATAGAGTTTGCCAGTTATAAGACTTGTGAAAAGAATTGTTTTGAAAAAAAGGTGTAATCAGTTCAGCATTTAGTGATACACATAAATAGGTCAAACATTAATTGGCTTATTTAATTTAAAGGTTTTACTTATTTTAAACCACAGGTGTTGCAGGTCAGTTACTAATAATCTTCAGGAAGAAAGTTTAAAAGCTGTGGTTTTTAAACCGATGAAGAATGCAGCATCGGAGCAACACATGCAAATGAGGTTTTAGCTTATGTGTTATATACTTCATATAAAAAGGTGGCTATTGGTTGAGATTTTTTATCAACTGTTTGTTTTTTAAACTAATTTTTTTAATTTGACATTCATAAATTTTATGGCAGTGTTGTATATGTATATGAAATATGAGAGCATAAATAGGAGGTGCTGGGGACACATTCCAGTACTTAAAGGGGGCTTAAAAGAAAGATTAAGAAGGTCTCTTTGTCAGGGAGTGTAGTGATATGATGATGGGTAACGGTTTTAAGCTACAAGAGATTTAGATTAGAATCTGGGAAGAATTTTTTTCCTGTGAGGTTGTTGAGGCACTGGAACAGGTTGCCAAGAGAAGTTGTGGATGCTCCATTCCTGTGGAGGTGTTCAAGGACAGGTTGGATGGAGCTTTGAGCAACATGATGGTGGAAAGTGCCCCTGCTCATGGCAGGGGGTTTGGAACTGGATGATCTTTAAGGTTCCTTGCAACCTAAACCATTCTATGAAATACTGATTTTGAGGAAAAGGATGTCAGGTGTGCTGTTGTTCTTGTATTTGTGATCCATGCACTTCTCCAGTATTCTTTGTTAGCTGACTTTGCAGAGCTGGTTTGATATTAACCTTTAAGGTAGGTGTTTTTGCCTGTTTGGCCTAAAGAATGACTTATGAGTGTGTATACAGCTGGCTGTAGATAAGATGAAGGGATGTTTGCGTGTGGACGTAATCTGCCTTGAAAGAGGAGTGTGAAATACTAGGACTGAATAATTATATATATATATATGGTTCTTAACCGAGGGAGCAGAGAGAGTGTGTGGACCAGGTGTCTGTAATATTAAAAAAAACAAACCTGACAGATAAAAGAAGGGTCCTAAGAAAGGAAACTCCTGCAGCTGAACTAGTGAAATAAAGGATGATTCAACAGTGGTAACTGCAATTCAGTGTGAACCAGAACACTTCAGCCAGAGTTTGTCGATAAAAATATGCAGAAAGAGCTCAGTGGCTGGATAGATTGCTTTTATAGATGACTTTAAGAGGTGTCTGTAAAGAGAATGAAACTATAGAAAGCATAATAGGACATGGAGAAAAGAGGTAATGGCTTAGGGAAGTAGGGTGAAGGGAGAAGTATGCTGGATGTAACAAGGCATTTTGTGGAAGGGCTTCCTCAGGAAATTCAGTAAAACAGAAGAAAGTGTTTTCAAACTCAAAAGACAATGTGTTGTTTCAAGACCACTTAACTTCCTTAAAAAATGCAAGGATCATCTTGTGAAGTGTTACCACATTTCTTTATGCGTTATAGTGCATTCAGGCTAAACTTTGAATTTTTATTCTATCTTTTGTATTCCTCAATTATGTTTTCTTGCTTGCATGTGTGGGAATTTTCTGTTTTCAAAAATACATTTTTTATGATGATTTTTTGGACCACCGTTTGATGTTTTGCAGACCGCAGATTGAGAAACTTTGTCCTAGATTGTGTCCCTTTTATATGTGGAATGGAGTCCAAGATCCTTAAATCTTGTCATTCCTCAGCTATCAACAAAAATCTGTGGGAGCCACAAGCTGAGTGTCTTGTTTCCTTCTATGGGCTAGTCCACAAAACATGACATACAACTGTTTTACACAAAATAGCAGTAGGAGTGATTAAAAGATTTGAACTGTTGATGACCAGTGTGGATTTGAGTATGATTCGAAATTATGGAATTCTCACATGGTGAAATGTGAGGGGAAAACCAAAGAATTGTATCAAAGGCTATAGAGATGTACTAGCAATCGTATCCTTTCGTTTCTGCGTAAAGATTCACTTTAATTATTTTACTACTGTTTTATTTGTATCTTCTTTATCATGCTCCATACATCCACGGGTGCAGAAAGTTTCTGGTTAGTGCTGTAACCCTGATGGAACGGACACCTAGAAGTCAAAGAAGAGCTTGGCTGGAGTTAGGGATGCTTTAAGTCTATATGAGTCTTTCTTGTGCTTCCATCATCAGAAGTGCTATGCCTGCAAGTCACTTCTTGGCTCCTTTCTTTCTCTGTCTCAACCCAAATGCATACAATATTGGCCTTTCTGGACTGAAGATGCATGACTGTTCCTGGCCTGTGTAAGCCTTCTCTGTGTGCTTACTCAGTTCTGCAGCTGAGTGAGTCTGTGCAGCAGTCTGTTAATCTCCTGATAGTGTTCCGTTCTTGAGGAAAGTACAGTCTGTGCAGGTGTCCCATGAGTAAAAGTCTGTGATCAAGTAATTAAAAGCTATGCTGTATTGACACAAGGGAGTGAATTTAATTTACTTAGGCACTTTGAATACCTTAATTTTTCATTATTAGTGTAATTTTAACATGTGTGTCAGTCATCTTGCTCAGGTAGTTTTATCAGCAGATTTTCAGGATTTTTCACCCTCAAAAGATTCTTACAAGTGTGTGCATGGTGTTATTGGGAGATAGGACACTGTGAGGGAGGATTGCATCCTGGGTTCGATGGGAATAGAATTAATTCTCTTTCCAGTAGCTGCTGTGTTTTGGATTTAGTATGAGAATAACACATACTGTTTTACTTGTTGCCAGGTAATGTTTATGTTTGGCTGGGGTTCATTTTCTTCCCAGCAACAACTGCTGTTTACATTTAGTATGAGAAAAATGTGGAAAATACTCTGATTTACTTTCAGCTTTTGCGAAGAAATCAAGGGTGTTTCAGTTTCCCATATTTTGCTAGTATACAGGTGTAGAGCTAGAACAGCTAACCCAAACTGGCCAATGGAACATTCTGTGTCATAACGTCATGTTCAGTATGAAAATGGGAATTTGGCCAGGGAGTGGGTGGGTGATCTGGCTTCTGTGTTCTGTGTTCAGCATTGTGCTCACTGCTGTTGCTGCACTCTTTGAAATTGCTGCTTGAGATGGAGCAATCAATCGGTAGGGAATGGTTGTACTTTAATATATTCTTTTCTATATTATTCTTACTTTCCTCTTTTCTGTTGTTCTTCTATTAACATTGTCCTTATCTCAACCCATGAGTTTTACTTTACTTCTTAGTTCTTTTCCTCATTCCACCAAAGGGCATGAAGTGAGTGAATGGCTGCTGGCTGGGGCCAAACCATGGCAGAGTGTCTGTATGTTGTTGTGAAACCTTATTTTGGAGTAGCAGTGCATTCTCGAGACAATCTTACAGCTTCTTCTGATCTTAACTAAATGAGAGCTGAAAGAAATAGAAAATATACTGAGATGAAGTACATTGCCCAAGAGCTACTGTTTGATTTTCAGAGTATTTGATAATGTTTGTACTCCAAAAAATAGAACAACCTAATATTGCACCTTAAAGCTTTTATTATTCAGTTTCCTATGGTATTGAATACTGGGCATGAGAATATTTATAGAACTTTCAGTTATTGTAGAATTTTGTATTTGGAAATGTTGTTTTGGCAAGCTGAAGCTTGCTCTGTGATTCTGAGTTTCCCCGCATTTTCCCTCCTTCCCCCCACCATGTGTTTGGTGACGTGAAATGGGGATTATACTGTATTTTGCATTTTCAAACTATGGATATTGATACCAGGTAATATTCTGCTCTTTTTAAACAGTTTTATTTGTGGATAATTGCATTAATTAAAGAAAGAGACTCCTTTATGGTCTTTTCTTCCCCCCTGTCTGCTTGCTCTTCCTTGTAGTATTGTTTGCCTTAGGACTGTCCTGTTCCTCCAGCCCTCTTTTCATGTCCTGTCAAGAATGAAACTGCATGCATTTTAAAAAAAAAAAATATTCTTCATGTGTTTGTTTCAGGCAGTGTTATTGGCCTGTAGTCCATTGGTTCAGTGTACCACTCATACTAATAAATAAAACCCCATGCTACTGTTTTACAGTTTAGAGGGTTTAGAGTAGTTACTGTTTTATTATCCTTCCTCTGGTACCTGGCTAACCAGGACAGTTGCTTAACTCTGACTGTTGCAGTCCAATTGGGGATTGTTTCTTTCCTAAAGTCCACCTGTGAGCTGGACTTACTTTCCATGCATCCATCAAACCTCTGTTGATATGCAGAATCTGTTCTGCCATCTCATATAGGAGGAGAATGAAATATTGTGATTCCCCAGAGCAACAGACCACTTCAGAATTTCTTTTTGTGTGGAAGAGTTAGAAAGAGAGCTTTGGGGGCAAGAACCTCTATGACTTCCTGAGGTCTTTTTGTGACTGTGTTTGGAGTATAATCATTAAGAACAGGCTCTTCAGTATTGCTTCTCCAAAGTGAACTGCACTAATTGAAAGAGAGGTGCTTTGTATATGCGTGCATGCAAAGAAAGAGAACTTTGGGGCAATTTTTAGTTGACAGATTTAAAATTATGTTGTTCTTTAGAGACCTTAGTTGTGAGATCTTTGAGACATATATCAGAATATGGATAGCTTACTTATGTTTTTGTTGTAACCAGCTTTTAAGACAATTTGAAAACTTTGGGTGTTGGAGCTCTACAGACTGCTTGAACCTAAAACTTCACTGCAGCTTGGACAATGTAGTCTCCTCTTGGAAAAGCAGAAGTAGTCTTCTGCTAGCAAAAGTTCATTGTTTGGGTCTGTGGTGTGAGTAAAGCCAACACAAATGCTTTTCCTGTTGGCATAACTTGTCTACATCAGAATTTTATTTCTGGGACAGCTGAATTGATTGTATGATGTGTGGTTCCTGTCTGCCTTTCCAGCCGGTGTAGTTCTTCTGACAGAAGTTTATGACGTAGCCAAGTCTTGTGAAGCAGATCGTTGAAGACTTCTTCATTTATGAGTTTTGGTGTGGAGGTGGAGAGGAGCTCCATAATGCCTCTCAGCTACTTGACCTATTCTTATTTTTTTAGGTCTAGCAAGAGTAGTAGGGAAGTGTGAGTGTGGATGTAGTCTCCTTTCTTCCTCCAGACTCTGCTAAGGAAGCAAAGAAGAGTTTGTTTTCCCAGAGAATGTTTTGGTCCTCCGTATCCCAGCTCCTGCATAGGAACTGAGGAAAGAGTTTGTGTGTTAGTCCACTGTTCCCTTCTGAGGATTCAGATCACATATGCAAACATTTTGGTGACCTGAATATTTTTGTTTCAGCGAATATATTTTGTTCACCAAAATAAATGCCTTCAGAGGTAGACTGTAGCTATGTTCTTTCCTCTTTTTTTTAATTCAAACTTTCATCAAGGTTCAGATTTAAACATGCTATGTGCTTGTAGACTACTAGACTCAAAGGCAGTTGCTCTTCCCCAGAGCAAGATGAGTTATGTGCCATCCAGCAGGTTGGTCGGCCATGTGACAGCTATGTCTTGTGAGTGTGTGCTTAGGAGCCTGTTAAGTTTGGAGTCTACAGCTTGCATTTGTCCAATATCAGTTATTTTACTTCCTAACTTTGTTTCTGATTTTGTTTTTCTGAAAGAACTAGTAGTGTCATGATTTTCTAGAGCACATTTTGAACAACTGAGCCAATAAAGAGGGCAGTTAGGTTTATGATTTGTTCCCCTAGCCGATACAGAAAAAAAATCCCAACAAGAAAACCAGGTTAAATGTCTTTCATTTGGAAGTACCTCAGTGAGGTAACCCCAAATGCTCTTCTACCTATTAACCTGAGCACCCATACTGAATTGCAGAATAAATTGGAATAACTGTGGTTTTTTGAGTGCTAGAACAACTAATCTTTAACAAAAGTTTTCTCATTGCTGCAAGTGTGGCGCAGCTGCTGTGTTCCTAATTGATCACTTACATAGTTCTAGTGTTGGAATGTAGTTCAGATGACTTGAGCATGTTATTTAATGCACGTTATTCTGCTCATGTTTGTAGCTAATTGTAGTACAAGGTATTGGAAGATTAGCAAATAAAAACTACTTGTAGTTAGTGCAAGAGCAGATTTTATGGCAGGTGCAGCCCATGGGGGACCTGCGCTGGAGCAGTCTGTTGCTGGAGGACTGTACCGTGGGGGACAGACCCACACTGAAGCAGTTCTTCAAGAACTGTGGCCGGTAGGAAGGACCCTTGTTAAAGCAGTTCATAAAGGACTGTATGCCATGGGAAAGACCCTTTGCTGGAGCAGGAAGAAAGGTGTGAAGGAGGAAGGAGATGATGTGTTGTAGTCTCACTGCATCCTCCTAAGTTGAGTCTGTTTTGCCCATGATGGTAACTAGTGAGTGATCTTCCTGTCCTTATCTTGATGCATGGGCTTTTCATTATGTTTTCTCCCTGATCTTAATGAGCAGGGAAAGTGAGAGCGTAGCTTATTGGGCACCTGACAGCCAGCAAAAGTTAACCCAGCACATCTAGTTATTATGGATTTTCTGAAATAAGACTAAGGCAAGATATTTATTTTTGAGGAACTGTAAAATTGAGGATGGACTTGTCGTGTAAAGTGTCAGAGGAACTTACATAAAAAATGGGCTAGATAAAAGAAATCAGGAAGCTTTCTCTCTAGTTGAGTAATGACCAGTACTGTGTAATTAGTACTGTGCAGAATCTAAAGTGGATTAACTTCAAAGGAGGGTAAATCTGTAGTTCTTTCTTCCATACCTAACTTAAGATGCAAGATTCTTTTCATTAGGCAGGAAATCTGTTTACGTCTTCATATGTTGTGTGCTCTAAACACTTGTCTATGAAAAATTATATGTCACTCCTCTATTTTTTGAGTTCTCTAATGGCAACTTTAGATCAATTACTCTTTTAGTGCTGAAAGCAATTTATAAAAACATATTTCTGTCTAAGAGAGATTCCATTCTTCCACTGATTGAAGGCTATCTGAATTGAAAGTACTTTCATCCATAGTGTGCGTTTCTGCTGTATTGAAGTTTCTCACTGGCTCTAGTGAAAGTGGAGAAAACTTTATTCATAGCTAATATTGCCACAGCATGAAACTTAAAAAAAAATTCTGGTAATTGGCTATATTCAGCTGGGATGCTAGCTGCAGATATTTCCATGCTATTTTTCTTCCTTTTTTGGTCTTGAATGAGCTGTAGACCAGAGCTCACTGTGATTTTTGTGCACAAACCTGATGCATAACAAATTTAAGATCAGGCCATTAGTGAAAGATAAATTGTGAAAGCCAGCTAGAGAACCACATTTTTAGCACTGTTTTTCCTTGATTGGTATACTTTTGAGATTTCCTTTCTCAAGCTGATGAAACAGAATATGTGACCATTCCTTCTCTTGTGTGGCTTATGACATCTGATTCAAAAATGGAAATGTGAAAGGTTCATTTATCCCAGTAATATCAACATTGTTCTTTCTCCTTCCTCATTAGAACTGAAGCCAACTTGGTCTTGAGATCCATGCTCTTACTTAAGATTTACCTTAAAAAAATGAGTCTGTCTGAATTGGTCCTATGGTTACATAGTGATTCTTGCCAAGCAGAATCAATGTTTTTGTGGACAGTTAATTAAGAGGAATGATCTAGCTAGTGTGTTACTAGTGTGAGGCTTACCTAAGACTGGACTCTGCAATACAATCACATGGAACTACAAACCAACGCCTTCTTCATTTATTTGAAGTGTGGATTTATTATATGTGATGGATATTTGTCTTTAGAACTAACTTTGAGCACCAGAGGGCTACACTATACTTGTTGTCATTCAGCTGGCTTATGTGTGCTGGAAAGTATAAAAGCAGAGTTGAAGTGTGTCTTTGGCTATTGCAGAACACAGTGAGGTTGTGGTAAGATTTAATGGCTGATTAAAAATAACTTTTTAAGTTATTCTGCTGAAATAGTTTAGTAAATTGTCTTAGGCTGTTAGACCAATGGAACACACAGTGAACGTGATTTTTTTTAGAAATAGTTTTTCTGTGAAAACAGGTGAAAAATATTAAAAATATCAAATGTTCGGTAAAAGATTGATCTCGGAGACTGCAGTTTGCTTGGTTCTTTAGTTTAACCAGGAGAGGGTAACAGGAAATGGGAATGACTTTCCCAAAGCCTGTAAAAAAATATTGCAAAAGCATAGGAAGAACTGATCAAATTGATTGCCTGGTGTTAGTCAATTGAAATATTAGGTACAAAGTAATTTGTTATTGTGTTCTGGAGAAGTAGTCACGAAGCATCAGTACACTGGTGAAAACAGAATTTTATTGTTTGGATTCTGTGTATGGCAGTCAGAATTGTTTTCCAGGGTATCCTCTCTTTTGAACCGCTGTGCAGAAAACCTAGGGGGGCAGATGTACAGCAAACACTTGGCCATTTTGAATTTCCTTCCTGCATATACTGTATACTAAGTTGAGTGAAAATTTTGGAAGTGCGATTGCTTTTTTTTAATAGAAAGTAGAAGGTTTGAGCCTAACTTTTGAGCTAAGACTTCTGTAACCAAATGACTGAATGTAATTTCTTTAATGAGAATAAATATAAATATAGCTTGCAGAAAAGCAAATGAAATAGAATCTTGAACAATTAGAGAACTTCTGCAGTTTTGTGAATTGTTTGAAATGGACACAATGCTCAGGATCTTTTCGGATGGTTACAGAAATGATTGAGAAGTCTCCTGAGTAGACATTTGTAGTGACTTGGCATGCAAACTTGATACAAGTAGGAGCTGTGGAGAAGTATGTTCCCCGTGTTTCCAGAATTTAAATCGAAGTGCCTTCCTGAGCAGATGATTATGAAGCAGTGAAAGGCACGTCACTTAACTAACTACAACAGTGAAATACGCATGCAGACCTTACTTAAAGTGCTGTAATGAATTTTCAAATAGTGAAGTTGTTTGTGGAGTTGAGTTTAACAGAATAGATAAACTTAAAATGGAAAAGATACCAGATGGATGCAGAACATTTTATATTGGGAAAACTGTGTTCTGCAGTCGATGTTCTTAGGTAGGCAGACAATTTGTTTTCCAAGTTTCTCTTATAAAAACTGCTTTCTGAGTAAGAAATACCTATGCAATTTTTTATTTCAATATTTAGGAATCATTGGAAATAATTTTGATCTGTATTTGTCATCTTTTTAAATGTGCTTTTCTAAGATTTGATCCACAGATGTCTTTGGTGATATAACTGGCTTGTCTGGATGCATCTTTAATAGCTAAATTATTTATCTATTGCAACTGCAATGCATTTAATTTTGGTTTTAAAATACATTCTATAGGGGTTTTATGAGGTTTATACAGACCTATCTTTTTTATGTTACATGTGTAGATGACTTCCTGCATTTCATATGCATTTTACATTTGGATTTGACATTTGGAGTATAGTCATAGAATCATAGAATGGGTTGGGTTGGAAAGGAACCATGCAAGTCATCTAGTCCAACCCACCTGCAGTGGGCAGGGACAGCTTCAACTCCATCAGGTTGCTCAGAGCCCCATCCAACTTGACCTTGAACGTTTCCAGGGATGGGGCATCTACAACATCTCTGGGCAACCTGTGCCAATATTTCATCACCCTTAGTGAAAAAGAATTATTCCTAATATCTAGTCTAAACTTCTCTTTTAAAGCCGTTACCCCTCATTCTGTTGCTACAGGCCCTGTTAAAAAGTATTACCCCATCTTTCTTGTAAGCCCCATTTAAGTATTGAAAGACTGCAATAACGTTTCCTCAGAGACCTCTTTCCTCCAAGCTGAACAATCCCAGCTCTCTCAGCGTTTCTTCACAGGGTGGGTGTTCCAGGCCTTTGGTTGTTTTGGTGGCCCTCCTGGACCTGCTCTACAGGTCCATATCTTTCCTGTGCTGAGGGCTCTAGAGCTGGATGCAGTATTCCAGACGAGGTCTCACAAAGGCAGAGTAGAGGGGCAGAATCACCTCCCTTGACCTGCTGGCCTTGCTTCTTTTATTGCAGCCCAGGATATAGGTGGCCTTCTGGATGGCAAGTGCACACTGCTGCTTCATGTCCAGCTTCTTACCGACCAGGATCCCTAGGTCCTTCTCCACAAGGCTGCTTTCAATCTCTTCGTCCCCCAGCCTGCATTGATACTGAGGGTTGCCCTGATCCAGGTGCATGAACTTGCACTTCACCTTGTTGAACCTCGTGAAGTTTTCACAAGACCACTTCTCTAGCTTGTCAAGGTCCCTCTGGATGGCATCCCATCCCTCAGTCCTTGTGGTTCTGCTTAAGACTGCTTAGGAGTTGGGTTGAACTTTGTGTACAGCTATTTGCTTAAATGTGTCACACTTTTGTTTTTTACTTTTCTATCCTGTATCATTGAAGCTTGTAATTAGATTACTATTGGTGCACATGACCATTACGAATTTTTGTAATTATCTACATGTGTAACATAGAGATGCACAGATGAACTTTACTGTGGTAAAAAAAAAACTTCACTGGAAACTAGCATAATTAACAGCAGACTAGTTCAGGTGTCTCTCTGTGTGTGTTGGAGTAAAAGAATTGTGAGATTCACTCGGATTTGGTGGGGTAGACTAGCGGAGAGGATGCTGTATCTGAACAGTCTTTGTTTCCATGGAAGTGAGTACAATCTTGATATTCTTGAGATTTTTGTGTTCAGGAAAATCCTTAATATGGCATAATTTGGTTTCTTTAAGCAAGCTAAGATTATATAAACTCCTTTAGGTGCATTAGAGATAGATAACTTTTGATTTAATATGTAAAGCTGCAGGAATATCTGTGCAGTCTTCACTGGTATCTTTAGGCCTTTTCAAGTCACAGGGCAGTTCAAGTGGGTCCTTTGATATTCTTGTGTGTAACAGCTTTCTGTAGCTCTCTGTATGTATTTTGAAGTATTTGAGTTGTTTCACCTGTGGTTTTGAGTACTGATGGTCTTACCTTAAAAACTTGTACTGGGCATGACTGGGATGGAAATAATTTTCATTATAGCAGTCCTTACAGTGCTGTTGCAGATGAGTGACTAAAATAATGTTGATAAAACGTCAGTGTTTTAGCTGTCACTGAACAGTGTTTGTACAACATCAAGGCTCTCTCGGCTTCTCACTCTCCTATTGAGTCAGCTCAGGGTGGCAAGAGGCTGGGAGCAGACACAGCTGGCACAACTGACTTGAACTGAGCAAGGGAATATACCATAACACATGATATTGTATTCAGCAATTAGTCTGTGGAGTTGTTTTTCCAGAGTCAACCTTGCCCTGCACTGTTGAGGTATTGGTCTACTGGTGGTGAATGATTGCTTTTGCGTCATTTATTTTCTTCTTTTTTTTTCCCTTCCCCTGTACTTATTAAACTGTCTTTATCTCAACCCACAAGTTTTTATTCCCCCTTCCCCTTTCCTTGCTTTTGCTGGTCTGTTTCTCATCTCAATCCAGGTGGGGAATGAGCAAACAACTGGGTAGAGGCTTACTTGCCAGCCAGAGTCAAATCCAGTATAAAATTATATATTTTTTTATGACAGCAGCAATGAAATCTTGAGTCAGCTGTGATAACTCCAAAAATGTCTTATATGGTAATAATATCAGTATTACTATACTGCTACCATATTCCTTTTTAGCTTTGCTAGTGGGATGCTTCAAGTCACTTTAAGCCTGTTCCAATGGGTGTTGCAGCCCTAGAGGGTCGTTCTGTTTTCCCCATTCTATTTTCAGACTACGGTGGTGAACTCTCAACTAAGAATTCAGTATTTAGGAAGGTGCTTTTTAGCTATTTTTATTCCAAAAGTGTCTTTAGCACCATTCAGGTAGAAACACAGGTTTTGGAGAAATATTCTTTGTGTATTTCTAGCCCTTCATGGCTGGCAGTTTGCACAAACTTTGAGAGATGCCTTATGGGGATTGTTATTCTCACTGCATTACCTGTGGACATTTGCAGTATTGTACTGGAGCCTGGAGTTGTAGCGCCCCAAAGTATGAGGTATTAGATTACCAGTTGGAGATACATTCCAAATTTAGGATGTTTGGCTGTCTTTATTTATAGGCCTGCATCAGCAATGTGCTTTTGCATTGTCTTTCATTTCAAATCTTGGAATGGAGAAAAAAATTTCCTTATGCAAGAGTGAAGATATTTCACTTTTTGTTTTCTCATATCTGTTGACAGCTGGGTTTGTATCCTAATCTGCATTAAGACAATTCAGGAACTTCATCTGTTTTTCCAAGCTTCTTGTGCATCTTTCCAATAAATATGTTTTAGATTCCTAAGACAGCTTTGCATATTTTGAAATGGAATTTTTATTACTGCACAGGAAACACAGAGGACTTTATCAGACAGAGTTCTGTCTTTTAGTAATATCAAGTTGTTCATGGTTTGGTGATGATAACAGGCCAGTAGGGGTGTTGAACAATTTGGTTGACTCCAACATGATACCAGACCGATTTTAACATGACTGTGATGAAGGGTGGCTATTTTGGTTCATGTAATCCTCGCTCTTCTCATCATCTTCAAATCCTGGTTAAAAGAAAACAATCAAATGTCTGTCATAGTCTTCTACACCTTGTCAAAATCTGCAGGCTTAGTTTCAGATGTTGGCTAGAGCATTTGCTACAGTTTCAGGGCATGCATGTGGATCCATTTTTTGTCAGAAGTTACACTCGCTCATATGTGCTCCAAAAAATGGTTAAACCCTGTGTTTTAAAGTGGCTAAACCCAAGTGAAAGTCACTTTAACAGAAAGTTATGGATTATTGATTAGCCCTGTTAGTACTAAATTGATAAGGTTAACTTTTGACTAGGTGTCTGCTACCCAGGACACCGCTGGTAAATGTATTTGTGCTAGGTGAAGAACTTAATTCATTTTAACTTCTGTTATATATCTCTGAACATTTGACTTTCCACTGCAGTGTCAAAGGTGTGGATTTCTTCCATAGGTATTAAGTCAAATTGAGTAGTCACCTCCATTTGAAATCTTCATGTCATGTGTGGGTATTTGACATTTTGATTTGTGAAGAGAGGCTGCTGTTTTTCTTCACAGTTCTCTGAGGTAGGTTGTCAATGCACTGTCTGATCTAACTAACCTTTTACGCCAATGTACCTAAGTACTTACAGCACCTGATTTCTTTGTTCTTGAGGGAGCTGAGCCTGCTTTGCCATTTATATCCTTGGCTGAGAAAACAGCCTGGCAAAAATAATCTGATCTCATGTGCTTGGTGGTAATATGTGCTGGAAATAGAATACATGTGCGCAACACATGGCAAAAATAGTTATTGCATGGTAAAGATGATTTTCTACTTGCTTTTGAAAAGAATAAAATGATCATGTAGCAAAGGTATTTAGATGGATCTAAATCTATGACCTTTCCATCTTAAAACAATTTACAACAGTTTCATGTTTGCTTCCTTCTATATATGGTGTAGAATTAACACACAATGGAGCTAAGTATATGTGTTCTAACTGCCACAAATATGATGAAAAACTTCCAATAATTACAATTTTTTTCTTTGTCTTCTCTTGTCCTTGCCTTCCACTTGCAGAGTTTTCCTTTAAGGATACCTTTGTTACAGGTTTGCTGCAGTCAAAGATTTTTTTTTTTTCCAGCATCTAGATTGTGCAGCTCTTGAAAGCTAGAGGAGAACAAAATGGCTGAATTCACATAAGCGTTGCATAGAGTTGCATATATATTCACAGTTACAGTATGTTGATGCAGTGATGTCTGAAAAAGTGAAGGCCTGGCCATAGATTCTTAGGAATCTTGTATATAGTTTAGGGTTTTTTATATGCAGTCAGTGTACATTTGTTTTTGTACCTTTCAAAATGCTTTCCTCTGTAGAAGTAATATAGGTAATATAAAAATGAAGAAATTCTGAAATTTCTCTTTAAATCGGTTTCTCCGTATGAAATGTTTAACTTTTCCCTATTTTAAGTACTCATGCCCTATGTTTGTTTCATTAAGTAGTAATATACATGTGTTGTTTATACAGATCAGACAACTCTTTTATTGGCTTCCATCAAAACAGAGGTAAGTAAAAGAAATGCTGTGAATCTCAGTCTATGATATTTAAAGCTATTTAATGATAAAAAGGTGCAGATCTGTAGTTGTCTACAGTGTCCCTCAGTGTTTTCCAACTTAGTATTTAATAGTAAAGCAGCAGGGCTTGTAGAATATATGAAACATAGGTCTGAAATAGTATCATGTTGGTATTTTAACATTTCTTTGTGGAGTTCCTGTCACCAGCTGAAACTTACTTTACTGCATGTGGATGAGTATGATTACAGTATCACAGTATCACAAGGTTGGAAAGGACCTCTGAGATCATCAAGTCCAACCTATAACCCAACACTAACACCAACCATCATCTAAACCATGGCACCCCTCCAGGTGGCAGGTAATATTCCAGTGTTGGATATCCTATCCTTTCCTTTCTTTCTCTGAAGTAATTTGCTGATATGTCTATTGGATGGTCTTTTAAAAACAGAAAACATCGAATATCTCTAGAATATTTTAAAATGACAAGCCCTCAGAAAATAGAATTGAGTTTGCAACATCAGTGCTGAAAATATATTCAATGGATGAGGAATTTTGTTATTTGCAAGCATTTCATGTGTTTTTCTGAGTCAGTTTGAAGCCTTTAGGTAAACTGGGAATAAGGGGAAGTACTATTAGTGAGCTACTTAACTTGGTGCTTACGAGAAACAGAATTGCAGCTGCTGTTTTCCTGTCTGACTTTTATGTGAACAAAGCATAATTAAGAAATGTTTCTGCTCACGGCTCAAATGCTTGCTAGTCGTTAACTTTCACACAGTACTGTGTGGAATGGCAAGACTTTGGTTTTGAGTGCTGGCCCAGTATTGATATGAGCCAGAGATGTTTGTGCAGGAACGCCAGCCATTTCAATGTGTTTTTGGTTTTGGAGTTCAAGATTTAAGCTTCCTGAATAGACTTTTAAGTGGCCAAAGCTGAGCTCCATAACCTTGAATGCTTTTGTTCTCCTATTTGAGTTTTTCCATGAAAGTCCTTGCTCTTTTCACCTGCTATGGCTTGGAAAGGTTGCCAGTGAAACTCAGTAGTCACCTCATCTAATCTTTATAACGCCATTACTTCAGGTCTTTCCTCGGATTTTTTTTGTGGTCTGCTATATGTATAAAATTATCATCTTGTAATTGAGAGGCAACAAATCATGATTATTGTCACAGATATTCTTCACAAGATATGCTTATTTTCAAATACTATGTATATTATTTACTCGCTTGTTTAAATGTTCCTCTGAAAAAAATCACTGGCTGCACATCTGCACAGAATCCAGTGTCACTCAGTCTTGAACTGCTGGAAGTTTCCAGCTAATATACCGATATGACTAACACTGATTTTTCAGGGGAAAAAAAAGAAGTAAAAAAAGCCACAAACATGGCAGCTGAGGAGACACTAGCTGATGCCTTTCAAAATAAGGAATGGGATGAAGGGTAATGAAAAAGAAGGAAAAAGGCCTCCATCTGTGCCTTAATTTATGTTCAGGTGATAAAATAGTTCAAACTGTGGTTTTTATCAGAAAGAACTCTTCCCTTCTTGATGGGTTTTACGTCTGAATACTGACTTCAGGACTTCTTTAGAAGAGATTCTGACTTTCTCTTTTTTACCACGACACACTTCCTCCTTTTCTATTTACAGCTCAAAAAACTGGGTATACTGTTAGTTAACTATTTTTGTAATTGTTACTAATCAAAATATATAAACCCAGCAGTATCAATTCCTTTTAACAGTAAAAAAAATAGTTGCAGTGGTCACATATATGGTATATGCAAAAGATTTGAGTCAGTCATCTGTAATAGTGCAATGAAAGATGTCTGTTTTTTTCTGATCACTGAATTTACTAGAAATTGAAGTGGAACAAAAAGCACATTGCTCAAAATTTCAAATCTGTTCATATTTCTTTGAGTTGAAAGGCTTAGTACTATTTACTAAGACTATTCAACCTGAGTGCTGCTATTCATAGTTAAAGAAGAAATACAAAGAATCTTACCCATTAGCAAGTTTTAAGAATACCTGTTTATGAATCAGAAGATAGAAAACTGTCATTTGTCATTATAGGGATTAGATATTAGCAGACACACTGTGAGTTATTGACAGTTGATACAAAAGAGATTTGGTGCTACATTAGTGCTGTTTTTTCAGTAATAGTGTTATTAAAATATCCATGCATTCTTTCTGTATGGAGTAAATTACATTTGTTTCTTTGTTTAAAAACAAAGAACTCTGGTGTTGATCTGCTCAGCGGATTTTCTTGTCAAATAAAAAGAAAATCTGTGTGTAGAATAAAAGAAAATCACAAATAATGAGTCTACCATGAGTTTGGAGCTAAATAGAAGGGTAAAAAAATGGAGCTTTTATGGTTGCTTGATTTGAACTGTGTATAAAAATTCAGTTGTTTCATTACCAGAAAGTAAGTGCATGTAATGTTATAGGCATGATGTAGAATTTCTCTTCAGGCTGAATTTGAAAATGAAAGGTAGTTTGAGGAAGTTGGGTGTTCAGCCTAGAGTAGAATAAAGAAGTACTTCTGTAGTGCTTCTTGTGGAAATAACATAGAAACACAAGTGGTGTAGGAAACAGCTTTACTTTTTTCTTAAAAAAACCTCTGTATTGAATAATAATTGCAACATACATTGCTTTTTGTTTGTCGTTACTGTGAAGTGAGGTGTAAACGTATGGTCTTGCTGTGTTCAAGTATTTGGGCTGTTGTGTGATGGGATATTTGAAGATTTGGATAAATAGGTTTGTCATGATTTGATTGTTCTAGAAGTCCGTGTTTGTGGTTCCTAGCCACTTACTTGATGACCTTTATGATGCCACCACTGTCTTCTCCTCCTGGATCTTCTGCACTGGTTCTATATCTAATTGAGAGCCAAGGATGATGCAGCCTGCTAATCCTTATTTGGTAGCCTGGCAGACATCACTAGAAGTGAGGCGCAGCACAGAGTCAAAATTAATATGAGCTTAATTTACCATTAGGAAACTGATAACTGTCCTGTTATTGTCCCTTTGCACCAGTACTGGTCTCTTTCATGTGCCATGGAAGAAACTGCAGGGAGTCCTGCTGTGGTAGTTAGAGAATGTTTTAGTTTCATAGAATACTAGGGACCAGAGAGTGACTGAAGCAGTTGTTGGATTGGTCACCCAAAAATGGTTGGTATTTGGTAAAAAAGTAGCTTTATTTTTAAGAGGTGGTATTAGGATCTGAGTAATGATTCCTTATTTCCCCTTCTGTAAGTGAAGATGAATTCAAGGAAAGGTATGCGAGGTATAAGATATGTTTTTTGGCAGAAAAGGTTAACAGGAGGAATGTTGTTGGGTGCTTTTAAATTTAGAGCTGGACAGACAGGATGGAAAAAGAGCCAGCTGACTTGAATCTGTATCTGGTCCAAGGTTTGCATGGCCATTGAAAAGGGATTGTGAAACTTCTGTATGTAAAGTTAGAGCAGTTTATATTCAGGATTCCTAAATCAGAGGAGGAAACCTATCTGAATTAGCACCTTGGTCTTTAAGAAGGACTTGAGATACAAAAGCTTAAAAGAAAAAAAAACTAAAAACTCCACAAAAATTGAACTTTCTGAAATGTCCTGTTTATGGAAACAAATGTTTTAGCAGCTGGTGCTTTAAATATGATGATCTGAGTATAAATTATTGCAAGATACAAGATAACCTCTAGCAGTGGAACTACAAGACTGCCAGCTTACCAGAGGTCATGCTCAGAACTGGCATCCTGCCAAATGCTCTAGTATACAGGAATTGCAGACAATTTGATTTCTTCTTCAGAGTTTGGTTATTTTATGGAACTTCTCTGTGACACAGAGGGGTTATGTGCAAAAAGTGCAGATATCCAAGTCCTGCTAATAACTTATAACAGCAAATCTTATGTAGAAGAATATCACTATTGGTTTTGACTTAAAAATTTTATATCTACATTTAGAGAACTTCAGGAATATAAAACCCTGAATAAAAAAAAAATAAATGATTCATTTAAATTAACTACCTTGTGTAGGAAACAGACGTAGTGTCCTTCATGCTGAACTGTTTTTCTCTTGACTAAAATGACTACAAGCGGCATCCTTATCATTATTTTGAAATTTAGAATACACCTTAGTTTTTAATCAAAGTTACATGTAAATACGTTTTTCTTTGAACTTAGGAGATGTGTGCAAACATTTGTGTCTTTACCAGTGCGCAACAGGTTTCATGGTTGCTGTCAATAAAGCAAACAAACACTGGAGAAAGTAGCAGGTTACTCATAAGTTATGGAAAGTGAATTACGAAGTCTGCTGCTTTAAAAACCTTGTGATAAACATAGGCCATGAACTAGTTTCTTAGATAAAATGTTATCTAACAGGCAGTTATGAAAACAGTATCAGAACCTCCTTAGTATGTTTGTATAACAGTACCAAAGACTGAGAGACAGCCCCGTCAGATAGGCATAGGGCCAAGGTCTGTGTTTTCAGTCAGTGACTATTTATAGGTCTTCTGGGCTTCAGAGCCAGCTTTTAAGTATATTTATTCATTCTTAGGGCTGGGTCCCATGGTAATGCACTGGTTTAATTTTAGGTTCCTTATAAAGAACGTATTAAAATTTATTCTGAATGATTATGAGCATGTGTACGCTTATATTAATTTCAAGTTATTCGGGATCTTTATAGTGTACTGACTTTCTAAGAGTTTTGTGTGTCTGAAAAATTGAATTCTGAATATGTATATGTAATTTCTGGAGCTCTCAGTTCCCTGTTATATAAGAAGATTTTTGGCACTTGCCTACTGTTTTGTGATATTTTACTAGCCTCTTGACCGTTTTGGGTTTTGTTTCCTATGTAATTTGTTTAAATTGCTGAAGTGTGATATTTGTTTTTTTTCAAATCTGAGTATTAAATGCACTAAAATGGCAAGTATGATTTAGATCTCTGCATCTACAGTGGTTCTCATGTCCATATAATTTCAAATTAAAAATGAGTATCAAGAAAAAATTAAGTATGAGAAGATACGAGAGTTTGGATAAAACTATGTGGAGACTGAGACTAAATGTGATGGGATTCTTCCACATTGAAATGCTTTGAGTTACTCTACAGCATGGGCAAAGTTAATGTGAATCTTAGAATTCCTTAAGGAATAAGAAAATGAAACAAAAAGGGTTGTGCAAAGCCATCTTCTACCAAAAATGCATTGTTCTTTTAGACATTATTCTTTGAGAAAATTATCTCTTAATTTAAACTTTACCTGTTATGTCCACCTGTTTGATTTGAAGTTCAAAATATGAAATCTCAGATAACAGAAAAGGCAGAGTGTGAATTCTGTTACTTTGTGAGTAAGAACTTTCTTTTCAGTAGTACTGATAATAGAAACTGATCTCCAGAAGCAAATCAGTAAGTTTTTTTTAAGTGGATGTTTCAGTCGTATTTTTTTCAACTTTCAGCTCTCTCATACCTCACAAATAAAAAACGATATTCTTGATGATATGTTACATTTCTTAATATTCTCAGTTAGTAACTTAGTTGTAAGTATTGATAAAGTCAGTTTGAATATCAAATTTTGAAAATATTTAGGAATACACTGGAGCTTATTTAGTACATTATGATATTTTGCAATTTCTGTAGCCTTTACACATAGGATTTGATTATTTATTTTTATTCTTAAAATTTTTAAAAAAGCTTTCATCCTGTCTTTTAATCTCTCAAGGTTCCATTATATTTTTCTGGAGGAATTATTTATTCACCTTTCCCCTGGAAAATGGGGCAGACTCCCAAACAGTAGTATAGAAATATTGCTCAGGTGTCGAGGGGTATGTTTAGGATGGAAGAAGCTCAGCTGGAGCTTTAACTAGCAGTGGATGTCAAGAATAACAAGAAGAACTCCCGTCTGTTAATACAAAACACAAATTCAAGGAAAATGTTCTGCTGCTCCATGGGACAGGCAGCTTGGTTATGAATGACATAGAAAAGGCAGAAGTACTCAATTTTCTCTTTGCTTGGTCTGCATGGGAAAGGTTAGCTT
Source organism: Dromococcyx pavoninus (assembly GCA_033558185.1). NCBI lineage: Eukaryota > Metazoa > Chordata > Aves > Cuculiformes > Neomorphidae > Dromococcyx > Dromococcyx pavoninus. Next base: position 263,796 of record JAUMJL010000676.1, on the reverse strand, counting down.
CCAAGCCATGGTGCCAAGAAGTTACAACAAAATAAACAGAAAACCACTGACAGTAGAGGACTGAATTAATGTCCATCTACACCAGTTGAATATGCACATGAGCAGAATGTAATGGAATGCATCTGAGTTGGTGCACTGGCGCACCACTGTCTTATCATATTTGAGAAGTTGTTGAAGACGTAAACAACTGGAAAAGGCAAATAATATACCCATCTGCAGTTACCCAGAGTAGGTTTACTAAGGGTGATTTGTGCTTGACCAGCCTTATTGCCTTCTGTGATGAAACCACTTTTTCTGTGGATGGGAGAGGAGTTATGGATGCTGTCTACCTTGACTTTAAGAAGGCATTTGAAACATTCTTCCCTTGCATCCCTGTAGACAGATTGGTAGGGCACAATCTGGACATACAGATGGTGAGAAGTGGCTCACATGCCAAGACTAAAGGATGATGTAATGTTAATGTCTTAAAGTCAGATTCTCAGCTGGTCACAAGTGGAGTTCTTTCAGGGTCAACGCTGGATCTACTAGTGCTGTTCAATACCTTTGTTAGTGTTCCGATGATATTGAACTCTGAGTCTGCAGTTAACTTCAGAGTGTAAGGAGAGGTAGGTTTCGGGGGGGGGGTGGGGGGAAGGAGGAGCCACCATTTAGAGAGACCGTGCCAGGCTGGAAAAGGGGGACAACAAAGACTCTATGAGGTTTAACAAAGGTAGATAAGAGCACCTGGAGTGGAATATTCTTAAAGGTTCCGAGCAGGCTGGGGACTGACTGGCTGGGTTCTGCTGGAAAGGACCCAGGGCATAGGTGGTACAGCAAGTTTAACATGACAGCAGTGTACCGTGGCAGTAAAGATGGCAAACAGTGTCCTAGACTGCATCAGGAGATTTCAGTAGTGGCTGACTTTCTGCTATGATTTGTCAAGCAGATAGCTTTACATGCAGGAAAACGGTAGTTGAAAGCAAAATAGAAATAATTGACTTACGTGATGACATTACTATAATCAAATTTAAATTATGCTTTTGTGGCTCTTTAAAAATTATTTTTGAGGACATTTGTTGGCAGAATAGTATTAATAACTTATTACTGTGCTGTATATATTTAATGTACACTGATTCTATTTTAAAAATTTTGCTCACCTTGCGTTGGACAGTCTCTAAATAAATGTATTTGTTTCATGAAGTATTGCAGTTTCTGTTCAGAGTTGGGAATTAAATAATCCTAAATAGATTTCAAGATGTAATAACTTTATTTCTGGAATTATTGGCAATTTGGAGAAACAATTGTGGCTAAATCTTTCTGAGTTTGAACTTATGTTGACTATAGTGTTGTCCTCAAATATTTATGTGCAGCTTCCTTTTGGGGTATTTCTAAGGTCGTAAAAGGTGATTGGGATTCTAGTAATGATTTCAGCTGAACTTGTATTTCTTGCAGTGACTTCTCAAGCAGATGCAGACATCTGCTTTTGAGGAAAGTTGTTTATGTGTACCCTAATTTTTTTCGGTAGTAGTAGTTGTAAGTTAATCTATAATATATGTCATAGTTGGCAATTCGACTCAGTGCTTTAGATCAGGGTCTTAAGTGTCTATTTTTCTGTGTGGAGAAAGAGGGATATTAATTCACAGTCTGCTTAATTCTAATAGTTTGTGTGGGAATAAATTGTGGGTACACAGGAGTTCTTAACCTAATTGGTGAAGTAGTTCATGTTTTGTACTCCTAGTTGAAAGCATTGTAAGTTTCTTTTATATTAACCTATTTCATTGGGTTATTAAATATGTTATAGGTGTTCCTCTGTGTTCTCTGTGTTCTCAGTGTTCCTAGTTCTTGCTGACAAGGTACAGAGGAACTGGACGAAGTGTGCAAAAGACTATCTTCTGATACTCTCAGGTGTTACTTCCTGATTGAAATTTTGGTGTGTTGACAGAGTTGGTTGATCTGTGTTTAGTAAGATTAAAGGGCAAGCTCAAAATAACATTGCTGCAGTAAGAATTTAATACATTGATATACCTCAAATGCCTGTGCATGTGTCACTTCCTTTCCTCCTCTTAGAAAAAGGCACTTTGGGCACCTTTCGGCAGTTGGTAGAATAACTTCACTGTGTAATATTGGTGTGCCAGAATTTGAAAAGACTTATTTTCAAATAAAAATATTTATTGAGTAAAGTTTAATTTTTAATTATGATGAGTAAACCATGAATTTTGATGCCTTTTTAGTTTCCAGATTTTGTGGTCTGTTTTGGAAGTATGTGTTAAAGCATAATGCAGAACAGTACTGTACAAGAAAATATGTAGGTATTTATGGTATTTAGAAAGTGAGGCATATACAAAGACGATGGAACAGGTTTCAAACACAACATTTAGCCTTTCAACAGTATATAAATTCTGTTTAGAAAGTGTCTGAAAATGTCCAAATAAGGCAAGAGGCATAGAGGCAGAGTAGTCACTGTAAAACTTGCTTTCTTTTGGTGTGTTCTCTAGGTAAAATAGCCACTCTTGTCATGTAGAAGTGTAGGTGGAAAAATTGTGGTGAGTAACAACAATACACCTATCTTACTGGATGGCCTTTGGCTTTCTCAAGTAAATATTTTCTCTGTCATCATTGTGAAATCCAAGTCAGGCACATGCTGCGGAAGCCCTCTAGACTGGCACGATGCAGCAGCCAACCATTGGATTGCCAAATAATTAAAATCATGCAAAGAGAGTTAATAGGGTTTTTATATTTACGGTTAGTAAGGCAGAAAATAACTAACCTTTTTATATTCTTCCAGTGTTGGAGGGGGGAATGAGAAAGTGATGAATAAAAATCCAGTAGAGATTTTCTTTTGGATTGAGAAGCCTCAGTAGTGTAGGTATTATTTAAAACAGCACGTTTTCTTTGCAGTAGTTTCAAGGGCTGATCTGCAAATACCAGTTCATGTACTTGCTAATCAGCAGACCTCCAAAAAATTGCTATTTGTACTGGTATTTTGCAAACAGAACTGTTCATTGGAAGTCTGCAGGGAAGTTCTTTCCTACTGGTTGGCTTAAAGTTACGCTTCTGTGAATTAAGTTGATTCAAGAAGAATTTCTTCACAAGTGGAAAGTAACTATCTTAATCTGATGTAGCTGTAGGAGGAAGTGGCTGTTTGCACTGTCAGTGTAGTCTTTCAATTTTTACGCTTCTCTTTTATCCTGTAGTTACAGCTAGTAATTTGAAATTGACGCTGTAAAGTCTTTAAAGGTCAGTTTGTAAAGTGCTGGGAGCAGAAAGGTGAGAACTGGGGAGTATAACCTCTAGAATCATGTTAGTTTTGACTGGCTTGTGCTGCGCTTCTAAGCAGATGAGAATCCATTAGTGTGACAAAGTATTGAGATGCGAGAAAGCATAATAAGGAGGAAACAATGACTCGTGTCTAGCACAAGCCGCGTGGATGTGGGGACGTAGTTACAGTGTACAATCAAAATCTGCAACAGTTTGCCTCAGCTCACTGGTAGCTTAGGTTGTGCCTTTCTTATATCTTTGGGTGGAAGGGCTTAGAGAGCCCTGTGCTCAGCGTGATGTAGAGTCGTGGACACAATATAGCCCCCAGAGTCTGTTGATAGTGGATGTGGAGAAGCAGATAGGCTAAATTTTTGTGGTTTGAAAAGCTTAGCTGCTTTGTTGCTCTCAGCAGTTGAGCAAATACTATTTTCAGATACTTGGAAGTAGGAATTTTGGAGTGAGAGTAGGAATCTTTGATTTCAGTAGCTGAGAGCAGAAGTCTCTGGTTGAACCTACGCTCTTCTTCATGGCTGTCTTCAGAAACTTAACCTTTCCTGCTTCTGACTTGAGAACAGATTTTGAAGAAATGTGAATAGTTCTCTGCTATAGGATTCTTTGATCAGTGGTCGAATCTAATAACAGACAAAAGTATTAAGTTGGTGACAGTTATCTCCTGTGAACCAGAGGATAACGGAGGAATGTGTTCTGTTAGAGTGCAGTGCATGGTTCTTCCTGAAAGTCTTCTCTCTGAAAAAGCTTCAGTTACTAATATTGTGCTTTGGTGGGGTAAAATAGGAAAAGGTTAGGAAAACAATTTTTCCATTTCCTTGGCAGTTATGAAGAAGAAATACTTAAAAAGGGAAGTATAAGATTACAGGAGTTGTTTACAGCACTAAGATCAGCTGTTGCACTAGGAATTTTTTTGCAGTACTCAAAATCATTAATTTAAAATTGGCGGCTACCTTTTAATCTGTTCTTACAAAAGTTTTTGTTGAAGATTTATTAGATCTCTGTAAATGTGTTCAAGGAGACATATATTCTAAATTAAAGAAGACATCGCAGTTTGTGTACTTCTTGTTTTGGAAGGGTTGGGCTTTCTTTGGGTTGAGTGATTTTTTTAATGAGTTTGAATGAATCAGAACTTCAAAATTGCCTTAGTCTTACCTTGACAGGAGATTCTCTTAATGGAAATACTACACGTATTTTTTAGGTTCAGTGCCTCTCTTTTGAAGTTTTCTTTATGTACTTTTCAAGGGTATGCCCCAGTGATCAGGATTTAATGTGTGGAAGTTTTGAGTCAGGTAGCACAGCTGTACAGTTTTCTTATTCACAAAGCACACAGTTTCTTTTTGTTCTTGCATAGACAATGATTTGAACGGAGTTGTAGAAGCTAGACCCAAACTTTAACTGATATCAGAGAAGTGATGCTTTTTGGTTTGCACACTTGTGGATATGACTTTTAAAGCAGGTTTTGTCATGAAGTTTTATAAAGTTCCTTTTAGCTATAGAACATAAATGCATTTGTGAAAATTGTTGCTATTTTATATGATCTAGAGTTCTGTCCAGGTTTATGGGTGCAAAATTTGTTTACTTTTCAGGTTCTTGACAAGATTTCTGTATGGATTGATTGTGAATTACAGAGGTAACCATTGCAATTTCGCTGTGGTGCAAACTTAACTACAATAGTTCCTGTTTCATACTACTCAACCTGCCTATCATATTGTCTTTTTTTAGAACACATCCTAGAAGGTTGTTTGGAAGCTTTTGCCAAGGTGTCTGATAGTGTAAATTAAACTTGACATTGTTTAGCCAGAAACATGCAAATGTAGTCAGGACTGATGCTTCATTGTTTTTATATTGACATATAAAAAGGGAGAAAAAAGTCTTATTGAAATGAGGAGATTTACTCTAATAAAAGTAGAAGGTAAGATGTAGAGCTGCTGTATGGAGCATGTTACCTTGAAAAAGAGTTGGATATCTAACAGAAAATGTCAGATTGAGGTAGTGATTTTTGCAGAGCTGGACTAGACTTGTCAATTTTGGCTAATATTGTCGATAGTATATCTAAAACCATGTTGGATGAAGAGGTCAAGAGAGTCTAGCATGAGTTCAGTCCGTAAGGGTAAAACAGGGAGTTTAATAACCTCATTAATTTAAAATTTAGAGTTACTGTCTTAACCTGTCCTGGATCCTGTGCGTTTTCTCGAATGGGTAGTAATTTGATTCTCAGGGTAGAGGAGCATAAAACTTTTTTTTTTAATTTGCATTGGTTATATGCCTTTTTTAGCCTTTTCAGTTGTATGCCAAAAGGCTAAGTTAATAGGTTCATTTTTATCAAATGGAAAAAATAGGCACGAAGTTGCATTGGGAATGTTGTACTCCTGTGAAGAATAATTGTGTGTATTTGGATTTTTTTCTTGTGTTCCTCTAGAAGAACGATGGTCTTCCTGTCTTACTCTATATGTAGCAATTATTATTATCTTTCTCTTTCTTTACGTGTATATGAGAGAAAATGTTGGGTTTGCATGTAAGTGAATTTTTAAAAAACATTTTTGTAACCATCTGTAGTTAGTGTGCTTTTTAAACAGAATTCATTTAATATAGTAATGAAAAAATAGACTACAAATTTCCAGTTTAGCATTTTTTGGAAGATGAAAAAATATGGTGTGTAACTTATTAAAAAATACATTACAGTAAAGTGAGTTGAAAAATGGTAGGTCTGCTGTAGAATCTTTTATTTAGATAAATACAGTCTGTTAATATAAAAACATGTAACCTAGGTTTTTTATGATTTACTAATAAAAGAGTAACAAGAGCACAATATAAAAAGCACATATTTCAGACTTTGTGACACAGTTGCGAAAATAAAAGTGTATGTCAGAGGAAATAAGCATAAATGCCATTGCTTGTAAGCTGTTTTAATATAAGAGGAGGAAATGCCACTGGGAAGAATATACTGAGTGAAAATCTGGTGGTGGGTAGTTGGATTTATTTTTGTTTGGTTTTTGCTTGATAAACAGTCCATGTTTTCCTTGAAATCTGGAATATGATTGTGGCCTCTTTGAATTGTCCTTGCCTCAAAGTAGACTCAATTTTTTTTAGAATACAGGAGAATTTTAGTTTTGAAAATGTATTTACAGTGCTGTATGCAGCTTGCTAACGTGTGTGAAATATCACTTACAGGTGCTGACCTTAAGGAAAGAGCGAAAATGCATGCAAGTGAAGTTGGTTCTTTTGTCTCAAAAGCAAGAGCAACTATTAATGAAATGGGTATGTAACCTCTCCATTGAACAATGTTACTTTAAGTGCCACCTGAGAAGGTTTAGATAGAGGATTGACATAAACATGCGTGGTTAATTCTTGACAGGTAGTAGGATGTCCACAACTATTTCTGTTGATAAACATGAATCACGGTGCATTACTTTTCTTAAAAAAATGTTCCTAGTTCAGTTGGTAGGTGTTTTTTTAGAATGCTGGAAAAAGCTAAACCTCAACTGAAATAGAAGTGATTTGCCCTGCTGTTTTCGTAAGAGATGGGTTGTTCTGTGACATCCAGGTCCTTTAGAATTTAAGTTTTATTGTTGCATTCTTGTGGTTGGTATTTATTAATACAGTCTTTAATATGTTTTAGAAACATGTGAAACATCAGTTATTGAAAGAAAGTTAACTACTAAGGTCTTCCAAAATTTTATTTAATATGCCCTTCTTCCAGTGTCGTAAAACCTGTTAATAATCTGAGATTTTAATTGACTTGTACTAGTTTTTAAGGGTAATGATTTCTCTGTAAATTTCACCATCAGCATCTCTGCTGATCTGTTTTAGTACAATCGTTTTTCAGCAGGGCATTGCCAGTATGTTTTGTCAAAAAGAGAGGTGTACCAAGTTTGAAGCAATTAATATTATACATTTGATTTATATATGCAACGTAATTGGTCTCTAGAAATCTTGACACACAACTGTGAGGAATAAATTGTTTCTTATGGATTGTTTTTACTTGCATTTCCATAATAACTTTTGTTCAGAAGAATGAGTGTTTGATTAGGTACTTAATGGAGATTCTTGTTTCCTTGGGTCAGTGTCTTGTCTTTGAAGTGAAGCAATTACTGATGGCTCTTTAAATAAAATCAGTAAAATATCTAGAAGGAAATAGAGGCAACAAAGTTGTTCCATTTAGTTACTTTGTTAGATTTTTGGAAAGCTTCTTCAGGACTCAGTAATAGTTTTTCAGCCTTTCTTGGACTAAAGTTACTGGAAATAGTTTTTAAGCTGCTATTAATGTTTGAATAGGGGCAATTAGTTTTAAGGTTTTCCTGTGGTTGGGAAATAGGTTTTTTTAGTTAGATTATTTTTAGTTTTTAAAGTGAGAAAATTCCTAAGGTCTGAAAAGGTGTTTGTATTGGCCATTCTGCACTGAATGACTGGAAAACATACACAGTGATTTGGTGCTTTGTTTTTCTTTAGAGTTGGAAAAACTTTAAAACTAATGTTTGATTGTCTTCATCATTAAGGTTCCTGTGAGAGTGTTTACTGAACATACAAGCAAATTTTCAGTATTGTGTAAAAGGTTTACAGTGCATTGTTGTGCTAATGGTGAATTACTTGAAATTTAGGAAACCAGTATGAGTGCTTTCATTCACTGATCTCTAGTCTCTTTCTCAGGAAAAAAATCATGAAACTGGAAGAAGGGCATATTAAACAAAATAAGTAAGTGGAATTAGTATTTGAGAGTCTAGGTCACTGAAGTAGCTGAATAGGAAGGTTTGTGAGGGGATGTAGTATTAGTAGTTACGCACACTGCAGGTTGGGAAAGAGAGAATTTGAATATAGCCCTTGCCTGTTATTGTAACAGACTTTTTGCTCATATTAAATGTCTTTCTCCCTTCTCTTTCTTGCCTGCTTCCTTTCCTTTCTCCTTAGTCCCTCTCTGCCTCATTTTGCCATTTCTGCTTTAAAACGCTCAACAAAATTGGAAGATTGTTTCATGGTTACACGCTATTTGGCCATCTCCCAATTAATTTTAAAGGGTTTTTTTACAGGATTAGAGAAGAGTATTGAGATATCACTTCTAATGTTGTTGCCTGGTTTTGGTGTCATGTATGTTTGGATATGCTTACTGTAAAAGTAGCTTTTATTTTCCAGTCACGTGATCTATTCCCCCTATAAACATTTTTGAGACGTTGTTTTTGAACACATTATGCTAACCGTAAGTGTATCTGTAAGATGGATCTAATATTTTTCTGAAGGGTCTTTGCAGAGTATTTCAAATGTGGTTCCCTACATCAGGATCTGGTACAGAATATAGAAAATTGGATTTTATAAATGAGTTCAGATGAGATGGGTGCACGAGGTGTTATGTGATGCCCTTAGGAACAGAAGGGAACATTAATTTTGTAGTAATTTAAAAGTTCTCAGTTATTTTTCTTATGAAGAAGTGATCTAATATTACAGAATGTAATTTTTGTAGAACTAGTGAGACATTGTATCTGCGTTTGATTACAGGATTGAATCTGTACATTGAAAATTATGATATTTTTCCTGCTCAGCAACAACCAGAATGTTGTGAGATGGTGTAAGAGGGGAAATAATTTTCAAATTATTGTTTGCTACTGAAGAATGATTCATAGCCAGAAAACAGTATTTTCAATCTCCCACTTTGTTTTTTTCTATTCAAGTTTAATGCTGTAATCTCATTTAAAATGTGTTCTACTTTTTGCTTTTCAGAAATAGATGATGTTTTAATAATTGTGTTCAGATGTGTGACCTAGTAAGGAGATACTTCTTTTTAAAAATATTTTTAAAAAGAAGGCTGTTGAATATTTTGTAGACAAAATAAACAAAGCTTAATTGCATCTTAAACAACTGGATAAACTTAGCTTTTTACAATTGACATAATTTGGCTTTCTTTTGTTCCTGTTAATTTAATTGCATTTGAAATCCTTACACTATAGTGGTTTTTTAAAAAGCTGTAGTATCATTTTGGAATACAGCTACCAAAGAGAATTTTTTAGAAATTAAAAGCATACTGCACTGTTTTTATGGGATTAATTTATAACTTTGTGCTAAATTTGGATGAAGTATTAAGCCTGCAGTAAAAATCACTTGGTATAAAAATAAGCACTTAAAAAAAAGCTGAAAAATTTGTACTAAACTGTTAGTTGCACTGCTTGGAGCTTTGAGTGGAGCGGGGAAAAAATCAAAACAGACTGTTTTTAGCATTGGTTGCTTTTGCTAAAATTATACCAGAATTTGGGGAGGGTTTTTTTTTTAAATTTTTATTTTATGTACTTTGTCCCTTACTATATTCCACCTTCTTCGTTACTGTTGTAAGGCTGGCTTTACACTCAAAAAAACTAGGAGAGAAAAACATTAATAGATCTCTTGCAACCATGCACAATAAAACAGGCTTAACTATATATAGTCAAAATTACTGTCAGAAACCTTCCTTATTGAAGCTTTGAGAGGAAAAAAGTGCCATCATTGTGGGTCAGAACTTCAGCATGTATTTTATGGTATGACTCCTAGTAAGTCCACGTTGTTCTTTGTACCGACTGTGGTATCTAGACTGTGATATTACAGTTGTATTTATGTTATCTCTTGGGATTTCAATTGCAAAATAAACTGAGGCTCTGTATGGAGCTGAATGCAATCAGCTTCCCTCATCTGGAAAACGCCTTAGTTAACAGAAAGAAAAATTGAAGCTACAGGAAGAATATGAACTCAACAAATGCAGTTAACTCACAGTGATATTTGGCCCCAAACTTCTGATAAGTGAGAAACACCATTATCAAAGCTCTTCCAAAGAACATAGGTTTAAGTACCTAAATCCCACAAATGGGGATCAAAACCCCCTTGGAGGCCAGCTCTCTTGATTGCTTTTTAAAATCAAAGTTAAAGTGTGGTCGGGTTTGATTTTTATGTCATATTTGGAGATGAAACACCTTACTTGTAGCCTGATGGAACCTAGATCTGAACCTAGCTAACTTTAATAAGTACTGATGTTTAGTAGCTTTGTTTAGTCATATTTTTCACAGACATATTTTGACATAGTCCAATTTGAATTAGATCATCCTGAATGAAAGCACTATGTGGTCGTTTACTTACATTTGTTTTTTTACTGTGTGATTTTTATTCATAGCATATACAGCTCTTCATTTACAGTTGGTTTTGTTTTTTCGTTTTCCTCATTATCAACTTTCTGTCATTCCATCTTCTCTCAGTCATCATCAAAACTTTAAAGCGTTCTTGTTCGTCCTTCAGGAGAACAGTCTCTTCTCCAAAAAGTTCCTTTTTGTGACTAGTGATGACTATACATACTTGGAAATTCTGAAGACTGTGCCAAAGTATATGCCAGTTAGTTTTTGCATGCAGGCTATCAAAACTTGATCTCAGGTGTCTGAAGAGTAGGACCAGGTTTATATAAGTTTTGCTTGATTTCTGGTCTGCTGCCACCTCACTTTCCCTTTGTAAAGCCTCAAAAATTGTCAAGAATGGTCACTGAAGAAGTCAGTGGAGTGCCTTATTTTACTATTTAAGTTTCTGGGGCTTCTGTGGAGCTTTGAATAACATCAGAAATCCTGGTTTAGTGGTCAGAACTTCTGATTACTACTCCGAGAAATAGCTGCTTAGGTAAAATTGAGAACATATTTCTGTGTTTGCTGAATGTAAATCTGGGCAGCAGAGAGGGAGTGCTGTATTTTGGAAGTCCAGTGAGAAAAACTGTGGGTTTCTGTTTTAGAGAAGAGCAGATATAGGTTGTAACTCCAAAAAGCGTTCACTGGGAAGCTGAATGAAATGTAGGTGTCAAATTTGAAAAAAGACAAATTTACAGCTAGTAGTGCCATGCTTAGCAGCCGTGCTTAGGCATCGTAGTCTCCTATGTTGCTGACACTGAAATGGAGATTTTGGTGCAGTGTTTCTCTTGCTGTGTTAATATTGTTGCCTGTTCAGTTAAGTGCAGAGCATGGCTATTACAGTCCAAAGACCGCTGGTATTCTGAATGTGTTACTGAGCTCTTGGTTGTTTTCCAGTAGCAGATTTACTGCTTCTCTTAACATTAAATTACTTTAAGATACTCTTTGACTAAGCATTTTCTGTTTCTTAAATAGATAGTACTGTCCTTGCAGAACTGACATTATAGGCTTTGTCAAATTACATTGCATTGTTTTTAATTAAAAAACACAATGCTAAATTCTGTAACGTTATAAAGACAATGAATGCAACATTAAACTTCTGTACTAAGATGTTAATTAGCTCTTCACATGACAGCATTGCTTCCACAATAGCTAATATACTTTTTTCCCCCATAATAATAACTATCTAAAAACTGTTAGAAAAAAGATACAGAAACAGAGGACTTAAATATTAGGGTAAGCTTATTGTCTTTCCTCAAGGATCTGAAGATTAGGGAAGGAGGTGGGTTTGCATTGCCAATTCTTTTCTTTAATCTCTGGCACCACTGTACAGGCTTAACAAAAATTAACATGGCCTCTGCTTTAGTTTAGTTTTCCTCCTGGTGGTAATTACAAATGTTGTTCTATGATGAAAAAAGACTGTGCTCTGGACATCTCTCTTTAATTTTCCTACCACAAAAGAGTTAACTGTACCAAAAGAAGGGTGTTGCTTATTCAAATGGTTTCTTGAGATCAGCATGCCAGTTTGCATGTTGACTGTTAAAACAGGCTTCCAGTATGACTTGCTGTCCATGGCTCCTGTTCGCTTTCTAGGGAGTTTGAAATTGCACATTTCAATCTCTGAAGAAGGAATAGTTTGTTAGCTCTTTTGCTTTGGCTTTCTCAGACTCTGGCTTGGTTCCTGGAACAAGGTAGTATTCAAAGGGCGGCTACTCCTGCCATGGTACTGAAAGATTTTGCTGCACTTCTGTTGCAGAAATACTAAGCTCATTGCCTAGGCCCTGCATCGGTCTTCAACTTCAGAATAGGATGTTCAAGTCTTGTATCGATCATGGTTTTTGCCTAGGTAGGCACTACTTTGATACTAATGAGCTAGTTTATGGAAAAAAATTATGCTTACTGTGAAACATTAGGGAGTGTTTCCTCTGTAGTGTTCAGTGAATGAACTCACTTGAAACTATTACGAGCTTAATATATTTAGCTAATTTAGAAATAAAGATATTTTAGGACTAGCCTGGGGAATGCAGGTATCTGGAGTACAGCTGAAAATAGATACAGGAGAAAAAGTCTAGAAGTGTTCAGCTAAAATGGTCACGGTCTGTGGGATTTTCTTTGTATTGTGTCAGACATGATTGCTGCTGATGCTAGAGTATGTGTTATCTTCTTGCTGTAAGTCAAACAAGTAAACAATAAAAAAAAGAAAAACTTGACTTGTTGAATTCTCCTAACTATTAGAGATTACAGTTGTGTTGTTGTTTGGCTTCCATTTTATGTGCTAAGAAAGAAAAAAATATGTACTTAGGAACAGAAAGTAAAAATGTAACTGAAATAATTTATTCTTGGTGTTACCCTTTTGTTTTGTAAATTCAGTGCTTAATATGTGCTATGCTATTTGTGTGAATAATAAGTTCTTAAATGCTTAGTAAGAATAAGAAATATGGGAAATAATTGTCATTTTTCTTCTGTCCTTTTGTACAGAAAGGAGATTTCGTCATCTAGGGTTTACTTCTTTGTTTTACTCAGGGCAGAATAAGACTGCAGGATGAAACATTAGTAAATATGAAGCAACTAAGGAGTCTGTGTATCAAGCTGAAGTCTGTCGCTTGAACATGAATGGAATACCCAAACTATGTTATGTAGTACAAAAAGAGAATCATGGTAGAGTTGCCTACAGAAGACTGTAGCTAAAGGTTTTGATTAAAACACCTCTTTCATTCCTATTAGTTTCCTAGGTTTTGCTCCTGTTGTCAAGAATATGAAACACAGTCTCTGTTACCTATCCATACTGAAGTACCAAATAGAAATTTTTAAAATTAAGAACATAACATTCCTCTGTTAAGTATTTTTTTGTCAATTCAAAAATATTTTTTTAAGTCATTTATAAGAGTGGATGATCCTTGGAAGAAACTGGGAGATTAATGGGATTGAGAGAGGTGCCTTAAGAAAACCCTTTATCTACTGTCATAATAAAGGGAAGAGAAACTTTACTAATTTATTCTTCTTAATAATGAATTGTAGGCAATGTGCAGTAACCATTTTCATTAAAAAAAAAATTTCTTTACAAATACTGAAAAATACTTTTTTTATGCAACTCTTTCTTGCTACCAGTTGTCTGGATGAACTTGGAAGATATTAAAGCAAAAATAATAATGTTCAAATAAATCTAACAACAGTAACAGTCTATTAAGCTTCTTATCTGAAGCACAGAAATTAGATGGTAGCTAAAAACTTCTCGTAGTTGTAACTGGCAACTCTATGGAAAAAAAAATGTGTGTGTCCAGTTAAACATACAGACTGTTAAAAGGTTGTGGGTTTGCAGGTGGAGATTTTCTTTAAACATATGTGAGTATATAAATTACTTAGAGGAACCAGTTCTTTTTGCAATAATGACAAGTAAGGCATTACAGCATTTAGTTGCTTGCGTTGCACAAAAATGGTTTGACCGATCTTCTTTGCCTTCAGCATCACATAGGAAGATTTGGCAGTCTTATTAAGCCACTTCTGCATATTGCTACATGTATTAGTTGGTTTCGTAGTGTTGTAGAATGGATGAAAGTGCTCGAACTATTTAGTTTCTTTTTCCTCACAGAAAGGCCTTTTTTGATGATGGTGCTTGCAATTGAAAGTGCAAGCAAATGTTGTAGTCACTGACTTGATAGCAGATTTTGCAAGGCAAGGTAAATGCCTGAAACACAACTGGCATTGCTCTTTAAGTGCCAAACTCATATGCAATCTTAATGTTGTTATTGTTCTTCAGGAAAATATCCCCAAAAATGAAATCAAGATATAAAATTGTGTTGCAGTTATTTTTCTAATTTCCTATAACATAAGCTATTTTTTTGAAAGTGTGATTTTGTGATTAAAATATTCCTAGTATAAAGAATATTTCAGTTATCATAATTGCCCAGGGACTGCATCTACTTGCCACTCAAGGTGCATAGTTATACCCTTTAATTTTTTAAGAGAAAAATCTTGATTTTACAATCAAGAGCAACATGACCAAGAGAAATAAAAATCTGAATAGTGAATGGCTAGAAGAGAAGTCCATTCTGAGTACAAGATATGAATATTTAGATACAAACTTCATTATTTTAAATTCAAATTAAAAGTTCAGTCCAGTTGTGATAGGAGCTAGCATGTAGTTTTGAATAAGCACTAATGCTGATTAAAGATTCCTGTTTACATCTGTGGCCTTTTGAAAACTCTTTCATAATTGGTAAGCAGAAAACTTGCAGGTTTTGTATTACTAATAAAACTGTCTAAAGCAACAGATTTCAAACCTTTGTTTCAGCATTGTTGATGTAGGAATCAGCCCAAAAAACTTGCAGCATTAATAGTTTTTAAGTGATTGTTAGTTGAAATAGTCACTGAAGATAAGTAGGATGTAAATGAGTATATTGTTTTGTAGTAATAAACTCAAATTTTATAATTCTTTAGTTGAGACTTTTTGAGGCACATAAACATTATTTTTGTTAATTTGAAGGCTCCATTAAACTTATCTGTAAGTTAAAATTTGTCCTCGTGTGCTGGAACAACTAATCCTGGAAACTACTTCTGAGCACATGAGGACAAGAAGGTCATCTGATACAGTCAGCATGATTTCACAAAAGGGAAATGACACTTGACCAGCCTTATAATCTATAATGAAATTACTACTTTGGTAGATGAGGGAAGAGCAGTGGATATTGTTTACCTTGAATTCAGTAAGGCTTTTTATACTGTCTCATGTAAGATTCTCAAAGAGTTATTGGTTAGTATTCACTGGAAGAGCAAACAGTGATGTGGATTGAAAATTAGCTGAACAGAAAGTTTCAGAGGTTCATGATCAGCATCATAAAGTCTACATGGAGGCCTCTAACCAGCATCATGTACTCAAGGAGCCAGTCCTGTTCAACATCGTTAATGGTCTGTGTGATGGAATGGAGTATGCCCTCAGCAAGTTGGCTCATGATATAAAAGTGGAAGGAGTAGCTGATGCACCAGAGCGTTGTGCCATCATTCGGGGGGAAATAGATTTGGCAGGAGCCTCATGAAGGTGAAGAAAGGAATTGTGAAGTCCTGCATCTGAAGACAAAGTCCCATGCACCAGTACAGGCTGGGGGCTAAACAGTTTGGAAAGCAGCTGTGCAGAAAAGGGCCTGCAGGTCCTGGTGGACACGAAGTTGAACATGAGCCAACACTCTGCCCTTATGGCAAAGGCAGCTGATGGTACCTTGGTCTTTGCCAGCAGATTGAGGGAGATGATCCTTCTCTCTTCAGCACTAATTGAGGACACTGCTGGAGTGCTGTGCCCAGTTCTGGGCTCCCCAGTACAAGAGAGATGCAGCCACTGGAAGGAGTTCAGTGAAGGGCCATGAAGATGGTGAATGGTTTGGAGTATCTCTCCTGTGAGGAAGGCCTGAACAAGCTAGGACTCTTCAGCCTGAAAAAGAGAAGGATCAGAAGGTGATCTCGTCAATACATATATAAATGCTTAAAGTGGAGAGTGTTAAGAAAGTCAAGCTAGGCTATCTTCAGTGGTGACCAGAGACAGGGCCAGAGGCAGTGAGCACAAACTGTGTCTTGGGAATGTCTCCTGAACATCAGGAAAAACTTACTGTGAGGGTGACCAAGCGCTGGCACAGGTTACCTTAGGAGGCTATGGAGTCTCCCTCCTCAGAGATCTTCAGAAGCCGTCGGGACACGGGCTTGAGCAGCCTGCTCTAGGTGATGCTGCTTGAGCACAGAGAGGGGTTGGACAAGGTGACCTCCACAGGTCTCTTCCAACCTCAACCATTCTCTAATTTAAAGGTTTCTCATCTGCCTACACGTGCCTGCAGCACATATTTGCCATGCTTTCTTAACATGCTTGAGTTAGGTAATAAATTGTGGAACTTTTTATGTATCACTCAGTTTAGAGCATGCTTTCCTCCAGTAATCCATGTAATACTTACACTATGCAGGATACTTTTAGTTAATTCATTCTCTTTGCTTCATGTTTTATGAAATCCGTTATGCAAAAGGAAAAATTAGCTGCTAGAAATGCCCTCTGAATTTGCTTGTCCTAGTAAGCTGTGCACTAATCAGCCATATTTGGCAAATAATCAGAAATGCACATGTAGAATAAATAGTTTGGACAATATGTTTCTCTGTTTTGTGGGAACTCGGTTATGCTCTCATGTAAATTTGAGTTCTCTTGCTGCTTGTATCTTAGTTGGAGACTTATAGTTTTTGAGTTGAGGACTTTCCCTACTTTCTTTACAGTCAGTAGTGGGAAACAGAAGTTCTTCATAGATTACTGGCTATTTGTTGATTATTAAAGACAAGTCAAGCTTATCAGTTTGGTTCAGTAGGTGCTAGAGGTAGTGCTAGTTTCTAACTTACATCTGAATAACTGTTCTTTTGAAAGATTGATTGGAAGAGGTCCCTGAAGTAAGAAGAGATGTGAGCAATTACAACTTCTTTCAAGGTTGTCTGGGTATAGGAGGACAACAGGAAGAGTGAGGGGAGTTAAGGTGACTGTCTTCCATGTTACTGGTTCATGTAATATGATTGAAAAGGCTTACTTTTAAAGTGGGGCTTCATTTGAACATTCCTGAATACCAAATTCTGACTGCTGTGGTTAGTTAAATGGAAAGTACTTGTCCTAATCTGTAAAAGAGTACTTGAATAATAGGTAGTTAGTGATATATAATTTGTGAATTGTTGGGGATTGAATGGGCTGCCATGGAGTTCACTTTTCTGATTCGTGGGAATCGTAAACTGACCTATTCCTGCAGTAACAGTGCAGACCTTTTACTTTAAGAGAAACTGATTTCTAAGTCTGCAGGACTTCCAGTTCTTTAATGATGGCTCTTTTGTCCTAATAGTAGGAAGGAAAACAAGAGGTGTTCTTCAGGTTGATTGTTTGAAACTGCTGTAGAGCTGCAAATGTATGCTTCTCACAGAAAGCTCACTGGCACGTGAACAACCTTGATCTCAAAAATTTGTGCCTAGCTCAGGAATGCTGCTTCTTTTTGCATGAATAGGTGGTACAGTTGCTAACAGAAAATATTACAGTTATAATTTTACTTAGCAAGCAATGAAGCTGTTCTTATGAGGTTGATCTCTCTTTTTTGAATTTGATATGTTCTGAATTAGTAATTCTTCTTTCTGGGTGTCATGTGTTTTAAGTTAATCAGTTTGGGCAAGTTGATGTAGGTTGACCAGGACCACAAGTATGTGGAATATCTGTGTTATTCTTCCTCTGCACAGTTCAGGAACTCTCATTAAGGGACTAGTAATAGTGATAGGTCTTCCTTTGAGCCCCTGGACACTGTCTAAAGATTTGGTTTGTTGCCCGTTGTGCAAAATCTACTGTATGTAATATTTCATAAAGTTAAGATGCTTTCACATATTAATTGTTACCATTTTGTTCTTACTATATCTCATTATATATCTCATATATTCTTACTATATATTATTATTACTTTTTTATCAGCAGAAAGTAGATTTTTCTTAGTTATCAGACCATTTCGTTGTCAATAGTGAGAAAGTGAGGTTGTACAGGAATAGAAGAAGGCTGCTTGATAGCTGCTAAGAAAGTAGTATAATTCAGTTTCCTCTCAGATGTTATCTTACATATCTGTAATTTTGCAAGAACCTTTTTATGTGTTAGTCAGAGGACTAAATAGACACATATGATTCAGGTCAGTAGAATCCAGGCAACTTCTACTTTCTGTTTGTGGAATGTCAATATCTACAACATATGAATCAGCAGTGTGGGCTTTGTGATACACATTTGAGAAACTGTTTCTTGGTTGAATCCACCAGACCTAGTGCCTATATTAGTATGCCAGTTTTTCATTCATCATATAATCATCCCTTAGCAGAAAGGAAATCTCTTGTTAGTCACTAGCAATGGACATCATGTGGAAAGTAGCTTATAGATGAAATAACACCTGTTTCAACAAAGTTGTGATTCTGAGATTGCTTCCCACACATTATGTGGCATTTATGTGCATAAATGCAAGGTCCTCCTCCTGTGACATTCTGTACTGGTGAGAGAATTATGGAAGAGTTTAGCTTACTCTACTCTTTATGTCATTGAGTAATGGAGTCATAGGAAAGCAGGAGGGATCCCAAGACTACAAGATGATCAGCCTAATCTAAAACCACATGGAATGTATATATTTACCAGGAATGCTTTCCTGAAGTTCAGCTGAAGATGCATAGTTACTACAGAGTAGGAAACAGGCCATTTCTCCGTATTGCTGTATATCATCTTTTCTAACTTTGGTTGAGTTTTTTATGAGTTTATTTGATGTATCATGTTATGTTTAGCTTCTCTTATTGGAGTTTTTTGCATGCCATTAATTTCTCAGTTCTTCAGTTTACCTGTTGGTCACGCCACCTGTATCATGTTGAAGGGCCCATAAACATCCTTTTATACAGGATGTATCATTTTCTGTCCTAACAGATTATTCCTCAAATAATGTAATACTTAAAAATTACTTTGATCTGCTTGTTCATGTTTGTCTCTTCCGAACTGTTTCTTCTCCTGTTGTCTCAAACATAGAATTGTGTTTTTGTCTTATATCTGGCTCTGTTGCTGATTTAGGACTAACATATACTGAAATGGGCCCTTTTTTACTGTACTTAGAACCTTCCTTTTCTGTAATATCATTAAGCATTGATGTTATATTAGGATATGTGTATCAGCTTTTGCTTGGGACATTTGTATTATATGCAGAATGGAACTGCCCCATATGCAGCATAATTGACAATTCAATAGATGTGTGAAGTAATCCTTTACAAGTTCATTGTGTGAACTGGCTTATGAGTTGGTGTCTTTCGTATACGACACTTTGATGTACTAAAGTAGCTCAGTGCAATACTCTGACTACAGTTTAATGCTGTTTATTACTTAGCCTTTTTATCTGCTTCTGACATGAATCTGTGTATATAAATGGTCTGCTCTTGTGTGTTGTGAACTCTGATTTTGTTTATTTTATTTCTTTATAGTTCTAATTCTTTTTGTGAATTTTACTATGCAGTTCATGTTTGCACTTCGATACACCCATATCAGATCTAGTATCTAACACTAACCATTAGTAGTACAACAAATGGCTGAAATTTATATTTGTTATTTATAGCATGACATAAATGTGAAATGTTAGAGAATAAAACCACTGGGCTTCTTGGCAAAGCTTTAAATAGCTTTTTTCTATCACTCATAGCAAATGAGCCTTGCCATGTAGAATCATTGAGGAGGTTGACCTGTCTATTTATTGTTCTTAAAATCCATGTGCATACAACTCGGGTAAGTCTACAGGGCATGATTGGTCAAACATCATCTCTGTTTTTGTTCTGAGCTGAATGTTTTTGGCAGTTGTGTCTTAAAATTATGCAGATAAAAACAAACAAGTACCTCTTGTGCTGCAAGATATGAATATTCCAAGAAGCTTTACCCTTGATAGGAAGGTCTAGTGACTTAGACACTCAGTTTACAATCCAGAGCAATTGCTAATTTATTTCTAAAATGCCTTTCTGAAGCTTCATGAGAACATGTTAGAAGAGTTAATTTCTTCTGTTTGATAAGTGTGCACAGAGCTGTTGTAACAAATTTGTATTTTGCCTTTTTTTCATTGTCAGCTTCCTTGTCAAGTGATGCTTTAATATCCTTGGGAAGCGATGATTCTAACATATGGTATCAAACTGCTATTTCTCCCCTTGAATTAAGAATTTTAGTATTTCTTGATAGGAATTCTGGTTGTAATTCTTGAAACGAAGCCGCTTTATGATACTCTTTGTGTAAGTTTCATGTCCGTGTGTCTACTTGAATTGTACTATAGCTAAATCTGGAAGTTACTGATCATAGAAAAAGTAGTCTATCTTAGAATACTGCAAAAGTTGTGTAGATAGTGCTCCAGACTCTTTGCTAGTCTCTGAGAATTAGAACATACTGCTGGAAACTACAGTTAATAATGACCGCGCCTTTGTGTTCAGGCAAATTATTTTTCCCTTACCTATGGCAAAGGCAGATTCCTTTAAGACAAGTGCTAGCTGCATCAGCCTTGAACTTGGATTGCAAAACTGTTTGACAAATTGATTATGGTGATGGGATTGTGAGTTTTGCTCGGCAATGTGACTCTTGAAATGAGAGTTACCTTCTCTTCTTGCCATCACATATAAACAAGAACGTAAATAGAGAAAGAATAGATTTTACTTCTATTCCTCTGTCTCCTACTCCTCTGTATTAGAGAGCAAATATACCTTGGGCTCTTCTAAGTGAGTAAGTGCTTGGCTTTGTAGGTAGAAATCAGTAGTCTCATGACACTGGAATTGATTCAGATAATCACATTTAATCATGATCTAAACCAGGAACCAAGGAACTTTGATTTAAAACATGTTATAATCTTGAAAAGCGTTGATAGATTTTTTCTTTTCTTAAAGACAATTCCTTGGTTGTTAATCATAAAAGAATATCGATTTGCAGTTAAAAATAGCTTTTTGTGTAATTTGATATTTTTTGTTACCCAGTGCAATACTACTTACTTGTAGACAGATTACTAATATTATGCTGATATACATTTTCTTTTTAAAAAAATGAAGATCTGTGAAGTGTATCTGTCAGAAAGGAAAAATGTAAGCCAGGGAGCAGAATTTCTAAATTTAGAACTAACTAGTTCACTAAAGAAAGGAAGTATTATTTATTGTTAATAAATCAATTTAATAATTTTTGGTCACATCACCCTTCTAGATTTTAAAAAGAGAGAACATTCTCTAACACCTCGTTTTCTTCTATATTTTGGCAGCAAGGGTTTTTTTTCAATTTCTAGCTAAGATTGAATGCACTGGTCATTGAATTCAAGTATCTGAAACATTAAAATGAAGAACATATTTTGTAGCATCTGCAGAAAAAAATATTACTGTCATGAGCTGGTTTAATGTTTCAACAAGCTGCAGACACAAGTGTTCAGCTGATGAATTCTTTTTTACTATCTTTGAAACTTTAATAGCAAAAATATACTACTAATGTTGGTTTAGGGTAGTTTAGAATTATTGATGGCTTGTGGTTAATGTATAATTAAAGCTGTAATAGACAATTTTATTTCTTAAGTAAAAATACATTTTTCATCAAACTTCTTTGATTTCCTGATGAAGAGGGAAGAAGAGAATTTGTTGAAGAGCAGTACTCTAAGATGAATGCTTAAATGACTTCCCAGTGTCACAAAAGTGATCATAAATTAAATGGAAACCATGCCATCGTCACACAAGCCTGTGGAACCCTGCTACCTGTTGTGTACTGGCAATGTGTGCATTTGTTTCAGCCCAAAACTTCCCCACATTCTATTAAGCTGTTAACTGCTGCTTTACAGGAGAAAAGAGACAGCAGAGCTTCCAGTTATGGTAACATCACAGATGATCATGATAAGATGTCTGTATTTAAACTTGAACTGGCTGTGTATGTGCCTTCTTTCGGTATTCCTGTTTCATCATTTGCTTATTGCTGCTGTGTATGTTTTAGGAGATTACTGTTCAAATTTTTGTCAAAAGTGAACAGAAGTTGGAGAAGGCAGCTTGCAAACCGGTTCAGGCACATAGTGATCAGAGGGATGGTCAATATTTTTGCCAAAATGTTGCCTAGCAGTCAGTTTATAGACCCGCTTTGCTTTATGAAACTTTTTTTCCTATAGTATGAGTGAATTTTGAACAAAATAATGAAATAGTGTTTCAGAGATGCTCTTTGAGGCCGGTGTTAACTAATATTTTCTTTTTCAGCTAATCTGCCTGTACCTACTATTGCTGCAATAGATGGAGTTGCTTTAGGTGGTGGACTAGAACTTGCGTTAGCCTGTGATGTAAGAGTGGCAGGTAGGTGTGGATCCTGTTTGTAGAACATAGGATTGTTAGTGTTGCAGATGGCATCACTTGTTTTGACAACATTCTTATAAAACTTATCTTGTATTTGATGTTGTTTATAACCAATTATTTTAAAGGGGTTTAGCAGAAACCTGTCTTAAGTAGTTGCTAATGTTTAATTTCAAACAACCTACCACTGATAGCTGGATTGATTTTGTTACATGTTTTATTTTATTATTATGATCTTCATTTTATCAGTATTGCCAGAAGGGTTATGTAGTTGTTTTGATATTTTATTTACTAATCTAAGTATTCTACTTTTTTGTATTTGAAATGTTCTAGATGGAGATTCGAGTTCATCCTAACATATTGCAGGAAAAAAAGTAGAAGTTTTTAGTGAGAGTATTATTACAAAAGCAATTAAGTTGTTATGAAAGAGAAGTGACAACAGCACTTGAAAAGAGGAACCTTGACCTATCCAGCTGTCAGAACTGTAAAGCGATTTGTTAGAATGTAAATGGAAACTTGGTCCTGAACAGTTGCCAGTAACTTAGGGTATATAAAGCTGTTTGAGCCCTAGAGAATATTCTGTCAGCTAAAGAATTCATAATAATCAGATACAGAATTCTACCCCCTTTTCAGTTGTTAAATAATAACAGCTTTTTTCTTGTATTATTTTACATTTTGCAAATAAGTCTATGTTACTCACTGTAACTGCTTACTTGTTATGTGAAAATTAGTAAGGTACAGAATGTGCCTTCATGGGAGTAGTTGGGTCTTTTACTAAAGGCATGTCAGTTCAATCTGTTTAAAGATTTTTATAGACAAGTGCTTTTAAAGTGATACATTATTCTTTATGAAGGGAATATAATAACAATATTCTGGTCACTATTACGTATTTTGCAAAGCTTCTTTTCCTATAAATTATGTTAAGAACTCATTTACATTTGTGTTTTAGCTTCTACTGCTAAGATGGGCCTAGTTGAAACAAAGTTGGCAATCATTCCAGGTGCAGGTATGAATGTTTTGCTTTTGTTACCATGGGTAATTAAGTAGCACATGCTCATGATATCTGATTTTGGATTGTAGATGAATTTCTGCTTATTTTTATATTTCTATTATGGGTCATGTCATATTTTAAAGCTTATTGCTCATATTACTTAAAATATAATAAAAAGATATATTTCTCATTTTTAGGAAATGGCATTTGTATATTACGTTTTTAATCAAAGTCTTCATTAACTAAGTTAGTAGTGAGTTTCTGTAAATGAACTTTGATGTTTTGATCTGAAGGCTGCACATCTTTGCTAAGGATCAGAATAGGAAAAAAGATAGTTAAATACCAGTGTACAAAAAGGGTAATTTAAGTAATCCAGATTTACGTAAAGTCTAATACTTTAGGATACAAATTCTATTTTCATACTGCTTGTAGATTGGTTGTAAAAAGTTTTAAAACTGCAAGTGTAGCTGTGAATAGATCATTTGTATTACCAACATTGTTTGAGATTTTTGGGGTCAAACTCCTCTGTTCTGTCTGGGAGGCCAGTTAACTGGCTTTTCATGGATTCAAGGTGAATGAAAATTATATAATGAATTATGTTCAAGGTAGTCTTTGTGTTACAAAACCTTTTGGTTTTGTTTTATGGGTAAATGATTGCCATTTGAATTAAGATATTGCGCTTACCCCAGAAAGGCAGATAACTTGGAATCAGGTCTGTCACTGTGACCCCTACCTAGCTGTGACCTTAATTTCTGGAAGTTCTGAGGGACTTTAAACCCTTTCTTTACCCCTGTTTTCTTTCTGATGAGTAGAACCCGTTATGAAAGTGCTGCACGCCATTTTAATGGATACTGTTACAACTCGTGGAGAGGACAGTAAAAAGTACCATAGTGGAAACAGTGATGTGGACTTCTTGTAAGAAACTGTCCCATCCTGTCTAATTTAGACATTTATCGTACAATTTCATATGCTCTATAATTATCGTTCATGATGAATTGGAAGTTCAGCTGATACTTTCTTCCCATCTCTTTTCCTCTGTGGTCAGAGAACCGTTTTACATAAAGAAAAGTGAGTTATGATAACCTTTGTCTGTAGTAGTGGATGAAGATAATAATGTAGGTGATTTTAAGGATGTATTTCTTTCTGATGGTGTCATGAAATAATGTGCCTTGACAGTGAGTCCTAGTTAAGAAAAAGACAGAAAATGGTGGGGTTTATCTTTGTGGGCATTTTTTTCCCTTTTGTCATCCCTTTCCACCCTCTCCTAAGGAATTCTGCAGGTCTGTATTGGAGATGTACACTCCAGTTCAAGAAATTCAGGTCAAGTTCTCCATATAAGCTCAGTATTCACCTTACTTTGTCTTATGTTTCCTTGTTTTCAGTTAATTATAGATGTTTCAAACTTCTAGTGCTTTCATCTTAAACTGCTGTCTAACTAACTTATTCTGAGTTTCATTGAGAATAATTTATTGCTATTCAAAGCCTAAGGACTGAAAAGTCTTTTTTTTTCCTTTTCCTGAAGTAATAATTTGGCCATATGTCATCAGCTCCTTGAAAATATGACAGATTTCACTGTGTGACAAAGGTTTTTAAACTTAAAATGTTCAGTGATGAATTTTTTCCATATTTCTATTGGCATTTCTGAGGACTATTTCTAGTAATTTTATTTGAGCTTACGACAACTTTTTCCTGGTCAGCCTGTGCTTGTGCCGATTCTGTTGAGCAATGAGAGTGTTTCAACCCTTTTGGACTCCTGTCATCCATATAGTAACTGATCATACTTTGTGTCACCAGAAAGTGAAGAATGAGTGAAAGAATTTCGTATATGTCAGGTACAGGTTTAGATACAGAAGCCAGATATGCTCACTTGAACCATAGGCTTCGTGCGTTAATGCAGTATTTTCTTATAGTGCTTACTTCAGGGTGTTCTGAGCCAGAGCAGGGCTGGGCAGTGGAGCTTAAGAGAGCTGTAGCCATTAAGAGGCCTCAGTAGGTTTCGCCTGCCATCTTGTACATCTAAAACACAATGATGAAATGTGTTGCTGCTTCTTCAGTGTTGGTCCCTACAGCATGGCAAAATGCTACCATTTTTATTCTGCTCAATCATCTGCTGCATGTGATAGATATAAAGATTTTAAGTTGGGTAATAATATGGGTATTGGAGGTTGTATGAAAAACTTTTTTATTTTGTTTGCTGGTTTTAAAACACCACGAAGTTACACTTAAAAAGTTGTTGTAGAAGAATGATACTACAATTTAGTAGTACTAAAATAGAGATTCAGGGCAGATCAGCTGTGATGTTTTGGACCTTGATTTATGTTACATTTTATTCTATTCCGTTTTGAAATGTGGTCAACTAAGGACACAGTTACCTTCTGTCTAGTGACCAATGAGTTTTAGGAGAAATTCCACAGGTGTGAGAAATTTTACTTTGCAATATGCACAGAAGTACTACAACTTTCTGAGAGGCAAGATTAAGCAGCAGTTAGTTGGATGCCAGTTAATATACCAAAACGATTTTTTTTCCTTTTAAGTCTGGTCAGGGTCTCAACGAAGTAGCTGTTTGCAGAGCTTGCCTTATCTGTGGTAGCAGGCTAAGCCTCTTCAGAAAATTCATCCATGGCAGAGGGCAGAGCAAGACCAAGAGACGTGACAGCAGTGCCTCCTTTTATACAATAACTGTGTGCTCTGATCAGCTACTGAGGTTGTAAGGGAGAAGGACTGATTCTTCTGCCTTTGGAAATTCAAATGCAGTTCTCTGCACTACAGAAAAAGCCTTAGCTGCCAGACTGTGAATTAGGAAAAATAGACAATATTTCCATTTTCTTTCTTTTCAGTGCATCCTATTGTCTAGTAAGGAAGTCGAGATTCAGAGAACTAGAGGAAGTATGTAAGAGAGAGAAAATAGCTAGGTAACTCAGTGCTGGGGAAGTTACCTGAGAAACGGGTATTGTTGATTTTTGTTTTCTAAAGAAAGTCAGCCAATCGCTATTCATTGCACAGGTGGTCTTATGCCACCACAACAGGTGTATGCATCACAGTCTATTTGCCTCTTCATCCTCTCTCTTCCTCACTTTCTTCCCTATGAACTTGGGGTCTGTTGACCAGATGTGGTCTACTTCGATTTACAGGGCGGTGGTTGCAAAGAAGAATAGTCCCTAAAATTTTATTGAGTAGGTGACCAGATAAACTGAAAATTTTATTGTCCTTAGATGAAAACTTAATGTACGAACTAACATGTTCTTGGTCATGAAAGAATGAGCACAGGAGAGAGGCCTTGTGGGTGTCCTAGCTGTGGAAAATACTTCACTGAGAATATTTCTTTTACTGAACAGCAGTGAGTTTATATGAGAGAGGATTTCATGGGAAACCAGACTTTAAGAGCTCTGTGGTTTAAAGAGATGTTTGCTATCAGCTACGGTCACTTTTCTGAAAGATTTACATTGCTAAAAGAAGTTGAATTTTTGGATCTCTTAGTCAAAAAACACTTTAAACAACTTATTTTCTGTATAACACTGTAGTCAGTACAGAACTGAGCATAATGTAGGAAGACAGATTTTGCAAAAAAATCGTGTTCCTTCATTTATTGTTATTTCCCAAAGTGAAATAAAAAGAAAGCAAACCTCTTTCCTTACTTGAATATTGTTTGTTTTGTCTCTCAGCTTGCAAAGGAACTGTTTCATAGAATCATAGAATGGTTTGTGTTGGAAAAGGCCTTAAATATCATTTAGTTCCAACTCTCCTACCATGGGCAGAGGCACCTCCTTCTAGACCAAGTTGCAAAAGGCTCCATCCAACCTGACCTTGAACACCTACAGGAACGGGGCAGCCACGACTTCTCTGGGCAACCTGTGGCAGTGCCTCACCACCTTCACAGGAAAACATTTCTTCCTAATATTTCATCTAAATTTCCCTTCTTTTGGCTTATAACTGTTCCCCCTCGTCCTGTCCCTGCCCTGCCTGATAGAGTCCTTCCCCATCTTTCCTGTTGGCCCCCTGTAAGTACTGAAGGGCTGCTGTAAGGTCTCCCTGGAGCCTTCTCTTCTGTAGGTTGAATGACTCTCTCAGCCTGTCTTCATAGGAAAGGTGCTCCAGCCCTTTGATTATCTTCATGACCCTCCTCTGGACTCGCTCTAAGAGATCCATGTCCTTTCTGTGCTGAGGACTCCAGAAGTAAATGCAGTAAATCCAGATGAAGTCTCACAAGAACACAGTAGAGGGACAGAATGACCTCCCTTGATCTGCAGGTCACACTACTAATGCTGCCCAGGATACGGTTGGCTTTCTGGACTGCACACGCACATTGCTGGCTGATGTTAAGCTTCTCATCCACCAGCACTCACAAGTCCTTCTCTTCCAGGCTGCTCCCAGTCCATTCTCTGCCCAACCAGTGTTTGTGCTTGGGCTTTCCCTGACTGAGGTGCAAGATTTGGCTTTGTTGAACTTCATGAGCTTCACACAGGCTCATCTCTCAAGTCTCTCATCCATTCCCCAGTTATGATTGGCTGAGTATAAGAATTGGGGAAGACAGGTGTGTACATGTGAAAAATGATTTGAGTTTTCTTTATGCAGTTTTCTCCCCTGAAAGTTTCACGTGTAAAGCTGAAGTATTGGTACGCATAAACAGTTATGTTTCCACCAAAAAAGCGAAATGAAATAAAGGAACTTCATTGAAACTAGTACACTTGTGTTAACAGCTATTTGACACAGCTATTAGAACTATAGCTACTGGCCTGCATACTTTTTTGTTTTTCTTTAATTAAAATTCAATTCATCAAAACGATTTTTGCATTTGTTCTTACCTACTTCCCCCTCAAGCCCTGCTACTTCGCTGCAAAGCTGTCTTCCACGGTTAAAGATAAAGCAAAAACCCAGCAAATAATCACTGAGGTCACGCTTTCCTTGATAACATTGTTTAAAAGCATATTTTACCAAGAAGTCTTCAAAAAATTTCTTTTTTAAAATATCTTTTGAAAAGTCTTTGTAACTAAGCTCTATTTTCTTTCTACATCCTAAAGTTATTTTAAACTCTTTTTCCTTAAGGTGAAGCTGAAGTTTTTTTATGTAGCAGGTTGGTGGTTTTTTGTCTTTAAAATATATAGCTAGGGAGAGTTTGAAGGGTGGTGTTTGTGTTCACCTCTTTCCGTTTTGGTAGCAGTATTATTTTTACTGTTTTTCTAAACTTTAAAATTATTTTAGGGAAGTTTTGGTGCTTGCAGATATTAGAAGATTGTAGAAGATGACAGAGGGACACACAAATTTTTTGCTTTGCATAAGAAGAAATCAAGCGTAAGAATGATAACTGGCTTTAGGTAATACTTTTTTGTTTTCCTTATCTTTTAAAATATTCATCATTTGCATTTAAAAACAACCTGATTGTCTCTGTTACAGGATTTATTTTAAAGCTGAAAAAATTATTCTGTTTTTGATAAGAAAGATGTCAAGGGAGTTTCCAGATGTGAAAAGCTCAAACAGAATGTGATCTTGTTAACATGAGTACTTACACAATTCAGCTGAGTGTAAAGGTTAAATAAAATGTCAGAAATTTCAACTTGAAATCTGAAACCTTACAATAGCATATATTTTAGATTTCTGTACTTTTGTTTCAACAGTTACAGGAAGAATTGTGTTTGACAAATAAAGAAAAAATTAAAATCTACTACCATTTATGGTAGTGTCTGAGGTAGGATTCAAAAGCTTTTACACGTTCAGTGTAATTTTTTTGCATGTAGGTCCTACTTGATAGTAGTTCTTTGCAGAGATATTTAGAAAGAAAAATCTGTTTATTTTGTTAATCTTACCTGAATAATCCTATACCTCTCCATCCCATCTTTATTCCTGCCCTCACTAGGCTACTCGTCTTCTCCTTTACTTTTTCCATAAAGTCTCCCTATTTCTTTTATATACGTTTTTTTTCTCATTACATAAGGACACTAACTGAGTTGATTTTTGAAATTCAGCTCTTAGTCCTGTGACAGCTGATCAACTGATTGGGGGAAAAAAAAAAACAAAATGAAAGAGTTAGCTTGTTTGTTTCTCTTTTTTTTTTCCAGTTAGTCCATAAACTCTCTTATGGCTTCTTTAAATTCTCTTGTTTCCTTATCCAGGTATTCTGTAATTTTAATATTTTAAAGTTCCCAAATAAAATGCTGGTACAACACAGTTTTAACCAAGCTTCTGAATCAACATCTTGAATATTTCATCAATATTGTTCTTAAAAATTTATTTACTCCGGAACAACAAAGAAGATACACTTTCTTGTTCTGGCTCCCTTACAGTTAAGAAGAGCTTTTATGTTTTTCCTGAGATCTGGCAGTGACTGCTGATCATTTACAATCCTATTATGATTTAATACAGTAAAAACACTGAATTAGTTACTCTGAGAACATTTTTCTATTTTTTCTTCAATCATCTGAAGTCTGGATAGCTTTATTTGCATTTTAATATTTCGTAATATCTATTTTATGTGTTGTGCTAAATAAATGTCCTGAAGTAAAAAATTGCTAATAGTTTAGAAAACAGATGTTTGAACATCTACTCTTTTCTCATAGAAATTAAACACAATCTATAAAATGTTACTAGAGGGAGGCAAATTGGTTCTGCTTCTGTTAAGTTAAGAAAAATTGTAGGTTTTATGTTTTGCTTTTATTAAATAAAAATAAGCTGATTTTCATCAAATTACTCATTTTCTCCTTGAATTTATGATCAGTTGTGATGGTGATGATGTTGAGACAAAACTTCAAAATGTCATGCAATATTAGCACTGCAAACGCTCCATACGTAAAACTAATGTTTTGCAGTTTTTATTTACAGTATCTATATAAGCAGAATACTCTGCAGCTAGTGGCAACATACAACAGAATAGGTTATATGAGAACTCCGTGTCATAGCTGTCCCCTATATCTAAAATGAAACATATAGTACTTACTGTTGAAGACTGCTCCACAGTCTGTGCTTTTCCCTTTGCATGCTAGCTGTGGAACACATTCCAAAACATTGTATATAAAACCACAAATAATAACTCCTACAGAAAAACAAGATATTCAAAGCTATCATCCGTGTCCCAAGTGACTTGTATGGAATGTTACTTGAAATGTCAATTTCAGTTCAAGAAGTAGACGACTTCTGACATTCTAAGTGTTTCTTTTAGCAGAGATTGAAGAACATTTCTTCCTGACCTGAATTTGGACATGACTTGTTTACAAATCAGAATTAACAATCAGATGTTTGAGAGATTTCAGTATTATACGAAGCAGCACTGCATCACCAGCATAGTTTGTCTATAGTTAGTCCTTTTATGCTGCAGAGGAACGAGGAAACAAAATAAGGGCAAAAGAAAACTCCAGAAACCAAAATGAGCATTAGAGGGAAATGTAAGACGAGAGGAAGGGAATTTTGTTGCTATTGGAAAGGAAAGCACTAGTATAATATACTTATGGAGAAATCAAACCTTAGTAACAGTGATTGAATGTTCTTTAGACCTTTGTTGTGTCTTGGGGGTATAAAACCATTGTTCTTTATATCAAGATTGAATTTTGGAGAACTGTTTTTATTAAAATTCATTAATCCAAGCAACATTATAAATTGTTTTCCTTATTCACTTAGGTATATAAATACATTTGCTTTCATCAGTTTTGAAATTGCTTTGTGATATTGATGAATTGCTCCTTTTTGAATGACAGCCAGAAAAATGAAAAAAAATGTAACTGGTAGTGTGTTTTTTTCCATTCTCCTTAAATCATATAGATGTAAGTTCCATTCAGGTACTGGTTCAGTAAGCTTGGGCTGTGCTATCACATTTGAATCTTTTACAGACTGTTTCTGTGCCATTGGTAAATAAGGAGTGAAACTTCAAAAAGAAACCAAACTGTAACTTTGCTTTTGAAAATTTTCAGCATTTCTAGAGTAGTTTGACACTGAATAGAAAGTTTAAGCAGACTGTAACAATATGAATGGAATTCACAATAGGTTTCGTAGCCTAGGTGCAAAGTAAGATATGTTCACTCGAGATACTCAAGTGAAAAGGACATGGAGAAAATAGAGTAGTTGAAGAAAAGGATGATCTGCAGTGCTGCTAAGTAGTAAACCCTTTGTTTTTTCAAGGCCAGATAAAATTATCTGTGTACGCGGTTGCAACTATTCAGGTCAGTGAGTTTTTTTATTCACTCATAAGGATCTGTCACAAGTTCATGAATGCCTTGGATGGAAAGGTTTTCTCCTTGCACAAACTTTGGAATTAATTTTAAAAGTTGTAGGAATGCTAACTTACTTCACATAGCACCACACTTTTTTACTTTGTACAAAACTAAACCCAGTATTTACTGACTTGTCTTACCTCTTCTGATGGACTAGGAGCTAAAACAAAAATCCTAAGCTTTGAAGTTACAGGCTCAGCTTCTTCCATAGCCAACACCTCAGAATTTTAAGGCTCTCTATCTTCTTATCTGATTACGTTTCCATGTTCCTCTACTGAGGAGACTCGTTATTACTTCAGCTCATTGTCAAGAATGAATTCTTATCTGAATAGTGTGCTTTCTTCCTGTAGCTTCACTTACACTATTTGGCAAACTGATAAACCTTTTTCTCTACTCTTTCATTCTCTACGGTAATACAAATGGTAAGGAGAAGGCAGTCTATAGGAGGTGTTAGGAAAGGCAGAGAAAATAGGCAGGTGAAAGTAAAAATCTAGTACAGAAAATTACAAACCTTAAAGAATGACAAATGAAAATGAAAATTCATGAGCCGGTTAATCTGAGTTGGGAATTTATTTTCTAATTTCCTGAGGTAGTGATGGAAAAATCAAACTTTATATGTCAGTGACAGAATCAAGCACAAATGAGTTGTTTCTGGTTGTCAGTATGTGTATATGAAAACCATACAAGGCAGTGGAAAACAACAAAATAAGAGGTGAAGAAGATTATTCATACCACATAGGCAATTTGGAAGTCTTTAATTGCTGTGCATCGCTCCTATTTCTCTACATTGATATCCCAGGAAACATGAACTCCTTATTTGGGTTCTTGGTTTGTCCCTAAATAAGATGTGTAAAAATGGAGATGAAAGTATTGCTTATAGTCTTAACAAACTTTTTAATCTGCATAATGATAGACCGAACTTAATACAAGATGCTGAAGATGAGATATTGAATGCGAGTGCATGTAGCTGATCATATTATGTATCACTGGGCAGTTTTCTGTAGTTCTTTAGTAGTGATGACCAAACATGTTTTTCAGTTGCAGAAACTGTGATAAAAAGTATGTGTAGAAGACATGCATTATTCTCAAATGTGAGAAATGCAACATTCATACATAGGAATCAACCAACTCATAAGCCACTCTTTAAGTGGTTTTAAGTGACTCAGCCTCTGCGGCATATTCCCCCTCTCCACCCACACCCTTTTTTTTTTTTTTAAGTCTGCAGTTTGACAGTATCACAGTATCACAAGGTTGGAAAGGACTTCTGAGATCATCAAGTTCAACCTAACACCAACCCATCATCTAAACCATGGCACTCAGTGCCTCATCCAGTCTCCCCTTAAACACCTCCAGGGTCGGCGACTCCACCACCTCCCTGGGCAGCGCATTCCAATGGCCAATCACCCTTTCAGTGAAGAACGTTTTCCTAAGATCAAGCCTAAACCTCTCCGGATGAAGCTTGAGTCCATGCCCTCTAGTTCTGTCACTGGTCACCTGAGAGAAGAGACCAAGCCCTGCCTGACTACAACCTCCTTTTAGGTAGTTGTAGAGAGCAATTTGGTCTCCCCTGAGCCTCCTCTTCTTCAGACTAAACAGCCCCAGGTCCCTTTCTGCCTGACTACTCTCCAGCCACTCTGTCCCCAGTCCATAGCTGTGCATGGGATTGTTGTGTCCAAAATGAAGTACCCGACATTTGGACTTATTAAACGTCATCCCATTAGAATTGGCCCATGTCTCCAGTCTGTCCAGGTCCCTCTGTAGGGCCATCCTACCCTCTAACAGATCAACCCTTCCTCCCAGCTTGGTATCGTCTGCAAACTTGCTGATGATGGACTCAATCCCCTCATTCAGATCATCAATAAAGGTATTAAACAGGATCGGACCAAACACCGATCCCTGAGGGACACCACTGGTGACCGGCCGCCACTGGAGACACCATTCACCACCACTCTCTGGGCTCGGCCATCCAGCCAATTCCTAACCCCAGCACAGAGTGCTCCCATCTAAGCCACGGGCTGCCAGCTTCTCTAGGAGTCCACTGTGGGAGACAGTGTCAGAGGCCTTGCTGAAGTCCAGGAATACCACATCCACAGCCTTCCTCTCATCCACCAGGCGAGTCACATGGTCATAAAAGGAGATCAAGTTGGTCAGGCAGGACCTACCCCTCCTAAACCCATGCTGGCTGGGCCTGATCTCTTGGCTGTTCTGCAGGTGCCGCATGATTGCACCCGGTATTATCTGCTCCATAATTTTACCTGGGACCCAGGTCAGACTGACAGGTCCGTAATTACCTGGATCATCCTTACGGCCCTTCTTATGGATGGGCGTCACATTGGCCAACTTCCAGTCTTCCAGGACCTCTCCGGTGAGCCAGGACTGTTGAAAGATGATGGAGAGCGGTTTAGCAAGCTCATCTGCCAGCTCTCTCTTCTCCCTAGAATGGATCCCATCCGGCCCCATAGACTTATGAGGATCCAAGTGGCTCAGCAGATCTCTAACTTCCTCCTCATGGATTGCAGGAGGGCCATATGTTGCCTTCACGAGGCAATGGCGACCTGGTTCAGGAACGGCACGGCGACTAACCCCAGGCCTCTCGGGCCATCGGCACACAGACACCAATGTGGTGGACGGCAAATGGCGTTTATTGATAGATAGCACAGGTTTATATAGCTAAGGTCTACAACGTCACTTCTGCCTGCTTACATCATGAACTAAACATTATTGGCTACTGGGAGAGGGGCCCTATCTTTCTGTACAACACGATATCTTCTGGCCGCCGGACCTTAGCTACCAACAGCCATATTGCACCCTGCCCCCATCAACCACTTCAGAGGACCAACTGTCGAGCAAACAGGCTTCCTTACTGTTGAAAACTGCCACAGTCTGTACATGTGTTTGGGATGGAGTCTACACAAACATTTGATCTATATAAAGAGACTGTGCAAAGAAACAGAGACAGAAGGTGAAAGAGAAGAAAAGAGATGCATGCTCATTAGGCTACTGACAGAGAAACAAGACAGGTTATGGGTACAGACCTGGGGCCTTCAGAAGTTTTAAATAAATGAGGAGAAGGAAATAATGTGCTAAAACTTCCATATTGTTTATGACTTACTAAGAACAAGGTAATGAGTACAGGGTTAACAAACATATCAATATATCTAGTTTTTTTGTTCTGTTTGGGTTTTTTGGGGTTTTTTTTTTGCCCCACTAGAAACTCCCACAGTGTTTTTGAGGTATAAATGATGATTGTTTCCTTCCAAAACTTAGTTAAAATCTTTATGTCATTATTTGGTCAAGATTTCCGTTGACATCTGTGTTTGCTACAGTAAAGACTACAAAGCCTGTGATTGTCCTTTAGGATTTGTTTGAGTAGTAATTAATCTAGAGAAAATCTGGAGGAGAAAAGAAGACCCAAAATTTTGAAAAGAGTAAATGAGCAGTGCGTTACTTACTGTCTTTTAAATTCTAGACTTTTTGTCCTAAGTCACTGCACAAGTGACACTGCACCTATCACACAAGGAAGAGTTACAGTTTGGTCATTGGCATGTGTTAGGACCTGTGTCAGCAGGGATTGCTGGGTGAAATTAAAACATTGTGTTAATGTTCATGTTCACATCTGACTTCTAAAAGAATCTTGTGGGATTTTTAGCTGTGCAAGAATAGTTTTCATACGTTATTTCAGTTTACCTTCTGCATTTCGCTTGCTTAGTGAATGGGAGAGGATTTACAGGGAACAAGAGGCTTTACAAAAATGAAAAGAATATGAAGTATCTTCTGTGTATTGTTATTAAGATTCTCCTCTTCAATGTGTTTCTGGGGGCAAAGAATTGGGAGTGGGGCCCTGGTGTACCAGCTGGAGTATATAAATGGGGTCTAGTATAGATGTAACAATGCTTGGTAAATTTCTGAAAATTATGTCGACAGCTGTTGAGCTCATCCATACTCAGTGTGTGTTTTGAAGAGAAGCCAAGAAATTTTTGATCAAGCAAGATTACTGTGTCCTGAATATTTGAAAATAGACTTACTTTTATTAGTAAAAACTCTTTGTTTAAGCCTGAAGTGTTACATTTTTCACTGAAAATGCAAAAGCTGTTTTGATTTAAAGCAGCGTTAAATTATTATGAACTAGATGGAAAGAGATAATGAGATGGAAATAAGATAATATTTATTCTGTTTAATCAGAGTGCTTTATAGGAATGTCAGCGTGAGTAATGTAAGTGCATTTTAACTTTAAGCATTAATGGATCTCAGACTGTGGCATTTTCGGGGGAGAGAGGATTTTCACTGACCTGTTAGATTGGAAAATGTCTGATTTAAAGAAAATTCTCTATGGAATGTTTTTGTGTGGAGTTATTTTAGTAATCTGCTCTCATAGGACCAATTGCTAGTCTTTTCCCACCCTAATGAAACTAGGTCACTAGTTTTTGGTACTTGTCCAAGTTGTGAGATTTATTTGGTGTTTAAGCACGCTGTCTAGAAATAGTGATGCAATGTCAGCAAGGCCACTTTTCATTTCATGAACATTATTTCCAGTGCCCTGTAATTAATTTATTCATTGACCTGTTAATAACTGCAAGCTGTCACTGGCTTACTGAGGCAAAGGAGATGTCTGGAAATAGTCATGGTCACCCTACCAGGTGATTGGTTTCAAGTTTTCTGTTCAGTGTTACATTTTGTGTTTTAATCTTGTAGAACAGGCTGGATGTTAATGAAAAGAAAACAGAAACATAATCAAAAGGGAAATACTTGTGATTAGTAGATGCTGGAGAGGGAGAACTGATTTGAAGTGATTGTTTTATACCACTTTGTACTGTAATAGAGAAACATTCTGGTTACCTTTTGAAAATTTACAGGAGTTTAGCATTTGTAGATGATACATGATTGTTTGGAAAAACACATTATGAATTACTACTAGTTAAATAAAACTACTAATTCTAATTTACTGGTGTTCTAGGTTTATTCTCACACCTGCCCATCCCGCAGAGTTTTTTAAAAAAATCAGGTTTGTCTTTTACCACAGGCATGGCAGGCAGTCACTCGCAACAGTAGATTGCTCAGGATAGCAAAATAGCTGTTATTCCTTTTCTACTTTGCATGTGCCGGAGCCCTGGAAAGTCAAGCTTGCTGCTGCCATTGAGGGAGGAGGGTTCAGGGGTCAGGAAACAGTTCTTACTGCACAGTGTCACAGCTGGCTCTTCCTAGCAATGCTGTTAGATTTTCAATGTTTCTCTTTCTTCTTTAGAGAAGCAGCAAACTTAGCTCTAAAGGGATCTCTCACCTGTTCTTTGAGCTTTTTTCCCTTTCTTTAGATCTGAATGTTGCTTCTTTTCCCTGTTTACCATTCGCTGTGGTACGAGCTGCGCAACATCTTGACTCTTAATCCACTGTCTGGAAAAATTACATTTTGCCTATAGCAGCAAGCTGTCTCTGATTGAAGTATCAGGCACTACTACTGCATGTAGTAAACCCTGCTGTTGGGTATATATGGGAACAGGCTTTTCTGTAATTGCACAAAACTGATCTTTGGGCACAGATTAAAGCTTGATAATGATAAACATTTTTTTTTAGTTTGGTGGTTTGGGGATTTTGAGGGGTCTAAATATGGTTCATGAGCTTCTGAGTTAGTGTACTTCATGTGTTTTTAGAGATACTAAAATTTCTGATGGAACTTTCAGCAGAGCATCAGTGCTGGTCTAAAATCACTGCCAATGCAATCTTGGAAAGAGTTGACACTTTTGTTTCATGATTGGTAGCATTTTTCTTGAAGCTTTAGTTTCAGAAGACAACTTCTGGCCTGCACTTCCATGGCTGAGCAATTGTAGTTGCAAATACACCTATTCTTCATAAAAGTTCAAAAAGTCAGTGTAAGTCAATGTCTACATTTATTTCTTACCTGTTTTTTGTGAGTCTTGCTTAGATATTTTCCAGTATTTGAGGGTGGAAAAACACTAAAAATTTTTTTTAGTGGTAACTTGCGAGTTGAAACTGAATATTTTTGAAAATTCCAGCTTTATACAGTGTATCTCTTTAGAAGGGCAAAACAGTATTCTGGGGTGCATTTGTGATGGACATAGAGTATCATCCTACACCTCTTTAGCACTGGAAGAGTATTTATGAAATTCAGTTTAGGGCTTGCTGGTTTTATCCTTTAAAAATCATAGAAAAATGCATCTTTCGAATAAAAAAAAAAGACAACATAGGACAGAACATAGCAACTTTATCATTGACTCATGCTGAACCCAGTGTTCTTTAATGGAGACTTGTATAAAGTAGCTACTGCATGTTCCTCCGGATAGTGGTATTTATCTTATCAGACTGCTAACTGTATGATTTCTCTGTGTGGAGCAAGAAGAGTTCTGATTGATTCAAGTAATATCCAGTCTTTCAATGTATGAAATCCTAGCAAATTTTGATGACTTGGCCCATTGCATCTTTTGAAATCCCCTTTGTTTTCAAATTCTTTCAAATGACACAGTAAATTAAGCTATTCCCTGTTCACTACATCTGCTAACTGTTCCCCAAAATCTTTGCAATAAAAAAAAAGAATTAAAACCAAAGTAAATTACTGCTGAGTCATTTTCCTGACATGGTAAAACAGAAAACCAAAACTGGGGGTTGTCAATGTAGCATTCTGATCTAGTAAATACATAGAAGCAAAATGTATTTGCTTGTTTTTTCATGCCAAGCAAACCAAATAAAAATGATTTGGATACATCTTCCAGTGTTTCAATCACAAGTGTTTTTCTTCAAAACATGCAAATGAAGTCTTTTTTGTTGTATTAATTTCTGAATTACTTATAAGAAAATCACATTTATATTTTATACAGTTCTTATGCTGTTTCTAGTATGCAGTGTGATCATGATTCAGATGGTTGATTTTTGGGTGTTTTTTTGGTTGCCTTTTGTTTCAGCATGAAATGAAGAAATGTGTTGGCATTTGGTGGATTTCTAAACTCATAGTTGTTTTGGAATATTGGAATTGAAATCTTTGGGAAGTCCCTCAGCATGAATCACTAAATCACCTATGTTGTAGGAAGCATTAAATAAAACAGTATAATCTTGTGAACATACATGTGAATGTTCTTGAAAATTTCATTATACTAGGGGTTAACTTTTTTTTTATTACCATGGCATTTTTTTAATTTTGCTGAGCTTAACATATGCTTTATTGACTGTTTCAAATTAATTTCTGTGACACTTTGCCGAAGGTTTGCATTGACCAAGAACATAAAGTAAGTTTGGTTTTCCTGTTCTGTCATAAAGTCACTTTTTCCCCCTGTTTTTTCTGAGGAAGGTTCTTCGGAAAATACCTCTCTTGGCTCTCTGTTCTCTTGTAAAGGGTCAGCAGGTGATAATTCTCCTCGCAGACCTGGAATAAAAGTAGGTCTTGTAGAAAGTAGATGAATAATAACCAGTTAGAAATCTTGAATGTCTTCAGAACTTTTAACATTTTATGTGTGGAATTTTCACTGTACGCTGTCGAACTTTATTTTTGTAAGTCTCACTTCCAAAATCATCAAGACATTCGTAGGTGCCTTAACCTCTAATCTGCTAAATAGAAGGAAAAATATAACATCTGTCAATTCACTTCTAGCATATGTGAATGAGTGAGGTGCTAGGTAGATACTAGCTGAGTCAGATGAAAAATTTGTGGTAGATTAATTTTATAGAACAGACTTCCCCACCATTTTTCTTGTAGTGGAAGCCTCAGTCTAAGCACTGAATATGCTACCACATCTCAGTTTAAACATAAGCAAGCTTAAAGTCCATCTTCTTTCTTTGTACCCTGTGAACTGGCAGGACACTTCTAAATTCAGTCATTTGGGGACTAGTTATTCATCTTAATTGTCAAAACAGGGGCACACAGTAGCACATGGACTCAAGAGTTTCTGAATTGTCATATCTTGAAGCAGGAGCCAACTTTCTCTTCTTACCGTTCCTAGAAGGCTGTTCTTGCAGTTGCCTAAACATGGTGTCCCATGCACTGGAGTGACAGGCAAGGGCTCTGGGTGCTTCTGTGTTCTTGCTGTCAGTGCAGAAATTGTAGATACACTGTGATGTCCAAAATGCTTTCAATACCTCGGTCTAGTAAGTTGAGTCCCACGCATAATGTCAGTGTTACAAGACTTTAACATAGAAGGTTTTACAGGCAATTTTATTTAAGAGTATAGTAGCAGTTGCTGGTCTTAAGTTCTTTCAGATGCATTTATCTGCTTTTTTGTTTAGGTTTGGGGTTCGGTTTTGTTTTTTTTGTTTTTTTTTTTCCTTAGAAGAAACGGTTTACAATTACATGCATGTAACTTGTGCTGGAAAAAAGTCATGTAAAGGTAACAACTGTGAACAAATGCAGCAAACAATTATGTGGCCATTTGTGTAGGTGATTGTAAAACTTCACGGACTGTCCTAATAATATGAAACATTAATGTGACTGAAATGTACAGAGGTGCAACGTTGTTCTGTACGTAACCAGCATAAATATTGCAAAGAAAATCTGAGAGAAAAAAGCACGCTTCAGAAATAAAATTTAGTAACTGTAGTGTTGTACTGTATTGCCAGTAATTTACATTGAATTTTGACGTATAAAAGCTCTCATAAAAGGTTGGAGCAACTCTTTTAGAAGTCAAAACTCATAAAATCAGAGTAAGTGTTCATATATTTATTCTTAGATTTTGAGTACAGGCTTTGCTTTCCAGTTCAGTCCTCATTTACACAAAATGAGAGGAAAAAAAGTTAGAAAAACCGAATTGATATGAAATTGACTGTTTCCAGAATGGAAGAGAAATGTGATAATTTTAAGACCAAATTCTCTTGCTATAGTCATTCTGCCTGAAAAGTATCTATTGATCTTTTATTGAAATCCCTGTAGTTTGACACTACATTCACATACTAATTACTATGAGGATGCCAACGAGTAAGGTGATATATACACTGTACCTTAAATGTCTTTCAGTCAAGGGAATTTATAGACTGTTTTAACCCGGTTAGTGGGCTGTCAGTTCCTACAGGACTGAACGCATAGTAGGGAAGGATTCCTCAGTGCTTCTCCAAGGTTTGCTATTAGAGGCAGAAATACAGCGACTGACTTTTGATATTTTAGTTGTTCATGAGAATTTTAGGCCTAGCCAGCTTTAATAACTATGGCAAGTGATGAGAAGTCTTCATACTAAACACTTAAAAGTGCCAGATATCTTTCTAGGTACCATCTCTTCAACAGGTCACTCAGAGCACAGTACTGTGACCACAAAGAACTTCACTGTTTTCCATCTTGAAGTGAGAAATAGAGAGGAAGAAAGTAAATCTGAGAGTACAAAAATAGTAGTGCATGCAGCATAGGACGCAACATTTGTCCATTGTTCATATGGAAAAAAATAAGCTTCTGTGAATTAAGAAGCACTTACTGTGGTCTTGGACATGTCAAAGGTCGAACTAATGTATATGCTGATAAGTCGTCTACTCTGAGCTCATCATACTTCTCCGTTTTAAAATGAGTTAAACCCCACATAAATACTTTCCACAGTCTATAAAAGTATGTCCTGAATTAGAATATGGAGGGTAACATACTGTAAGTACAAAATTTCTAATTCTCTTTAATTCGCTGCAACGCATATGTAATACCTCTAGGTGAGACTGGTTTCTTTTGTTCTTGTCGGGACAACTCTAGTCTTTACTTCAGTCTTGACCACAAATTTACAAATTTATCTTTATAATACCTTTCATATTGGAAACCCAAATTTAGTATGGTATACTTCAGTATCTGCAAAGACAACATTTTGTATGATTTTCTATGGCTAGCAAAGAGGTGATTAGAGATAACATAACTAATGATAGTCACAAAAATTCTCTATTCCTTTTCACTCCAACATGGCTGCCCTGCACCTCACTCCCTACCCACATCCTCCCCACGAACATGTGTATTTTCTTTAGAAGGGAGGGAAGGAGAGAGGAAGATCAATCAGTAAGGCAGGCAGAATAAAATAATTGTTAGACTTCTATCTGATTCAGTTTTTTCCAAGAAAAATACATTTTAGGACATTTATATGGATGTCCGTTTGCTCATCCTGTCACCCAGGAGCCAGCTACTGCATAAGAAAAATCTGGTCTTCAGAATTCCTTGATCTGGGTGTGATGCTGGACAACTTTTTCTAGGTGACCCTTCTTGAGTAGGGATGTTTGACAAAATGATCTCCAGAGGTCTGTCCCGACTTCACTCATTCAGTGATTCTGTGATTCTGTCAGTCGAATTGAAGTTGAAGAGACAGTGAAAAACATATTCTGTTTTTTCACTTTTCAGAATCAGGGTAAAGTGAGCTTGCATGTTGTTAGCCCAATTATTGGCACAACATAAACATATAAAACGTGTGTGTGAGTCTAAATCTGGTTTGTGTTCTTTTCCTTCCACCCTGCCTTCTGCATAGAAAAAGGAAGTAGTACTTTTAAAGTAGACCAAAAAATTGACAGGTGGTGAAGTATGATGGGTTAATGGAAAAATTGTTGAGTTTCCTGAAAACATGTTGTAGAACAAAATATTATTGAAATCTCATGCTATTTTTCTGGTTTGTTATCTTTTTCACTCTCGTTTCTTGGTATTATAGAACTTCAGATTATCACTTCTGACAAAATCTGTTTCACAAAGTTTATTACACATGTAAGTTTTAGTTTTGTTTTCTGAAGAAAGATGTTTTAGTCTTTTAGACAAAGTTTTTTTTCTACGTTCTTTCTTACTTTGCGTGGATGGTAAACTCACTTTCATATTTTTTTATTGGTAGTAATAGGCTTGGTTCAGAACTTTAGTTGTACTCCTCTTAACCATGTGAGAGATACATACTGTGAGTATAAAGTTATGGGGAGGGTGCCAAAGGGAGTTTG
This sequence comes from Dromococcyx pavoninus, assembly GCA_033558185.1. Taxonomy (NCBI): domain Eukaryota; kingdom Metazoa; phylum Chordata; class Aves; order Cuculiformes; family Neomorphidae; genus Dromococcyx; species Dromococcyx pavoninus. The sequence continues at coordinate 221,545 of JAUMJL010000676.1, read as the reverse complement.
CCTTAGGCTATCACATCAGGAAGCCAGCTTGACTGACAGAAACAGAAGTGGCATTATCCTCACAAGTAAGCGTAAAATAATAGTAAAATGATACTACTGCTATTGTTAAGGTTAGTATGAATTTTCCTGTTCAGATGCAGATTTTTTCTGTGCTCTAATAGAAAACGTATTCTGAGATTATCTTAAAAATGTCTATTTATTGATTATTGTGGGATTATTGTGAAAAATCGCATATAGGGAACAAGAGATTTGCAAGGTACATTGATACGTGGCCCAGAGGGTGGCAGAATAGAAGATATTAAAGGAATGGGGAGACTCCCTAGTACCATATCTGCTTCTATTTAGGGATGTGTGAAGGCATACATGTAAGGATCAGATTGTTTCAGTAGTTAAGTTCAAAGTCTATAAACAAACTGCAGGGAGATTTAGGTAATACTAAGAAGCATTCTGAGATTTGTGATGTATTTCTACAGTCATAGCTTTTGTATGTGGCTAAGGAAGTGTTTATCTGAGCTGAGCATTACTTTACTCCAACATGACTGACATTGAGGTGTTTCAGGTTTTGCTGGGTCACCTTGGGTTGGTTGTTCTAGGTTTTGTTCCTAAATAACACTGGACGCTGAGTAGGAATCTTGCTTTCAGCAGTCTTATCCATCCACTCTCTACAGTTCCAAAGAACATATGGAATGATCTTGTCTAAAAAGTCATCTTTTGAAAATAATATTGAGAGAGTTGCTTTGTATGGTGATTCAGGAAAAAAAAATTGAGGCTTTTGCAGTTTTAATTGTTTATTGCAGAGGATGTAGCTTTCCTGTTGCAGAGTTTTCATCATTCACTGAAGCAGCCATTGACAGAAGTAAGGTGCTGCATTGGCTCAATAATTATAACTGAAGTCCATCCAGAATGCTTAAGTAAACAGATATGAATAAAAAACCTAACGAGTGTCAAATTTTTTTTTATTCTCACGCACATAGTCTTAAGTCTGTCAAGGACAGTGTTACCATTAGGGATTTGCATAATCACATCAATAAGGACTTTGGTTAGGGGAATTGCCTTTATGAAATCCTAGATCCATCATTTCTCTGTTTGTTTATGTAGGTTTTTCTCCCAGAAAGGAATGAATGCTTATAATTATAATAAATGTTTCTAGTATTGCTATAGCATCTTTATCAGATTGTGGGTTTCTGAAAGGGTAAATGTGGATAATATTTTACAGGGATTTTTTAGTGCACAGCTCAGTAGATTGTAAAATATGACAGTAATGATATATTTTTAATAGATCAGGTAATAGAATCATCAAGTAAAGACAACACGTGGAGTCTGGTCGGGTGGCTCTACCTGGAAAAACATGACTTTTGACTTCTGTTGAAAGAAAGGTTTGACAGTTTCCTCTGCAGTATACATGATATTTACTGTCCCTTTCCTCTGTAGAGTAGTGGTGCCTGCTAAAATTAAAGTAATTTCTAGGGAACAGTTGAGACGTTTTTGATTCTACTTACTGATACTTTCCTAATACTTAAAGTTTGAAGTAGACAAACATATCTTTGAAGGATTTCAGCCATGAGAAATTAGCTTTAGCAAAGTATAGTGGCATAGTTATTTTTTGAAATAATTATAGGTTATCAAAAGTTAGTTGTATTGTTAAAGAATTTAACCTTGTTTTGCATAAAATGTAATTTATTTTCAATCTTCAGATATGTGTGAAGTATGGGGCTATTTTTGCCTAGTTTGCAAATATAAAATAACGCCAAACTAATCTGCAGTACTGCAGAAGTAAGATTTTGGGACATAAACTATCTACAATCTCTCTTGTAGATTTTTGAGCGCCCAATTAAAGTAAATTACATCAATCACTGTGGTGGCAGTATAGAAATAGGGAAGTGGTGTGATAGTAGTAGTCATTTCCATAATGAAAAAGTCAGCTTTAAGAAAGTGTGTAGGAGGAAGATGTTTTCCAAGAACTAACTACATTTGAATATCTTTCATATAAATAGAACACACCTCCATATGACTGGTATTTTCATTTTTAGTAATCATTGACATTCTTTGTCAGAAGTTGCTTGTAATTCTCTGTTTTGAACACTGACACACTAGATGTTATTTCTGTACATAAAAAAATAAAAATAATGTACCTTATTCTGCATTTCATTGTGACCTATCGTAAGTCAAGTATTTTCAGCACTTGTTTGACAGTTATTTTCATGGTCAGTCTGGCAATTATCTGTACATTGTCTTTGATGGTGGTTTACTATGTATGCTTTTTAATGGTGAAAAGGGCTGTTTTGCACATTTCTTTGCCTCTCAGTTAAGTATGTGGCTGATTCAATATAACTAAGTCAAAAAGCAAAACCTTAAAATATTACTACTTTTAAATATAAATCAGAATTAAGCAGGATACTCATTTCTGCAAAGTAATTTCTTTAAGGTATCAGGAAATTTTTAGAAATAGCTGATTTATTTATTTATTGTGTTAAGGACTCAAAGTAATTTGGAAAATACATAAACTTCTCAAGTAAGTTCATCTTCTACGCGTGGTTAAGGACAATCCAGATTGATTCAATAATGCAGATTTGTTGTATACATGTGTTTGCATGCATACAGTCATGTTCTTAGGTGAATGGTAAGTCACTAGATGTCTTAAGAGCAATTTTGTTGTTCTGTTTGATTTTTTTAACTTGTATTTTTCTAGAGGTATTTAATATATTCCTAACTTGAATATTCAATTTTAGAAACCATTTGTGAAATTGTGTTTTGAAAAATCTAAAAGGTGATGACACCAGAATTTCTTAAATGTTTTGGAAAACAGTAAGTTACATCAAAAATCTGGTTGCTGAGAAAGAGAGTAGGATTTTCTGAACTAAGTCCTACAGACACCAGAACCAGCTTTTATTTGACAATGAAGAAGTTGAAATAATATTTTTTTTCATTCTGGACAGTTAAACATTCTAAAAGATCAATGAAGTGTCTGTGTTTTGACTAGTGCTGAGTGATTGTATTTCTTTAAATGTTTTCCTGTTAAAATTTTGAAACAAAATTAGGTACAGAAGTGTTACTGATGTTTGTTAAACATCTTATTTTATCTTTTTTTTTCCTTTTTTTTAGGAGTATCAATTATAATAAAAGTATTTGCTCTCATTGTATTCAGGATTTTACTAGTGGTGCTTCTCATTGGTATGGCAAGCAAGTTGTTTTCTTTTGAGCAGTAATAAATGCTCATGCTACTGATCGCTATACTCTAAGCCAATGATATCACTATTTCACACTAACTTCAGTACTGAGAAGTTTTATTCGGTGCTTGAGCGTACAAGGAGGAACAGTTGACTGGTCTCAACACATAGCACCACAGTTAGCTCACAGTAGTTACCACATTGAAAAGAAAATATGATTTCCTGAAGAGCATCAGCAAAGAAACTTGAAGGGACTTACAGTCATCTCAGAAACAACAGAAAGTGTTTTCTCATGCTTCAGAAAATCTAACAGGTGAAACCTTGTTTATTGAAATGAAGTTGAAAAATTACTGTAAAGCTCCTGAAAAATGACACATTGTCAGCGTCGTGGTCATCAGTGGAACACAGCCAGTGTGATTGCATAATCTAAGTTGATCTTACTTTAAGACCAATTTCTTTTTATCTTGACATTCAAAAAAAGGCTAAGGTCTTTTAGGAATTTGGTAGTATGAGAAATGAAAACACAGACTGTAGTTGGTAAGAGTAACCTCTCTTATGATAGTCAGGTAGACTTCAACATGATATGTGCTGATAAAGTAGTATCAAGATGTGATTAATTACCATGCTGGGATATCCTTCCAGGTTCATTTGATTTTGTGTATATAGACTTATTAATCCAGAAGTAAAGAGCTGTGGGGAAGATCAGGAAAAAAACCACCGTGGGCATGGATTGTATTTGGTTGTTTGCAGTTGTCAAGCATTAGAAAATTGAGAAGGGTTAACTTACTATAACAAATAATTAAGAGTTAGTATAAATCAGAGAGGAAAAAATACTGAAATATCTTAAATGTCACACTTAGTTTTGTGTTAACTTATGTGCACTTATGTTACTCAATTCTAGCATGAGTTTTGTCTGTAGGAAAGGCTAGGCTGTATTATCAGAAACCATGTGCACACAAATATGAAGATATAAATGTGAAAGGAACCTTTCTTCTTTTCAGTTTGTTGTGTCTATGCAAGATCCAGCCATTCCAGCAGTATTCTATCTGCTGTGGTGGTTACCGAAAGCAATGAGCAATTTTTAGCTTGTAATGGGGTGACATGTTGATTTTGAACATGGTACTTTGTTAATCTGACACTATTTATGATGACTAGAAGCTTTTTATGAAAGCTGGATTAGGGTAGAAATAGACAAATTGGTTTTGTTTTGTGCCATGAAATGTAGAATTGATCAGAAATACAGAAGTAAAATTCGTCTTGGCTGGAAAACAGCTGAAACTGAAGTGACAATGTGTCATATCAATGTAATTTATCAAAATAGCACATCTTTTAGGAAACTGCTTTGTCACTTAAGTGTACATGTAAAGTGGTTATTTCAGGGCATCTGTTTAGATTTCTGCTAAATAACTTTTGTATTAGAGCACTTCTTCTTTGACCCTGACATGCTTCTATTATGTCAAGCCTTCTGGCTGGTTAGAGATTTGTATTGTGCTTTAATACGTTCATGTGAAATGGTTTCTTAGACATTTAGAAAGTGTCTTTTACATGAATCAGTATTGTCTCAGTGGAGTAAAAACTGGTTGAACTGTGGTCCACATCAGCCTCTTGTTTTAGTCATACAGTCATATGAATCAGTGTTCAGGCATTATTCATACCATGAAGCTAGTGCAGTAAAATCAGGCTGTTATGCTGCATGTTGGAAAAAAACTACGTATTTGTACCTGGACAATTGGTCTGCAATGATGTAATGGAAGTTAATTTGCCATTTACTTTGAAGTTCATTAACTCAGTCCAATTTTGCATGAAAAAAAAACCCACCCCAATCCTCAGATTATTTGTATGTATGTCCTGCTTTATCTCTGAGATATTTAAAGAAATTATTTAAAAGAAAATTTCCAGTTGATTTTACATTTAAACAAAAGACAAACTTTCTTCTACTAACTGCAAAACTAACACACTAAGAATAGAACTAAGTAATTGAGAAGACTTGTTTGAATTTGTAATAAAAAGGTAATTTAAAAAATATTTTGTATCATTCATTTGTGGTGTTGTAGCATGTAAATTCTCTGGTTATGGATAAAACACCTGTTTACAGCAAGGAACCAAGTGTTTGTCCCTGATGGAAAATACTTAATTAATGTAGGAAAGGTGCAATATATGGTTTCAAAATATAAGGAAGCCATAAGACCACATTATTTGATATGATAGGTATCCTTTAGTATCCTATATTTGGTATCCTTGTTATGTCTCTTCAGTTTTTGGTATGCAGCCTAGTAAAGGAAAATTTATGGGTGGATTTGAAGAGGGTGGTGAATGTCTCCAGAAGACTGTTTTCCAACATGAGGTGTGTCAGGGAAGAGCTCACAAAGGTACTTATTTTACAACATGAGAAGTGAATGATGGAGGCTGGTACTACTGCCATAGTTCAAAGACCAGCTTCCGTCTTTCAGTACTGAATGAGACTTCATAGGTAGGATGAACTGAAAAGCTAAAAGCATTACACGGATATTTGTACTCAGTAAAAGTGGAGTGGAGTCAGCAAAAAATGTGGAGTGATGGCAAAATGCTGCCTTTGACATTTAGAAAATAAAGTCATGCTTAAGTTTCATCCTTATACTCTGATCAACAAAGATGTGAAGGCTAATCGTATACACCATAATGTAAACCTTTTTTGTCTTTCATCAGGACTAACAAAGACTGCCATTGGCATTCCCAGCATATTCTAGGTGGAGAAAAAATAGCATTTCTTTAATACTCACGCTTTGCTTCTGATCTTTAGGACAAACATTATTTGATCTGAAGCACAGTTGATTGATGCTGCAAATGAAGCTGAGTGGGCATACACTATTGAAATAAACAAGATTTTAAACTGGCAGAGGGATTGTTGGAAACCTGTTGAGGAAATGAGTACACTGAATTGGGTAAAAACAACTTGAATTGTGGATCTCTCAGTATAGTTGCCAAAGGTTGTGAAGATTGTACAAACTGATTCATGGCTTCCTTGTTTTTCTCTGATATCTTAATGATTCTCTTAAGCCGCAGATTGAGGTATTATTAGAACTCTTTTGTTCCTGACACAGTTTTAGGTTCACAATTTTATAGACTGGTCTTACTTTCTCCATATTGAAACAAGAAGAAAATCTTACACCAAACAAAATTAAAAATGCATTGTTACTGAATCTGAAATAGGCTGCACTTTTGTGAGTTTGTTAATTGATTCAATTCCCAGTGTTCATACACCCTGAACAGTTGATTGGACCACAGAGAAATTCAGAATTTGTTGAAGACTATAAGCTCAAAATTAAATTTTCAAGTACAATGGTGAACAGAGGCTATAGTTTTCTATGTACCATTCTCCATCTTAGAGGTGGGGCTTATTTGATCAAGTGAGGCTTTGAACCAAAGAGCTTGTGTTGCCTACCAAAAATGTCTGTCTAGCCCCAAGTCTTGTCTCTCACAGGGCAAAAAATACCTCACTCTGTTACTTTCCTAGTCTGTTTTCTGATGAGGCATTTTCTGAGCTAGGTGCAATTTATATATTTTTAGTAACTCTCAGTGGATTTTCCTTCCATGGATTAGTCTGATCTTTCCTCCCCTTAAGCCCCTGCTTTGTTACAAGCTTTGTTCGGTGCTTGTATCACTGAATTAATTTTACACAGGTTCTGTACAGTCTAATGTAACAATGACCTGATAATTACATGATGTTCTTATTATCTAAGTACCATTTTTTAAAAATGACGATTGCATCATTGCAGTAACTGTAACTGTGGGTTCTCTGAGCAGCAAAGGAAATGAAAGTGCCGACAGAATTCATGTATTTTCTTGGTTTTCTCCTCCCTCAGTCCTTGCTTCTTACCTCGCTCACACTAGCTAATTCAGGTCTCTGTGTTACCTGACAAAGAACAGTTGCTTCATGGAGTGCGAGTTCCGGTCACCTAGCTGTGGTACACTTTCTTGATGTGGCTGGTTAAACAATTTAAATAGTTACTTGGAAGGCTGTCAGTGTATTACAGGCAGCTGGTGCTGAGAGGAGAGATTGCTGTTTATTATCCTACCCTCAACTGCCTGTCTTGTCCTCCTGCCCGATATGGTCGTTAGTCCAGGAATCAGTTGTAGGAACAACCTCACAGGTGTTTAAAGAGAAGCAATCACCTCTTTCACTGGAAGAACTGGGCCTGTCTAATTGACTAAAGCTAATACGATGCAAGATGAACTTCCCTTGTGTATGCTAGAGTGACAGAATAGCTTAGGTTTGACTAGGGCTTTTGAGGTTATATGCGTCAATCCCCTGTTCAAGTTACATCAAGTTGCTCAGGGCCTTGTCCTGCCAAGTTCGTTATGATTTCAAGGTTAGCTTTTCCTCAGTCTCTCTGACCAACCTGTTCTGTCATTTGACCACCCTCCTTGTGAAGACTTTTTCCCTCAATTTTATTAGAATTTCGCTTGCTGCGGCTTGTGCATTTTGCTTCTGAAGCTTTTACTATGCATCTCCAAGACTAATCTTTTCTGCAACTGCCCTTTAACTGAGGATAGCAACAAAGATACTGGTAGACTGTCAAAAACTTCCTAAATTTGTGGTAAATTACACTCTTTGCTCTCCCCTCATCTGCTTAGTCAACCATCAGGTTGGTCAGACCCTGCCTCTCTTGAGTACAAATGACTTCCATGAGGATTTGTACTGTAGTCTTCCCTTAGACTTATGTTAGGCTGAATGGCAACTTCCTCTATCTCAAGGAGGAATGTGTTACTAGACATATAGCTTACCTTTTATGTTGTAGAATACTAAGCTACAGTACAGTCTAAAACCTTATAACAATTATCTATCTATATAGAAGAGTGTACAGGAAAATGAGATTAACCTTATTATGAATTTAGAGTGAATATTTCCGTTTAGTCTGTTCCTAAGATGCACAAAGGCAATTGGTTAGGCAAGTCTCACTGTTCAAACTGTATGAGTAGCATTAAAGTGCTTCAAGTGTGTATTTAAGCAAATTTCCTTCTCTTTTCTTTTTTTATTTTTTTCCAGGATTTGAGACATTTCATTTAAAAACAGGCAGCTATGAATACTTGGCTTAGAACTACGTGGGGTTTTTTTTAAAAAAAAAAAGCAGTCATTCTGTGATGAGTAAATTTTTTTAACAGCCATTCAGAGAATTAGAAACGTTGCAGTTAATATCTTTGTTATAGCGGCTTCATCAGCAAATTATATTTGATTTTATTTCATCGGAAGAAATTTATAAAATGTTGCACTGTTTGTTAAGGGTTATTTTATGGCAATAAAATGAAGAAAGCCTAATGAATGTGTTTTACACAATTCAGGCCTGCGTAACCAGTGTAATGGACTCATCAGAATTCTCTTCTAGTTTTATTATGTTTGCAGCTCTTATCATGTACAATAATTCTGTCTTTCTCTTTTTCTATCATGTTTGAAAAAGTACAGAGGTTTTTTTAACAATGTCTTAAATAGTCAACTCTAGTGGTTTTTAAGTGAGGAGTTTTGGCTGCATCCAAAGACATTTAATCATACCCTTCCTGATACTGTCTTATGAGAAGATGACTTCTCTGAAAAGACAAACTGCTCTCTTGGTGTAAAGAGCAGTTTAGATGGTGCAGCTTTCAAATGATTTTGTGTAATAGTTTACAGACACATAGGATGTTCACTGACAGTTTCAGGCTTTATGTGAGGAAGTAAAATAAATTTTAAGCTCTGATGACTTCATGTTGAACAAAGTGAAATTTTAGCTTTGATCTTCTGGGATGGAATTTACAACATCTGTGATGACTCAGTTGTGGTTGAAAGTAAGGTTTTAGTAACTTGTTGGATTGAGAAGTCCGTAGGAGGAAGTGAAACAAATTTTGTGTTGTAGTTGCTGTTCAGGTAGTTCACTTTAATTACTATCCTTAACCTTATAACCAGTCCAAATTGACAAATAAAGCAACTGTGTTGTTTTGAGATTTTTGTAATATATATATTCTTACTGTATTATAGTTAAAGCATAGGTATGTTAGACTAATTATTGAAATCCCTTCCTGTTGATCTTTATGTACTAAAGGAACGAACATAGTCACAGTGTAATTATTACAGCAAATTGCATTTGATGCTGTTGTCATTCTGTGGCTTCTGATTGAACTTAAAATGTTATTATTGGGGTGCTAGTCAGAAGCCTCTGTGACTGGATTTTTTTGAACTATTGCAACAGTCTCTTTTTGGCAAGTTGAGTTACCCTATCAGTGACTTCTGAATTATGAGGTAAATGAAGGATGAAATACTGACATCTGCCTCTATGAAATTCTAATTGGTGTTTCAGCATTGACTGTCCTGACTCTTCTGAAAATCTGTCAATTTTTAATTTAGTTTTGTCTGTGAATTGTGGGAATAATTTTAGAAGTCACATTCAGAGATACAAAACATACTGCAGCAAGGATTGTAATGACCAGAAGAAAAACCTTGGACAGGTAGAGAGTGTAGATCATATAAAGCTATCTAAAGCATCCTCTTGGTTTTTGATTTACTGTAGAAACTACTTTTATCTATGTAGTAGATGAATATCTACAGTATGTCTATTATAGATCCTAATTATGTGTAGTATCTCTTATGAAATTGATACTGTTGGTATTAAAAAGAAGTCATTGCAATCATCTTATACGAGGTCCGACTCCAAAAAACCCTGAGATTAACCCTATATCTCAGGAACCAAGAGTGGGAAGAGAGATACAGGGAAGATTATAAAACAAGTTTTAACCTGTCACAGTGAGTCAAGGCTCACCTTCATTGTTTCTCTCAGTACAAGTGGACGTGTGTTCAAACATAGACCTTTTACTACCCTTGGTTGGAAAATGTCAGTGTGCAAGAGTGAGCAGTGAGTTAACATCAAGTTTCTGTGAAACTGAAGAAATCCTCAATGAAAACTTCTCAGTTATTGGCTGAGGCTTAAGGTGAAGAGATCCCAAAGATCAAGTCAGTGCTCAAAGGAACCCATTTTTTGTCAGGAGAAGATATGAAAGTGAAAACAGATCCTCAACAGCCTTTCAGAAAATGTACATCTGCAGAAATGCTTTGAATATTGGTAGCATCATATGCAGATGTGTGTCATCTCAGAAGGAAAATATTTTGAAGGGAATTGTAGTTAATTTTCTTAATTTGTTAAATAAAAAGTTATAGGCACAGTCTTGGGTTTTTTTTGTGTCAGACTTCACATAATATAAATTATTGCAAATTCTTTAATAAGTTTAACATATTTTAATTAGAGTTACCTAATTCCATATAATGTGAGATAGCATTATCAGAAGTAAAAAGTGCTACGTTACCAGCTGATTTCTTAAGTAGCGCAAGTCAAAAGTGTATTTCTTCAGTGAACAATTCAAAATTGCATGATTGTGGGGAGCGTCTTTACATTTCTGAAATGCTAATTTTAATTCTGAAGTTACCTGTGGGAATGGAAAAGTAGCAGTGAATTTATCAGAGAATAGAAAACTGGCACCAGATCAGATGCATTAAGTTTTTAGATTTCTCAGCACACTTCTGAGTTTTGGATCCTCAAGGCTCTTGACCCACACATAGGCCCAGACAGGCTCTTAGTTATGTCGCTTCAGCGTCCCGACCTACAGTGCGCTACTAAGGGAGTCCCTTCTGTGCAACCAGAGCTAAGCTCTAAGATAAGCAATAACATACAAGACTGCCGTGAATAACAGTCATGAATTCCTAAGCAGAATTAGATTGAAATGTGGCATATTATCAAAGATGCTGGTACAGAGATGGGGGCTTACCTTTCTTTTTTATTTTTTCTTTCTTCTGGTGAGACCTAATAACTGCCATTATTTGTTTCTAGCTGCTTGACTAAGACTTCTCCTTCTGAAGTCTACATGCTCAAGTTCATAGGACAACCTGTAAGATTCCTTAGCTCTGCATCAGGGAGTTTGGATGAATTTAGCACCTCAGCCACGACAATGCTTAAAATCGTGCCAAGCCTTTGCCAGAGGAGTGAATTTTGGAGGCCTTAAAGAACTTAGTTCAGCCCTGTAATCAATATATGACTTGATAGGAGACTAGGAAGGCTTCAAGGTGCTCACTGAATTATTGTTGGGAGCTTTTGTACTACTCAGGCGAATGAAACTGGACTTAATAGATGCAAGATAAACTTTGTATCCAAAACCAAGAGAGAATTGCAAGAAGTGTTCTACAAACTCAGTGTTTCAAAATTCATGTATTTCAACATAGATTAATTTTCAAAATATTCTATAATGGAGTGTCAACAGAAGCAAAAAGTTTGAAGAGAAGTTATTTGATGTGCAGGAGGGTATTGAAAGATTTAGAAGCGTGCAGATGGATAACATTTTATCATCAAACTGTGTTACAGCAGATTGCACTAAATAGGGAAATGTGCTTCATATAACTTGTTCTGGAAGATTTTTAATATCTCCTGTTAACATGTATAACTATGCCCAAAGTTATCATGAGCTTGCCCTTTTAAGTTTCTGTTTCCCATCACTTTAATAATAAAATAACTGGAAAGCCCCCGCTGCTAATAAATTCTGTGACACATAGAGAATGGAAGCGTGAAAGGTCATCAAAGCGAGTAGATACATGTCTTTAACAAATATATGGTGAGATTGTACTAGTGACTTGACATATTTAAGTCTGACGTTAGCGTATGTTATTTTTGTCTTGAATCAGTGCAAAGTTTTGGAGCATATTGTTACATTTCAGCTTCAAAAATGAGAGCGAAACCTTGGATACGAATCAATGTTAAAGTGTCAACCTTTTTACGTTAAGGTTTTTGAGGAAGGTCTCTTGAGGGACTACTCTGTTCAGGAGAAGAGATTGCCTATTACAGGCAGGATTTGTTGACATTTTCATTTTTCTAGTTGTAATTTCCTTATTTTCCATGTGAAGACTTTGATGTTATTTGTGATCTGTTAAGTTCACATTTTGAAGCAGACTTGATATCCTTTGAATAAGACCAATGGTGCTGTCCAGGAGAGGGCATGACAAAAAGTTGTTCTTTATTGTTGTAATGCAAAGCTTTAATTCAGCAAATTGTTAGGGGAAGTGATTGTTTTGAATATAATGTACTGGCTGATTTCCTTGAAATGTAAATCCATACATGTCTTACATCTCATGTCATACAGTGTTGTACTTTGCAGATTCAAGGAATGAAAGCCCTTAACAAGTATAAGCATGATGTTATGTTTCTCAGTGTAATATTCACTAGTTTCCTTTCAACATATGCCATTGTTTGTGTATGAATAACAACAAAAATGATAATTTCCTCTTGGCACAAAGAACTTCATACAGCCAGAAAGAATTCCTTACAAACCTAATCGTTAATGCTATGTTAAGGTTACTTTAATATATGTATATGCATAAAGTGTGTATAAATTATATATTTTTGCCAGCTATGGTTTTCTGAATTTGAAAATACAACCTCATATTGTTCGAAAACAAAGTAGATTTTCTAATGTTTAGATGGTGCTGGTGTTTCAAAGTACGTTTTGAATAGTACACTGAAAGTGAAATAATATTCTCTTTCACTTCTAATGAATTAAAGAAATAGTTATTTTGCACTCTTATTTTGACTTTCACTGTCTGAAAGTATTAAAATGAAACAATGAAATAATTATGTTTGAGTTGAGGTGTTTCGCAGAATAGGCCATGACACTGGTTCTGATTGCAGTGTTGTGTGTGATGGAGAGAGAGTGGTGTGGTTCAGTTTTTCCTCTATGAAAATGAGTTCAGATTATTGCAAGAGGCATTACTGTGAGTAACAGTATAATAGAGGACCACTATACAAGGAAGGAAAGCAAAGAGCGGTTTGATTGGACGTTGCCTCTCTCTGGATGCTTCACGATATTCAGAGGAGGACATAAGATTTCTTAGGAAGCTTTGCACTGGCATGCCTTCAACTGCAAATTAATGTCATTTAGAGCATTTGGTGTTGCTTGCTATCTCCAGAATTTTCCCATCTACGGTTTCTTTTTGTAAAGGGTTAGTTTTTCCCCTCAAAGTCTTGAAAGTGATCAAGCATTTTATGGGCTGATTATTTGTTAGATTTAATTTTTGAGGAATAAGCTTGAATATCTTTTGTTTCAATATATTGAGAAAATTAGCTATGTCAATAAAAAATCTACAGTAGATTTAGAAATTAGTTTTGAGGTTTTACGTCAAAATGTAGTGTAAATAAATATTTGCTGCATATTTCCTATACACTTGAATACAGTGAGGCTGATAACGTCACTATGGGGGCTTTTAATCAATGTACACCCATCTACTGGGAATCAATGCCGTTCTTTTAAATATTTAATATAGCTTCTGTTCTGAACTAAGCATGTGTAGGCTAGGGTTTCTGCCTTAGCACTCGTCTTTTTTTAACTAAAAATAAATATTAAATAATGTTATTATAAATATGTGGTCAACACAAATAAAACTTAGCAGTTTAATTAAAAAGTTCCAGAAGAAAGCAGCAATTTGATAGACAGAATGTTTTAAGAATTTGGATAGCGAACCTAAAAAAGAGCCTGCAGTCACGAATTGTTCAAAATTATATCCTGCCACATTGTAACATGCAGGAAATAAGATTTTTTTTTAAAAAAGCCAAAACTGCAGTAGTTAAAAAAAATCAATGACCAACAGACCAGAATGAAATGCTGAGAAAAATGACTAAGTTTCAATAGAGCACTCTGAGTTAATAAGATTTCATTTCATCTATATTTCATTGTTGCGGTTTCATTGAAATAGTCTCTTTTTTTGCTGTTTGTCTTGAGACAAACTTGAGATGCAAGTGATAAGGGCATTGTTTTATTGCTTGTTGTCTTTTAAAAAACGGATTACTATCTATTTAGGAATATAAACGTTTGGGAGCTATTCTGAGTTATAAGAAAAACTGTGATGATATTTCACGCACCATTTAATGTAAACATTATATTTCTTTTATGCAATTTGGGGTTCATGTTCTAATAGGTCTTGTTTAAGTAAAAATAAGCTCCAGCAGAAAATGTGGTTTTCAAGGGTAAACTTGCTTTGTAGTTCATACAGTGCAGTAATCGGTGATGTAAGTGTAAGATCTTCACTTTTAAATGTCCTGTTTTGATTTTGCTTGTCAGATTTCTTTTGTGTTGTGTTTTGTCTCTCTGACCTTACAGGTTACCATGTGTAAGCTGATTTGAGGGGAAAAAAAACAGAGTACAGGCAAGACAATGGGCAGTTCAGAATACCTCTTTGACTAACAGGCATTGTAAAATTCAGCTAGAGTGAGCTTCACTGCATCAGGAATAGTGGTATGAGTGTTTTTGCATTGCTTGAAGCTTTGGAGTGGCTTCAGTTGTAGTACAGAAAGGATAACTGGTATTTTCTGTATATAATTTTGGATGTTGCAGAATGGAGAACCTGACCTTATGCAAAAGTGTATGGAGGATTACTTTTCCTGTGTTTCTTCTGCTATCTAAATAGTTCGCTTGATAACTCAGGTTGTTCAACTTCTAGAAAAGTGGCTACTGAGTACATGTTGCTAAATTGTACATAAATATTTGATCCAGCAGCAGCTGAATTCACTACCTGTGACCAAACTAACTCTCTTGTGAAAAGTGCACTGGTTCTGAGGCACGGACTTTGCAGCATGTGTGTGAAACTATGCATATGTGCTTACTCTGACCAGGATTGTCTTAGATTTCAGAAATTAAAATGTGCCAGGGCTCTGTGTATCCAGGGCTTCATTTAATGTGGTGCCTAAAAAATGGGTAAAGTGCAGTTTAAGGCGAAAAGAATCCCTGCAGCAGGTCCTCTGCAATGAGGCAGATTTTGTTGCCTACTGAATGGCTAGGTGACTGCTTTTTGTTCTTAATGAAAGATATGCTCTTAGATCTTTGTCTGTTTCTGTTCATCTGAAAGTTATACCTGTGCTGTGTTTATAACATCTATTGAATAACATTAAAGAAAAAAACTGTACTGAATTAGTCATTGTCAATCACTTTAACAGTTTTAAACATATTAAGTGGTATTCTTAAATATTGATATTGTGCAGGCTGTTATATATTCAGGCCCAGAAAGTAAAGAAGTGCTGAGTATCTATACATGCTTGCATAACCCTGTATGTACAATATAGGTAGATACGACTGTCCATTCGGTGCATAGTGCCAGTATTTGCTTGTGAAAGGTCTTGTTTCTCTGAGGCTTCCCAAAAAGCAGTGTGTCAGGTCAAGGGTCTAGGGATGTTTTTCTACAACAGACAAGTTCCAGTCATTTGGGCTGAAATTTTTGATGTTGTGTCAAATATCATATTGCGTTTTTATTGTCCCATCCCGCTTTACATGTTATCTGATGTTACTGTAGGGAAATTTAACTGTTACCTTTCAGAAGCAGAGAAATGTGATACCTTGAAGCTGAAGGTAATGTGTTACATGGTTCCTTAAAAAGTCTACCTTATGTGGTTCCTTATATGTATCCTCAAAAAAAAGGAGCAGGGACAACACGTAGGAGATTATACAGGGATATGTAAAATGTATTTTGGAAGAACATAATTGAAAAGTAAAGCACTCAAAAATTAGTTGCTGTTATATGCAATCTTGCACAAAACTACACAGTATAGATTGCAAAGTTTTAAGCCAGCACTTTATGTATTTTTCTGTATGTTCTTCCATTTCATGGGCATATGTGCTTGTGCTGTTCATAATGAGATTTTTGAAAAGACTGAAGCTTGCACAAAATACATTCTGTGGATTCCAAATGCCGTGTTCTGCAGACATTGCTACAGATGTCAAGCCAAATTTAACTCTTGTATTTCACAGCAGAGATGTTAGGAGGGCTTAAAATAAGGCTGTATGATTATTTTTATTGTATGAGCAAAACACAATTTTCCACCAGTTTCGTTCTTGGGTACTGATGAACTTGTTTGTGCTGAATGGAAAAAATACCATATGAACAGCCTATCAATATGAACTGCTTGCTGGGCAATGCTTTATAAAGGGAAGAGCAATTAGCAATTAAAAAACTCGAGTGATTATACTCAATTAAAAATAACACTTTATATTGAGAAATTTTATGTTATATAATAAAGGTGATATGACAAGCACGGACTGAAAATAGAAATATAAATGCATCAGATTGCTAAGACTCTTCAAATTAAGAATTAATTTTTAGATGTACTTTAACTTTTCTAGCATACAATTTAAGAAAAAATAGTTCTGTGGTCATCTGTTTACCCTAATGTGTTGTACAAATAAAATTAATATGCATGTGAAATTAAAACTGATTACACAGTAAAGTGCAAGATCATTAGATGATGCAATAGAAAATGAAAAAATAGCACCATAATGCAAAGAATTTGTGAAATTCCATATTTGTTTTGGAGTCCCTAACATACCTTGAAAAAAAATTTCTACTTAAAGTAGCTAAACTAGACGAACAGTCTGTTTTATCTTTTTGACCAGCGGAGTGTGAGTTGTCAGGCTAACCTGAGATGCATGTGAGGGAGCATGAAAACGAGAAAGACTAATAATTATAATCCCAACAATAATAGTAGGTGGTATGGTAAAGTGGACAAGATATTATAATTTCCTGAAATTGAGGAGATGGATGAAATACAGTCAGAACTCCCTTTGGTATTCTCTTCACACAGAAGCTAAGAAATATTTTATTAAATATTAATAACAACATAAAAGACCTTTGGTCGTATTTTCATTTTAATTAGGCAGGATATATATGCCATTCACTTTGAAGCCAAATGCTGCTCCTTTGTATTAACCTGCAGGGGGTACTAGAAAATTGAACCAAGTATTATTTAGAGTAATTAACATCTGCTCTTTTGAAAACTCCCTTAGTGTTACCTGATCTCCATTTACAGGTTTCATATTGGCTTCTAGAGTTTGAGCGGTTTGGTGAGCAATGCTGCCTCAGCCACTTTCTTATAAATCGCCAGAACTCAGGGAAGTTATTAACCTTCAACTTAGACTGCTGAACCTACAAGGGAAGCTAAATCTCTTAATGAAATCAGGGAATAGACAATAATTTCAGGAGAGAAACAAACCTGTATATAACACACTGAACCCATTTTGTTTTGTGAGAAATTATAAAGGCAACTGAAAAACCTAAGAACTTAGCAGTAGCTGGTATGGCTAAAAAGAATAGTAATTTTTTTGACACATAAAACCAAGGCATGAATTAGTAAGAAGTAAATGAAGAAAAAGTAAGAGAAATCAACTGTATGAAGTCTTGCATTTCTAGATTCTTGGCCAGCTGCCTGCCTCTTACGGAAGTTTACTGCTCCACATTTAAAGCCTGAGAATCATCTTAAATGGGGCCTGTTTTGGGAGAACCCAGAAGAGTTCTTGGCAAGCTTTTTCCTCTGGCTGGTACCCTTAGGCATCCACTTTGGCCAGAACTTGGTAGGTAGCCTGTGGGACTGGACACTTCTCATGCCTTAGCGTTCTCAGACTGAAGAGTCTGGCGGATTTCAATAAGTTATGTCGGTTAACTGGCAGGACATAGAGCTGCTTTCAGAGGAAATCCGTCTGTGTTCCACTCAATGAAAACAAGTGTGTTTATACGAAACGTCCCACTAACTGATGAATTCACCTTTTCCAATATTATGAGAAAAACAAGTTTGACTGTCAATATAATGTACATGACTGAAATTGTCTTCTCCGTACATATGCATTATGAAACATGATAAATTGCGTCATCACATTTTTTCATTAATATCCTCCTCCATAGACTAGAATGTTCTTCTTTAATTAGCTAGTAATCAACATTTTGTATATTTTATTTCCCCAGTGTGTAAAGGGAATGTCATTCCTTATTTTCCGTACATTTTTCAGCCTTTTTCGGGGGACATGATTATTCATTTTTGCGTTAAAAAGTACATGCAGATGATAATACTTCGTCTTGCAGTAGTGCTATGGAAATACATTTCAATAGTATATGTGAGACTCCCATGCTGTGGTGGTGTTAAAACATTTATTTGTTCCAAAATTCCTATGAAGTGAAGTAAAAATAGCTTTATCAACAAGGTAGAAATTCAGCAAACAACAGATTCCTTCATCTCCCGATTGATTGTCCTTCAGTTTTAAAAAAAATGTTAAGGGGTTAACAAAAATATTAATGTCTACCTTTCATTTTTTTTCCTGTGTAGTTTATAAATTATAACAGGTGTAATCAAGTTTGTAAACTTAAAAACTTCCACATTTGCTTTAACACATCATCTTAGGTTTCATCCTTCTGCTATTGGAAAAAACAATTTAGACTGTTACGTAGTGGTTACTACTAGTAATGACCACAGTAGTAGCACATATCACACTTCCCTTGTTCTCGGATATGAATGTAATGTGTTAGAGCTAACTGAAAATATTAAACCTATTTCAAACTGCTAAAACAATTGATGTGAATTTGATAATATTGGTGGTTAATCGGAAGAAATCCCTGCCTTTCCATAATACTCTTACAGGGAAGCTGTAAGCGTATTAGCTGTTAGTAAGAGGGGAGAAACAGGTAGAATGAATGTTTGTGTTAGCGCAGACAATTTTTTGCACCTGAACTACTCAGTTATGAATATTAGAAGTATGCACTTGCTGTGTTTAAGAAGTATTACTCAAAAGTTTTGAAGCATAGAAGGTAAAAAATATTAGTCTTCTATTTCTGCTGAAAAGACTAAACAAAACCAATTGATACCATGAAAAAAAATCAAGCTTGTTTCTTCCAGAAGTTCAGTAACTGAATTTAGGATATCTATGTAAAATACAGTCCTGTATAAAGGCAATGTAGAAAAGGCAAACTCTAGTATTTGAATTATATTTTATAGTTTCCATCATGACATTATAGAACACTGGTGGATTTTTTGGAAAGCACAACTAACCCAACTCCTAACCTCTTAATAAAGATTGTGTAAAGGGTGAATGAAACATGCAGCACTTCTCTGAAATTCAAGCACAGCTTTCTAATTTACTGTGACCCCTTTTTTAGCTTCCACAGGACTGATAGTTGAAGTAGGATCTACGTATCAAGCCAAGGTAGTACAAAAAAAAAATCTACTTATTATCAACATTGATTCTGAAGCAAATGAAAAATATATCCTTCATGTGTGTATAAATACTGTAGCCTAGTTCTTAATGGAATAGTTTACCTATTTTGAGATCCACTAGTACTGAATAATAGTACAGAGTCTAATTATACTAGTTTGAAATAGTACATCACTTGAGTAAAAGCAGCAGACTGAAGAAGAAGGATGAATTATTTTCTTAGATAAGACATTTTTAGGTGTAACTAGGACTATTAAAAAATTGAAGGTTCCTTACTCTGGCTGAACTAACTTATCAGTCAGAATCAAGTGGCTTCTTTCAGATTAAATACAGTATTTTATTCCACCAGAAATGATGTTTTAGCCTTTTTAAAAAATCCAAGCATACAGAGATACAAGAACAAGCAATTAAGATGAGGGACAGCAGTGTAGACTATCTGAAATAACATTTAGGTTTTAGAACATAAAAAGCATAAGGACCATGCTAACACATTGCAGTCTTGTCCTGCAATTCGTTTCTCATTGGATAACTCCACAGAACACCTGCAGCTTGCTGCGTGGCCTTAAATTATATGTACATGCTGAGATACAGCCATGCTTTGTTAGGGTTTAGAATGGATGTGTGATAAAGGCTTTCAATTCCTAAGCTGTTTAGTGGTCCACTTGCAAGAAAAGTAAGTGTTACAGCCAGGGATGACTAGGGAAGAGGGCTGCGAGTTCTTAGCATGAAACACATCTCAGGCTTAAAATGAAAGCGAGATTGGGATTCTGTTAAAAAATAGCATTTTTTTTCTAAGAAAGAGAGAGAAAAACAGTTGAGGCTAAGAGGGTGATGTAGGTTTATGCTTGCTCTTTCAATTCCTAGCCTTGCAGGCAAATGGAGTCTACAAAGGGTTTCATTCAGTATGTCTACTCTTTTTCTGAATATTCCATTGTTCTCTTTGGATTTCAAGGGTAAAGTGTCCTTTATTAAAGAAATTTTTTTTTAGTTTCTTGCTTATACGCCGTGTATTCTCTGAAGGACTTACAAAGAAACCAAGCTTTTCAAGTCTTCAGGCTCCAGTAAGATGTTCCTAAACTGCCACGGATTTGGGAGATCTCTAGCACCGACTCTTTAATCTAGTAGGTGGATTGCTGTCAGAGAAGGATCAAAGGATCTGCATGTGGGAGAACCCTGAGAGATCTGGAACTAGGAGCAGAAACAGGCTGTAACCACATCTGGAAGCCCAAAGGGGTCAGCCAGCTAGGTAGGCTGTCATCAGAGTGGTCCTGCTTGAAGAGCAGAATGAGGCCAACTAGTTAGAAGTGAGTGGGACTCTTGTTGATCCTTAGGGTTTATCATAAACTTTTCTTAATGACTTATGTCAATTAAAAGATATTTCTAAGTTCTTTCAGTAAGTGCAGTGTTCCTGGCAACTATCCTAGTTCTTGCTGCCCGTACAGATAAACTTCCTCATTACATCCTGCATATATACTCCTAAATGTCTCTCTTCCAGGAATTTGGATGTAGGATGAAAGGAAAATAAAATTAATACCTGATTTCTTTGATCTTTAAAACTGTAAAGGTCCATGAAATTCAAGTCATGTGTGCATAAGTGGGTGACAGAAGAATCTAGTTAGCACCAGCTTCTACATCTCTAGGGAAACACTTGCCATTGCATACAGTCATTTTGCATTGAATGCTATAAACAGTGACTTCTCTTCCATATTGATATGTTACAGCAACAGGTGAGAGAAATATAAAAAATATTTTCTTAATATAATTCCTTTCCTTAGTGTTTTAACAGTCTAATGGCTACAGCCTGGGAATAATGATTTATTTAATATTTCTTTGTTGATTTCTTGTCAGTTACTTGCGCCTTTTTTTGAGGAATTACAAATTGACTAGAAAGTCATAGAAGAACTATAGCTTTCCTTTGAGGAAAAACTTCTGAGTAATCTCAAACAATAAAGTGTTAATATACCAGTTTGTTCTTTTTACGGTAGATACATTGTTGCACAGGAAATACCCTAATAGAAAATCTATTCTATATACATTTGAAGTTATTATGTATCTTTACACAAAATAATATGTATATTAATGTGAAAATTTCTAATGAATTGGGACTGTAATGTCTTTAAAAACTCTGATTCTTAAAATGTTAAGAGTTTGAATTAAATGAAATAGTGTCTTTCACTGAGGAAATAAGAGTTGTTTTAAACATACCTTCTGTTGTCTGGCATTTTAATAGTAGTGTAACTTAAAACAAATTGCTAGTCCTGTCTTCCCTCTCTCAATTGCTCCTGAACAGCAATATATGGAAGCAAGTGTCAGTCAAAAGAAGAGGAGAGGTGTGGTTTCCTGAAAAGGTAATGAACAAATAAGCAATTTGGATCTTGTATCAGTTGCATTTGTTTATGTTGAATATGTAACCTTTCAGTCTTTGAACACCTGGTCTTTTTGATAGTCTGGAGGGTGTCTGCTACTCTCAGTATAGCTGAGTAATGGCTGAATCATATTTGTACAATGAGTAAAGAAGTTTTCTCTAGAGCCTGTAAAAGATGATCCTGGCTTTGGAAAAGTAGCTTATCTCCCAGCCTGTGTCATTGGCTTCTAACCTGGTATGTTCATACCTCTCAAACTGCAGTATCTTCGGTATCAGTTCCCTGATTTTAGTATTTTGATATCCAGTCTGCAGGTATTGAGCATGCAAACCTGAGGCTGAAGTCACTAAGGCTGCTTGTGCCTCTGAAAAAACAAAGTCTTTCATTGTTTCAAGCTAGATATGCAAATATCCATGTGATCAAAATTAGGGCATGAAGAATATTGTATCACATAGATTGAATGCATGTTTATATTTGCACTTGTGATTAATTTATTTTAATTGTTAATTTCTAATATAAGTTCTTGCAGATTGGTAATATACTTACAAAGAATAGCAATTAATGTAACATTCAGAATACAAATTAACATACACAAATAAAAATAATACTTGAATTATTCGTGTGAGTTACAGAATTTTCAATAACAGTAATGGCAATTTCTTCACATATCAACTATTACTGTCAAATAATGTATAGAAGGTTCATTCTGGGAAATAAAAAGCAGAATGCCATTCTGGCAGTCCTAGATACTGCTACAAAATCAAACAGATTGGGCTGAAGAAGTTGGGAGTGGTTTTGAGGATCAAGCTTCATATCTCAAAATGTAGTTTTAATTTACTGGAGAGTGTGCTTTTTGCATTGCAGACTGTTGGGTTAATGCATTCCAGCTTTGAACAATGACCACTTTTTTTAGTAGAGTCTGTTTTTTCAAAGCATTTTAAAATGTTGTAGACATTACATTATAACCTAGGTACTAGGCTAGGTGCAGTGTGGCTGTAGTGTACAGCTGCCATCCTACTCAAGATGAAGAATATGCTTCATATGTATGAGTTCATTTTAGATATACTTGTCAGTTGAAAGAGTGCTCTTCCTTCTTGGGATTTGACAGCTGAACCAGACAGGCTTGTACCCTCCTACAATCTCATTGGGTTTGCTGTTTTCCCTGGGCTCCCATTCTGTTAGCCACTGATTCTCCTTTCTTTAGGGCTGATCAAGTCAGAGAATTTCGTGGATGAATAATTTCAGAGGTAAATTCTTAAAAACCCCTTACCTTGGAACAGTTGAAAGTAGATAATTTTGATATCCGTTAGTATTGGAGAAAGAATAGGGTTAGGAATAGGAACTGGTTTGGAGTTTTTGCAGAGTGATGGATTTCTTTGCTGCATGGAGGAAAGAATGGTAGATTACCATAAGAAGAGCACTGAAGTGAGGAAAACATTCATGTCAAGTTGCTCCTAAGCAGTGAAGACTTCAGATTTAATCGACTGGTTTTTGCTTTGCTTGCTGTTTATTTCAATTCTGTCCATTAAAAAACAAAGTAATCATACCATATTGGAACTGCAATCTTGTTCAACATGTAAATAAAAATTAAAAAAGGTTACTCCTGTGATAATCAGTTTTTCTTTATTCCACTTACCCTTAGTAATGATGATAGTTTTTATCATGTTTGGTATTTTGGTACTGATTTTCACGAGTCAAATTTTAGCACTTATAGTCAGTCCAAAATCTGTAAGAACACAGGCTATGATTATTTTTTTTTTCAAAAAATGCAAGTTAAACAACAGTTTTAAGCTGACATTACTCATAAAGTCCACATGATTCGTAAAGTATGATCTACTATGAGCAGCACTGGTCTAAACCTCCTACTTGTTGTTACAGCTGAGTAATGACTTCGTAAATGTGTGGGTGTAATTTTGAAATTGGAAAATGCCTTCTCTTGGGCTATTAATTTCTATCTGCAGCAAGATAAGTTATGTTTTAATGTTTGTGTACTTCAGAATTTCATTTATGTTCACTTTTTGTCATTGCATTCCCAAATAACAATAAGGCCAAGTTCCTGTCTGGAGTAACAAGAAGGCATGTGACCTCACCCGATATCTATGTGTTCTCACGTTTGTTGCATTTGTTTACATTTAAGTAATAAATAGATGTAATTTAATAAGTAGATGAACAGCCACAGCCATTTCTTTTTTCTTCCTTAAGTAATTTTGATTTAAAACAAAATAAGTGAGATGATCAATGTGTGCACTGCTGAACACAGTGAGTTGTCGGAGTCCACAGGTAGTAATGCCGATCTGTGCTTGTCAAATGCATCTTTGTTGATGTCCTTAACAGTGTAAGCTGTTTTCTGTTTGTTGTTCATTGCTTATGTAGTTTGTGCTGGTGAAGGTCTGTTCAGTTTTGCTTTTGTGAAGGGGTTGGAATGTCTTGAGTCCATGAAGATTTATACCTGGGTTTAAGTTATCATAGAATCATGGAATGACCTGAGTTGGAAAGGACCCACAAGGATCATTGAATCCAACTCCTGTCCCTGCACAGGACAGCCCTGACATTCACACTGTGTGTCTTAGGACATTGTCCAAGTGCTTCTTGAATATTGTCAGGCTTGGCATCGTGATTGCTTCGCTGGGGAGCAATTCCAGTGCTCCAGTACCCTCTGGATGAAGAACCTCTTCCTAATATCTAACTGAAACCTCCTTGACACATCTTCCTGCAGTTCTCTTGAGTCCTAGCATTGGTCACCAGAGAGAAGAGATCAGCGCCTGGTCCTCCTTCTTCCTGTGTTAGTTTACTTATGAGCTCGTATTGTTCAGTTTCAGTGTTACGAGCAGCAGGTTTCTGCATTCCATATTTCTGTAAGTTTCAATGGAAAGGAAAAAGGTGTACCCTTTACAGATTTCTGCAAAGAATCGCAAGGGTACCTTTGAGTCATTTCTTGACTGACTCAAATAATTAGAAAGCTTGTGGCTGACAGACTTCGGTTTCACCATTGATTCTTAATACAACATTAGAAACGCACAGTAGTCTTTAAAAAAAGAAATCTATAGACCTGTCGGTTAAATCAATCTAAAGCTAATCGAACTAAGCTCATTATAGAAAGGTTACGATAGAAAGACTCATTTTTACTTGGCTTAATCAACAGGATTATTGCTGAATTAAAGTTTGTATTTTTTGTCAAAACAGGATTTTTTCCAATATGTTTGACAGAGTCTTGAGCTATGAGAAACTGTGGATATTCTCTGCCAGAATGATGAATCTATTTCCAGTAAGCTAGTTGCTTCATCTTGTTGGATATACTCTTGGGAATTTATCACGTAATTCCCTTAATCCAAACCAGTTTTGTACATATTTTGTAATTGTGAGTTACTGTCAGTAAATAAATATTCATACAAAACCAACCATTTGTTAAAGAAAAAGATCGCTGTTAAACAATTTTCCTACCAGAAGTTAGCGATCTTTTATTTACTGTATCTTTTCACATGAACTAATGTCATCTAAAACTGCTGTTTATAATTATTACAAAAGTGAATACATACCATCTCAGATAAGAACACATTTACATTGAAACTGCAGGGGAGTTTTATACCATCTCAGATAAGAACACGTTTACATTGAAACTGCATGGGAGTTTTATACATGCATACTTTTATAAACAGAGTGAGTAATACGAGATCACTAGTCCTTGAAATAACATGTCATTAAATTTGTGGAGATGAAACTACTATTCTTCCATCAAATTCTGCTCTGCATTTGATTAAATGCCTTGATTAAGTAATGTCTTTGAAGATTGGGTGTTACTTCCTTTAGCTCTGGTTGTAGTTGGCAGGCGTTATATGTTCTTTGTCTGTTAACAAAACAGAACGTCCATCTGCAGCGCACTCTTTGTCCTTTCTTCATAAATGGATGTATATTTGGTGTGTTGGATATATTTTGGTGTGTTGCTTGCATTTGATTAATTGAGTCTTATTGGTTTTGTGTGTGCATATATCTTATTCTTACTACTGAATATATATGATTGATGCGCTGAACTGTTGGGTTCTTTTCTGTGAATATTAATCAAAGAATATGCTTCTTTGTTTAATGGCTTTGCAGTGTAGGAAGCAGCCAAACAACATAGACTATAGTCTGCTTTTTTTTGCTGTTGAATCATTATTGTGTAAGACATTGGCAAGAACGCTTTTTTTGTCTATAAACAATCTTTCATGCTTAAACGTATGCATTGTTCAGTCAAAGTTATGAAATATTGTTGCTCAATTAAATTTTGTTTTGTTTTCAACATTTCCTGGTAAAAGCAGTAATAAAAAAGAGAAAACATTTAAAGAAGGGACTATACTTAAGTAGGAAAAATAGTAGGCATAGGAAGCAAGGAAGAAGCAGAAGATGTGGAGTCAGTAAATTCAGTCTTGTGTGGTTTCAGATCTTATGATTTGAACAAATAATTTTCTTTAATCAAAAGCCAAACCTGATACTTCTCTAAATTCCATTACTATGGTGAAAGGTATAATTTATGGCTAAAATATTTTTAAAGAGAATCAGGGTAGACATTTCCTATGTTCTGATGTGCACTTAAAATGTGTTTAGGGATAGACATTGATAAGGGTGTGACTGCTTCTTTGGATAATAACTAAAATGGTATGTTCAGTATTTGAAAAAAAAAAAAAGGTAAATCTTTGTTTGTCATGATCGTGGCATAGCCCAGTATGAGAAGCAGAAAGCTTCTTGTAAACACAGCTCACATTTTCATGGCATGTCGTTCCAATGTAAAGGTTGATAACTACATCTTTACTCAATCTCTGCATCTCACCAGTGAGGCAGCCAAGACTTATGGAAATGCTTAAGATTCAATGGTTGTAGTATTTTAAAAGTTTTGTTTTAGTCTGCCTGTTGTCTCCTACCTCCACCCCTTTCATAAAAATGCCCTGAAGTAGGGACTTTGTCTAAATTTTGCTGTTAGCAAAATTTTCCCCTTAGCATTAACTCTGGCTCAGCTGTACGACTAGCAGAATTAGCAGATCTATTGAAAAGGAGTTCCTCTTGCTTGGTGCCCTTGAACATTGGAACAATCTTGCTAAAACCCTCTCACAGTGACAGGACCATAGAGAATATCACATTGTTTGGATTTACTCGTGTTGTCATTCTGCGGATTTTATTTTAACTGTTATGAGTGTAAGCAATTTTAAAATTCCTTCGGTTTCAGCCCAGAAAATATATCTCAGTATTTGTAATAGGTCATGATTTTGTAATATTCTAGACAGGTATAAGGTAGAAATCCCCTAAACCTACTGCATTTTTGTATGATGTAATGTGTTCAAAGGCAGGTCTGTTTTATGGAAAGGAATACAGTAGTACTGAATCTTGTGGTCATAAAAAAACCCAATAGTTGAAAGCTGACTCATTGAATCAAAAAAACTTTTCTTGTTTGTTTCCAGCCAGTATATTTGTCTCAGGGAGATATTGAAAGTTCTTTCTGGCTTCAATGAAATACTCACTTATTTAGTTAAATTAGTGAAAGTTAATCTATTTTATTAGTTGAACACACATTTATCCAGTGCTGTACCACCTCCCTTTGAACACCTTATATAAATATTCGTCTTGAATATATACATATATTTATATTTGAATGTATTAGCATACTCTTGCAGAAATAGCTATTTGGAAAGAAATTTTTACTTACCGTCTATACAAATTGAATATTTGTTTCAGATTCATGGTAGCTTGCATATTTTCAAAATCCTTTCTCCTGGATAAAGACCGTTTCCACTATATTAAGTCATGCAGATGTCTGCTGCTTCACTTTTGATGATGGTTATTTGTGCGTTCTCGTTGTTTGTCAATTCTGGAAGTGCTAATTGTTAGTCCAGCTAGGCAATCTGTGCATGTCTGGTTAATGTAGTTACTGCTTTTTGACCTTCTGAAAATGCTAATCTGTCAAAGAAGTTTTTGCTGTAAAAAGAAAAGTTAACTAAAGATAGGGGCTTTTCTCTACAATTCCACACCTGCCATTGTCCTTTACTAGTTATTGTAATTAGGCTTTAAGAATTAACAAGCATATGGAAGTAAGAAGAGACAAAACCGTGTTTTTTTAAAAATCTTGTCTAGTGGTTTTGGTCTTGTATATGTGTAAATTTTTACTGTCCCTAATATATGTGAATTTTAGCATGGACTATGATCTTGTTAGACTATATAATAGTCTTTTTTAGTATAGTTCTTCAAAGGTGTTCATATTATGGTGATTAATATCATAAACATATACAGACTATTAAAAAGAAGCAGAGGTTTGGGATATGGTGATTACTTGCCACTTGAACGTGGTATTCCTTCACCTTGTGGCTGATATGAGTAAGATAACTTGTATGTGATCAAGCAGAATCTCTACTAATATTACTCTTTTCAATTAGTTACATGTCTTTCTAAGAAACAGAGCAAGTGACTTCATTTTTTATGTAGTTTCAAAACTGAAGATGTTTAGGAATGCCTTTGTATGACATTTTAATTTCTGTATGTTCATATAATTGCTTATGGAATACAAAATGAACCTATTTGAACTGAACGAGGCATCTACTTTTGTGGTATAAATGAGTGGGAAACTAAAACTTACCTTTTGTCTTTTTCCAAATTCTAGGGGGGACGCAGAGATTACCTCGCACAATTGGAGTGTCTTTGGCAAAAGAACTAATCTTTTCTGCACGTGTTGTAGATGGTGATGAAGCAAAATCAATAGGATTGATTAGCCATGTGGTGGAACAAAATGAAGCAGGGGATGCTGCATACAGAAGAGCATTAGCTCTGGCAAGAGAATTTTTACCTCAGGTAAAAAAAGTTGTTTTGATTTTAGTTTTTATCAAACAAGACTGAAAGAGAACCAGCTGCATTAAGAAAAACTGTCGTGAAGTTATGTATTAAAAAGCTATTCTAGTTATTTAGAGAGCAATCATAAGTTTCTTCTTTGTAGTTTGAGTGTTGTGATGTAATTATTTCATAATGATATGGTCTGTGTTTGTATTATGGATTTCAGCTTTCGGGTGTAAGGGGTTTTTTAGCAAAACAGCTATCTTAGTGCAATATTCTGTTGCTGTTGAACACTTCAGAAGAGAGTCAAAAAGGTTCATGTGTAACTAGACATATCTCAGTGTGACTCAGGTTTTGAAAACATAAAACTGAATGTAATTTTGGTATTAAAGAAGAAAAACATTTACTAGAGGAAAGTTTCCTTTCTGTCCTTTGTGTATAAGCTTGATGAAAGACTCATGCTCTTACTGTCATTCATTCTAAGTGACGTCCTATCTCTGTCTTTCACAAAAGAATTGAAATGGGATTTGCTGAATTCCTGCGCTTTACAACTTGAAAATTTTACTAAGAAGTTTTGAGTATGACTCTTAGAGAAATTTTTGTGTCAGCTGATTGCTACCTGTTCACCTATTGTCTTAGACTGGAAGCTGTTTGTTTGGAGTAGAAACATGAGTTTTACGCTTTTGATAAAGCCACTTTTCAAGTGAGGGATCCCAGGTAGCAAACCTGTAGGATGGAGAAGGAGAAAATAATTAGTAGACCACTTCATTGGATCACAAATGTTAACAGCCATTTTTTTTTATTGAAAATGGAAAATGTTACAGATTAAAAATGGCATTTAACATTTTTTTTGGTGTGTCCTCAACGTCTTCATAGAAATACAAACAGGAAAAAATACAATAAAAATTTTAGCATAGAGTGATTCTGGAAGATTGGCTTATAGTTACAGAACTGAGGTGATTCCCAAAGATGTCTCACTGTTCTGTCGCAGGAGGAGGGTAGCAATTACACTGCTCACTGGGGACCTGAGTTGCTCACAGAGTGTTATCACTTGACTAGTGGGTGCAGTCTTTGTGGTAGCATATTTTAGATTTGAATCTGCATCAGTTCATTTTATTTCATTGTCGCCTCTTTCCGTGTGTCTCCATTGTGTGATAATGGGGCCGTAAGATTGACCTTGCAAAGACCTATAATGCTGTCTCTTAAGGTGGCCATTCTGTGCATTGTTTTGAAGAGACTTGAGCAAGGTTGAGAAAAGTGGACAGCATCTTTGAAACAAAAACCCAACACAATGCTTTAATTAGGTTCTTTTGAAAACAATATTCTTCATCTTTTTTGCAATACTGAAACTGTCAGTTTGGAAGCATGTGTCTACTATAGTGATGTAACTTATTATGTATTTTACCTATTTACTATAAATTTAACAGAAGTCCAGAATAAGAAGGTCCCAATACAAGAGTGTTGATATGCAGACTCTTCACTGCCTAATCTTGTAGATTTTTATGACATGTAAAGAAGCTTTTTCTTTCATTTTAGGGACCAGTAGCAATGAGAGTTGCAAAACTGGCTATCAATCAGGGAATGGAGGTAAGGATCTGTACTTTACATAAGAGTAAGCAGAAGTCAGGCTGGCAACAAGTCTACTGTGCGGATTTTTTTTCCAGAACTGTTTTTAGTTTCTTAGTGTACATTCTTTCAAAATCTATTTGGTCAAAACTTTTATATAGATGAATTGCATTTTTTGTTGTCTCGGACTCTTTAGACTAGAGTTGATGTTGATTTCTATAGTGAGGCTTAGTAACCTCAGTGTCCAAGAGTAATGCGCTCTGCTAATTATTAATACTAGAAAGTAAACATAAACCACTATAAACAAGTTGTTTTGAAATGCTAGGTGGAAACAAACCTGAAGTCTTACTCTGTCAAGTCTGTCAGTGCTCTTGGTATTTAGTAACTAATAAAGTTACAGGCCAAAAAGCATGTTATTTATTTAAATAGTTTAAGTAGAGGTTAGTGTTAAAATTGTATCTGGAGTCTGATTTCACATTTGATTCTTATTGCCACTCCTTCTTGAACACTATTGACCTAGCTCTAAAGCTAATTAAAATCTAACTCTGAGCACATCTGGACATGTATTTTACTTCAGGCCTGTGAATCATCTGCTGAGCTCAGCGAGAATAATCATATTTAAAGTCAAGCACATGCATAAGCTCTACACCAGGACACTTTACAGCTCAACCTAGGAAAAAGGAAAGGGGATCATACCACATTCGACATCTGAATCCAAGAAGACAAATTTAGGAATAGTCCTTTTTTCTCTAATTCTCAAAACCAACAAGGGATGTAATTGAGTTCAGCAAAGCCTACCACCACTAACTTTTGGTCTTGGAATCAACCTCACATGCTGTTGTGCAAAAAGTTTTGTTGTTAGATTTCTACAGCAATTAATGCTGAATTCAAGATTTATTTATGTGGTACCCAAGGTTCAGAATGCTACAAGCTAGCTTCCAGGTGTAGTGTGGACTTGAAAGATCAGAATCATTAAGTTTATAGATTTAGGGACAGTGAGGTTAGGACGACTGTGAATGATCCTGTAGTTCCATCTTGAGACCCCAAGACAAGATCTACTGTATCAAAAACAATCAAGCCAAATGTTCATTCAGGCATTTGTCACAAACTTTCCATGGCAGAGATTTCATGGCTTCCTTTGATAATCTATCTTGTAGCTTATCTCTCCTTGACAAATTGCTTGTGGTGCATAGCCACAGTGGCCATGTGGAAAGTTCTACAGCAACTGATGCTTGAAAGAGGAGGAAAAGTAATGAGGGGGAATTCAGCTTTTTCAGCTGTTCAGACCACCTTACAAACGAAAAAACATACTAGAACTCGGTAATGATGCAGGATGGCCATTGGCCTTTTTTAAATTTTTCATACCTTTAAATTTGAGTTTATGTTTACTTTGTGGCAAGCGGTCATGTTCTTACATGCCATTTTGAAGTTAACTTGTTTCAGAACAATTTTTAAATAATAATGCAGCTCATTAAATCTTTTCCCCTGTAGTAAATGAAATTATTACAGCAAGTAACTGATGTTTTTTAATCCAGATTATTTTTAGTGGAGAACATACATTATTTTGATAGTGTATGACATACTAGTTTTATCACCGAATAAGGAAGCTGTTACAGCAATCCTAACCACTCTCACCACATGGCCGTCTAGCATTTCTGTATTAAAGTAGGAGAGAACTTTGCAGAAGTGTTTTAGTATGTGGCATATAGAAACACAGTATTTAGTTGGCTATCACAAAATAATATTATAATAAATATGCAAATATATGCTTTTAAAACACATTGTATTCTTTTCCTCAGGTCGACTTAGTAACAGGCTTAGCAATTGAAGAAGCTTGTTACGCTCAGGTATGTAACAATAATTACACAAACTCCCCCCAGAAAACAGGCTTTATTAAGTGCCTGTTACAAAACATACAGAAATTCAACTAGAAATTGCTCTGTTTTCTTCTACAAATATTTTGGCATTGTTTAGACCTTAATTCTACTTACTCTGGTTTTGTAAGGTATTTAAGGAGGGAGGTGTAGTTTAGGGCAAAAACATCTCCCTGCTAAGACTGTTAGGGTGAAGGTAGTGAGGCAGTACCAGCCATATATGTAGGCAGTCACGTACTGCCATGCATCTAGTCCAAGAACTCATTTTTGCTTTGTTTTGGTTTAACATGGAATAATATGAAGCCACATGGGTAACTTGTGCCACTGATGGCGTCTGTGCTAGGCAACAGAAAATCAAGACCAGCCCCTTTGCCAGCCAAACATGAGAATGGTTTGAGTTTGTGTGTTCTTGGACTTGCTGGTAAGGGAAATAAAACCATTAGCTTAATACCCACCCTGCAAAAAACCCCCCAAACAAACAGGAAACCCTCCAAAACAAAACAAAACAACAAAAAAAACCCACGAAAAACTAGAAAACAAACACTAAAGAGTTTCTCAAAGTCATCTATTTGAAGAAAAGATACTCCTGTTTCTCCTAAATTGTTTATCAGCCTTATATTGTGCATCTGAAGTGTATGGTACTTTCTTGTATCTGACTACACATTGCAGTTTTCCATTTTTTTGTTGTATTATAAGTTGCATGTTGGATGCATAGAAGAACTAATATTTGTATGAAAATATTTTTCTTGGTATTGTTTTTGGAATCAATAATGAATTGTTGCTCTGCTCATTGCAGACTATTCCAACAAAAGATAGAATTGAAGGTCTTCTTGCATTTAAGGAGAAGAGACCTCCTCGCTACAAAGGAGAATAAAAGAAGCTGATGCCTTTAAAATACCGTGGGATAAAAGTACTGCTATAAAGACCATTCGTTTCACTTTGCATCCACACCTGAAATATCATAACCACCAAAGTAAAAGCAAATCATACTGATACAATATTTTGAGTGTGTCCGTACTTGTTCTGGGTCCAGATAGAAATGTATGTCAACTCATAGACATAATAGTTTCTGAAGGCTGATCTGTGTATTGGCAAGGTCACAGGTTCATGCAGAATTTTTAAAATTTCATATGTATGAAACATAGCATTCCACAATTGAAAAAGCTCTGTAAATTCCTTATACAGAAAACCTATATGTGATGTTAAGTATAAATCTGCTGTATCATTTTATTAAAAAAAAGTGACTACTGAACACCAAAAATAAGAAATTGTCCCAAATATGCATTAAAATGATTCTGTGTATCAGTAAAAATTATATTTGAGTGTTCTACCTGAATATATACATTACTAATAAAGCTAAGGAAATGAGAAGGATTACTGTTTGGAAAATGTTAAGCTTTGTATATCTGACTTACACTATTCTGAGTAAAAGGAAATTAACTTTAGCACATAATGCCATCCTTGTGATGAAGTCATTACCATTATATTAATTTAATTGTATTAAGTGGAGACGCTTTTGAGACCAGCCTTTAATTATGCATTCTTGTATGTAAAACCTAGATTCGACTAGCATTCTTTCAACATATCATCTGATCAGCGCTGCTGCTGTGAAGGAACTTTGCTTCAATTGCCTCAGTTATTTTTAGTTTTTGATGATTGTATTAAAGATCATTATGCGGGGATGCAACTCGTGTACTGTTAAAGAAATTAGAATTTTCTTAATCTACAGAATATTGCTCTTGCAGGTCCTTATAATATATATTTATATACAATGGGGATGATGTTGAAATGTTCTTTATTCTGTGGTGGCCTCAGGGTTCTTTTAATTCATTGAAAGAAAAATCTGATAGGTTATGAGGTGAGAAAACTGTTGTGATTCATAACTATGTATTTGCTATGGTTGTGGCATATACAGCAAATGCCTGGAAATAACCTCTTAGAAAGTATTTTGTTAACTTGACTGGAAAATAAACATGGCTTAACAGTCAGAAACTGTCTTTTTATATGAAAACAAATTTCTTTGTGTTTGGTTGCTGTTGGCTCATGGCACCTCTGCATTCTCTGCTGTTTCTGCAACATTAAGTGTGGTCGCTTTACGTATCTATGATGATAAAGCAAATCATCAATGTGAAATGACAAGAACTCATTTAAATTCATATTTAGACATATCATTACATGTAAATTGATTGTAACTGGTAGAGCACACACTGAGTGGTAAACTTGCTGAGTCAATCATTTCATGCACAATAATTTGCAAGTAAAGTACTGGTGCTTGTTTTGATAGTCGTATAAAGCTGAGAGGGTCATTTTCTCATGTTTTTGAAATGCTAACATGTCACTTTCATTTCTACTGAGTAGGAAATAATTATGTTAATAGAAATAATATTAAGTCTGTGCTGATGGGTTTCTGTTTCATAACTTTGATATACAGTCTGATTGTTGAGCTACCTCTTTCTCTAACAAGCGCTGATTAAGTAGTTTCTGTGAATGTCTGTTTAAAAAAAATCTAATAACTTTAAATGTTGTGTCATAAGACTGTGTAGATTTTTGCCTTTAACTGATAGTTTTGATCTCAGAAAATAGTTTTTCTGTCACAGTGGTCTCTCCATTCCTATTCTCAGGAGAAGATACTGGCATATTGTAGCAATTTGACTCGCTTTGAAGTCAACAGTTTGAATATTATTACAAAGTGAGTACCAATAGGACAGTTTTTAAAGGTACTTTCTAGTGATGTTCTAATAGTTGTAAAGGAACCATGTTTTGGCAAAAGATGTGTTAAACAATTATCTCTGTTATTAAGTGACGAGTTATGATGGCTGCAGGGCTTGTGATTAATAGCAGTATTAGAAGTCTGCTTTCACAAGAGGGTGATTTGTAACAGAAATGCTCTTATAAAGGTTGACTTTTCCTTACAAACATGATCTGGCAAATCCACCCAAGTGCTTCGGTGCAACTCTTTCATTTCCTGATGAAGTAAGGCTTTTCTCTGCAAAACCTCATGGGTGAGTGAGCCCTGGTTCCCACTGGTTTCCTGAAAGGTTATCCCATAGTCCCTAGGCATAAGCAGCTTTTTCTCCTGCTAGTGCTGAGCTCAAGTGGAGAGTTCTTCTGCACTTCTCTACTGAGTTGAATATTGAAAAGTTATTATACAAGCAGGTCTGTTACCTTCAGCTGATTACTTCTCAGTGGTGTAAGTGCAAGTTCAACTTACTAAATTGCCTAGTAATTATCAGTTTCATTCAGAAATTGTTATGTAATGCATGTCTTTTTAGCCTTTAATCTGGAAACATTTCTATTTTTAATATTACTGAAGTAACGTTCTCACTAGTTTTACTGAATTTCTAGATAAAGTTTTCAGAATTGTCTGAATGGCTAAAGTCAGTTCAGTGCTTTTGAGTATCTCACTTGCTATGAAGAAATATGATGTTTTATTTATTCTAACATTGTGTAATTATAGTTAAAACCACTTGAAAGTTGTTGTTCTGTGAAACATTTCTGTGAGATTTGCAGTCATTTGTGCCAAATTGTAGAAATTCTTGTCAGCCTATGTTCAGTTACTTGTAGCCCCTACACCAGGGTTCATATCAATGCTTTTCTAGAACTGCGTTTAACCATCCAGTATTCAGATTAGTAAACATCAGGATGTATCATTTGCAGCTGTTTCATACTTTCCTCAGTCATTGCTCTTTGATTCATTTAACCATAATCAAATTTGTTGAACAGGACAAAAAAAAATTCACTCTCACCAAGACAGGAGAGAACAAATATCATGCTGGGTTTGGGAGACTTAAAGAGGAGTTTGGTACTAATGGCACTTCACATACCAAAAGCAAGTCAAAGAAGCAAAGTGAAAAAGAGTAACTGAAACATCTTAATTTATTGCCAACATAGTTCTTGTTTCATTGCTTTTCCATGCAAGCAAATCCCCCCAAAAGTTTCTACCAGATTAGAGAGTGGATTTATAATTAAAAAAAAATACAATTGAAAACCATTGGTATTTTGTGTGACATACATTGAACAGGATGTGTCTCCATGTCTCATTTGTGAAATTTCAGCCTTATTCTTACACCTGTTGACACCACTGAAAAGCCATAGGACTTCGTCGGCTAGTGAAGCTGATGCAGTCGTATTCAGGGTGTGATAATGATCGTGATTATGTGGTTATTTTAAGATGTTCTTTTTCTGCACACTTTTAGAAAGACAACTGTCTCCAAAAAATGAAGAAAAGGAGATTAATTGCAAACAGATAAGCCGAAAGGAGAGATGTGTTCAGCTAAAGGTAATGAAATTCCTCTTGTGTATTTTGAGTGATTACAAAGAATATTTTTTCTGTTTGTGCCCTCTTTTTAATGTTTTTTGTTTTCCTTGTGTCTGGCACTTGATCACCAGAGTGCAGGGAACATTTTTAAGAATTTGTATGGGTTATTTTTTACTTTAAAGACATTGATATTTTATAAGCAAAGTTAGGAATGTTCTAAAATTTTCCTAAAAGGTTTGTGAAGCACGTAGTCAGAAATGGTTGTGTGGTCACAATAGGTTAGGTAAGATGATACCTTTTTTATTACAGATTTAAATCATGTTCATTTTCAGCCTTGGAACAGTGTTGAACAGAAGTTTCGTTAGTTATGTGGAATGTACTGTGTTTATGCAGTGTGTTCATTATGCATAATAATATATGTGTATTTACTGACATGTCATATGCACGCATATGTATGTGTGTATGCATATGTGTGCAAATAAATAAAATTCAGACTGTCTGATGATACCAGTCCCCCTCAGGATATGATACTAGTATTCTGCTCCAAGAAGGTTTGAATTTATTTGTGCAAGAGCGCTACCTACAAAACCAGCATGGACCATAACTGCTGCAGATGTCCATACTTAACTGTGAGACAGAAATTCTGCCACTGAAGCAGCAGTCAAGCATTGAGGGGTCGCACGTATCTGGTTGTGCACATCTGGTAGTTCAAGGCTAGAATAAACGTAACAGAAGTCAAAGTGAGTTCTGAGTTTCAGAAAAGGTGTGGCACCGAGTTAGCACATTCCTACCAGTCCTGTAGTGTTGTTTGCTTCTGCAGTTTGGACAGGTCTACAGCAATCACGAACAGCTCATTAATCAACAGCTGTCATAGATTGTGAGATCAGTCTCCACCCACTAAAATAAGTCTAGACTTAGATGTCATCTTCAAATTTTATCTAGTAGATAATTCTTCCAAGGACACATATTCACAGGGAAGAAATACGAAGTATGTTAAAAGAATTTATTACAGAGGGTGTGAATGTTTTGTGTCAAGGCTAAGTCCTATTGCAATACTTGTGTTCAAAATAGTACATTAACCCTTTAAGGCATAGTCTGTATATGTATGTTTATAAACTCTTCAAGTTCTGGCTAGTGACTCCTACTCTTTGATTATAGTTTCTGAAGCATATGCTAATAAAGCTTTTGGAAGATTAAAGAGATGAGAATATGTTGCAGTTTTTGTGTTGCATAATGTAACCACTTTCAGAAGAACATGAGAAGTTTGGTATTTTTTTAAGGCACTTATACATTACATTGTTACTTCGTTATTCTAGCAATTGTTAATTGATTTAAAATTTCCCCTTAAGCATAAGGGACTTTATGATATAATCTTGGCTAGATTCTTTCTAGCGTGTTAAAAAAATCTGATACCAGTTGTAAAAATTCTTAAAAAATGTGTCTCTTTAATGCAGCTTAGAAAGACAAATCGAAACGCAAAACAGCTTAGAAAGACTAAATTCGTAAATGTTAATTGTAAGGATAGAATTGTGAAAGTTGTGTTTTCATTACATATCCATGTTAATAATATGTCTGTACACTTGTGTAGAAAGAGTTTGACTCTGCATCTTTTGTGTAGTAAGTCTGTACTGCTGGGACTATGTCTTTAGCTGGACTATTTTTGTAAATATGTCTAAGTGTCCCCAGCTAGTGACCACTTAAGTTTCAATCTGTGGTTCATATTGCCCTGTTGTCATCTTTTGGCCAGCCTCCTCTTCCAAGTAGGAGTGAAAGGAGGAGAGAAACAGAGAGAATGCTTCTAAGAAGCAGTGGATCTAGGAAGGATGAGTAGGAGAGACAGTTTGTAGAGTGTTTTAAGGTTGCGTGTTTGAGTCGTAGTCCACTTCAGCACAGCCATTTCTAATATCTTCATGAGCAGCTCCATAAAGTGGATCTTTCTATATTTGTTAGTTACAGCACTGTAGAGATCATAAAAAACAAATATGATTCCTAGGGCAACCGTATAACATATGAAAGGTGGTAGGAGCCACAGCGCAATGGCATAAAGAGAAATGTTCTTTGTGTAAGTTACAAGTTTGTAAATGTGAACGCGTGGACATAATGTTTTTCCACTTTGTGTGAAAGAAAATGCCTTTCTACATTTTGGATTCTTAACCTTTTTTATCAAATCTTAGCTGACTTCAGCACTTTTTTGAAAAAATGAAGAGTATTTGCTGTAGCAAATCTAAGAGATCTATCTAATTGTTCAGAAGTTGCAGATTTCTTGAAACACCAGAGCAACTCAGTTTCTGCTCTCCTTTCACCTAGTTTACCTGAACTGAACCCTTCTGTACCAGTGACCTGGTCAGTGGATGCTCTCAGTCACTACTAATAATACTTTTCTACCTTAATTATATATTCTACAAGTTAATTTACTAAGATGTAGAGATTAGGCTTGTCTTGCAGTTCCTCATGCAGTAAGTATCACATGATATTTTTTAATAGATGCTGGAGCAAGGGTGAGAATCTTGCCTGTTCTCCTCTCATACTCAGCACTTCCTTTATAGTGTGTGGAGTCATCTGCCAAGTGTGAATATACCTAGTGAGTAAGACTCCTTAGATATGGAAGGTTTAATTCCTAAATCCTGAAAGGCCTTAAATACAACTCTGTTTAATTGACGTCGTCAAATATTGTCAGGACTGTGACTTCTTGAAGCAAAATCTCAGCAGGAATTCTGAGAGTTAAGTTTTGGACTTTTGGCACCTAAGTCCCTGCACAGATGTAGTCTTAGTTGTGTGCGTTTTTGATTGCACTTTGATTACTGCTTTACTCTTTAGGATCATTAGTTAAGTGTGAAAATACTTCCTTAAAGTAAACAAGGGATATCAGAAATCACTTCAGCCACCAGTGACATATTGTAGATCCCACGATGGAAAGGAGCTGCTATTACCAGATGGCAGTACTTACGGAGCCTGGCTACCCTTTTCTGTACCAGCTTCCCAAAGCAGTTAGGCACTCATCAGTGAGGAAGAAGGAAACTAGCAAGTCAGGGAGGAGGTGGCGTGGGAACAGCAGTGGCATAGGTACGCTACTAGCATGGTTGGCTGTACTAACACAGTTGCATGAAGCTGGTTATTCCAGCCTGATTCTGCCAACAGGGAAGCACAAAATAGCTGCGTACAAGATGAACTTTTGATCATGCTCTGCGTGTGTATGCATAACATATGAAATATGTGTCCATATGTCCACTCTGCTTTCAGTACATAGTTTTAAGATTTTTCATAGAAGCTTTAAAAGCATTGTTTCCATTGTTAAAATAGCTCATTCAAACCACATCTCCACAGGTATGTGTGTTTAGACTTACAAAAACATTTTGGTCCTATACATGTTTTTATATTTAATATAATCACAGCATATTTATCTGAAGCATTTCGCAAGTATGTTTTTGTGTAATACTAGTAGGAGGTTAAGTAATAGGTGATTACTAGCACTATTGCACAAGAACATCAAATGTTACTGTGATGTTCTGAGATTTGAGGTACCGAGCATGCTTTTAGCTGCTTTGTTCCAGTGACCTTTGTGCTCTTCTGGGTAATACAACAGTCCTGTAATGATGCACATATTTTCCTTTGCACAAATGCCAGTAACCACTTGAGTAGGGCACTTGATCCCAGTTTTGATGGGTGGTGCCTATAATGTACAATGGTAGTGTATCCAAGCCAAGTTGGCCATCTTTGTGCTTAACAGTGCCAAAAACTTCAAAGCTTCTTCCTTTTAGAACTCTAAAGCAATACAAGTTTGTGTTTCTTCATATCATCAAACTTAATTATTGGCAATAAGCAACTGTTGGCAGGAGCGGCGCATCACATGGCTCCATTTCTGCTTTAGAAAAGGTCAGCATATGGCATAAACACTTCAGTGTATTATGCAGCCTTGTACTCTGATCACATAACACATCCTTCAGAAAGCATTATGCAATGTTATACTCACTGATTAATGACTGCTTGCACAAGAAGTTTTTCATTACCCTGAATGCTAGCATCCTGGGAACGATTAACTTTGTGACATAACTCTCATCACATAAATATGGAAGATTCAAATATAGCCTCAAAATAACATGTTTCAGAAATAACTGAACACTTTTTTGCTTAGTACTGTGTACAGTACATGATTAACAACTGCTTTGAACCTTGGGAATTGAACAGAAAAGCCTATTTGTGAGAACTGAAAACAAGATTTATTTTTAGGGTTTAAAGTTTTACCCAAGATGAATTTTTGCACACAGCAGCATCTCATTTGCGATGTTTTTCATCTGCTTGTGTAAGTTTGAATTTCCTGAGAAAACCTGTGCCAGCTCTTTTCAGTGTTCAGCCATAGACTAATACAGAACAAGTCAAATCTAGCCCTTATTTAGACCAGCTACTGCATGCACGTAAAATGACTCAGTCCAGTGTGTTCAGTGTTACAGTGCGTACAGTTATGTGCTTAAGTAGTGTGGTTATAGTAAATTCCCATTAATTGCTGATTTTTCTGGAGGCAGAGTAAGAAAGCAAAATGTTGTACTGAGTGAAGCAGCTCGCAAACTTAGAGTCTGAACTTTGCTGCACATTCACGGTTAAGGTTTTCATATTCTATTAATTGATCATTCTGGGTTCGAATTTGCAAATTCTTATTTTAAAAAGCATGATGACAGTGCGTCACAGATGTTATCATCCTAAGGATGTACAGAAGAGGAAAAACCTCATGTTAATTGCTAACAGTTATCTATGTTTCAACAGCTTTGTTAAGGAGAAAGTTAGTTTGTCTGTTTGGAAATTCAAGATCAGCTTTCAGAAGGAAATAGCTATATTAAAATTCCACTTACTAATTTGCGTTTAAATGTCAGATTAAAAAAAAAGACATCTGCTTTTTATGGTTCTTTTTACTTTAAGTAATCCTGCTTATGAAGAGTCACATTAAATAAAGCTACTTAAAGTCCTTATAATAGGAGGAATGATTTAGGATGTCACCATGTTAAAGTGTGTGTACCATTTCTTCAGAAATAATCTTCATTGAGAACAAGTAGAGAAGGTAAATGTTGACCTTCAGTATGTTCTCTTTAATTTTTACCTTTTCCTGCATTCCAGCTCCTACAAGCAAAGGCTAAAGGAAGCAGCCTCTGACTAAGCGTTAGCTGCCAGTGTGCCCTCATTTTAGCTGAGGGCTCTTATTCTTGCTTAGCCTACGTGCAGAGCCAGCTAGTCTTTCAACTGTGGTGATGAAATGCCATGCATTTCTTCCTGGAATAGTACGCAGATAAGAGGCCACTTGTTACACTGAGGTTTCAGATGAACTCCACTAAGGGTTTCAAAACACTCTGTCACAATTATGTTGGGTTTCTTTAGCAACCAATTAATTTCAGACACTTTTAAGATAAAAAGGGAAGAGAGAGATGTTAGTTTATTTTCCCTTGTGGTTTCACTGTTTAAACCTTTACAGGATATGACTGGATAGTTTCTACATGGCCTGAATTTATTAATTTTAAATAAAACTACCATATCAAAATGGATCTGCTTCTCTCTTGAAATTTACATTATTTGTAGTTCCCTATGTGTACCTCTAACTTCAGAGAAGAAAAAATCTCTTGTGTGTGATATGCTGCAGAAAGATCCTCTTGGGCAGACTCAGTTATTGAGTGCCTTAAACTCATTCTGGGTCTAGCAGAAGCTGAGAGTTCTCAGAACCTTGCAGCACAAAAGTGTAATCCTTTGTCCTGGAGCTGAGTTCAGGTGCTAGAACCACATGCACACAGTACGAGCCCAGCTGACCTAAGTATTGCTTAGCAGTGTTGGGAGGGCCTCTTTGTGAGATGATTCAGCAGATTTGGGGGCCTGTTCAGGTGATTCGGTGCATTCACAAAAGCAACCTTAGTGGGATTAAACAAATCACAAAAATGTCCAGACTGTGAAAGAAAGAGAAATCTATGAAGCGTTTGTTTCAAGCTAAGCAATATCCTTAGTGACAGCAATAATTGAACATTGTTGTGAAGAAGGAGTAGATTGCCTGGAATAACCACTGGATCATGTGCAGGTTATATAGCTCTCTTTGCTCACCCTCAGACGCTAATTACACATTTAGAATCTGTGATATGCCCCATTTCCATTCATTAAGGATGACATTAAGCCACTTGCAACTTAACTTTACACTGGGCCTGCATGCCATTTCAGATAGATGTACTCAGTAGGATGGTGAGTCTTACAATGATAAACCTGAGGAAATCGCAGCCTAGGTAAGTATTTAATATGCAAAAAATAATACCAGTGCCAAATAGCATCTTTCCTTGATCACTTCCCCTGCAGTTCTGGTATCTCATTAACTGGGAACTAAACCCTAAATTCAGTTTCCTTTTAAGACAACAGAATTTTCTTTTTCCATTTAAATAATGGAATTTTGATCAGGTCTTAAGTCTGTAACTTTGTTTCTTTAATACCTTCCAAACAATTGTGTGACTCCCAGTGAGATCGCTAGAAGTCTTGGATATTCATGGTCTGCTCTTCCTTTTTTCTGCAACTATTTCTTCAGTGAATAGGGTCCGCTTTGAAGAAGTCTAGAGAACACTTGTGTTGTGAAACCCACAGCTTCCCTTAATTACTTTTACTTTTTCCTTCCTTGGGCTAGTTATTGACTACTGACTTAGAAAAAAAAAAAGAACAAATTTCCCTTAAGAGTCATAATTGTTGACCAGGGGTAGATTATTCTTGCACATTGCTATGACATTCTGTCTTTGCCAAAACAGGGTAGACCAACAAGCCTATGTTTCTCCATGATTTTTCTGCTGTCTTTTTGTCAATATGTGAAAGTGATCCTAAATACTGTTGCTGCAGTTGTCCTTACCAAGTCTTTTAATTATTAGGCTCTTTATTTTCACAAAAATTCTGATCCACCATCTCATTTCTTTGACCTGCTGCTGTTGTGAGCTTTGACTTTAATTGAATACCTTGAAGATAAATTTGTTAGAAATCATACATGTTAAATACTGCTACTTTTTTTTGTAAAGTGAGTTGTTCATAAGACATCTTATGTGTTGTCAGAAGCATCTTGCTGTGGTTTATCTTGTTTTCTGTCTTTAGAAGATTTAATATTATTGTCTGAAAAAGACATTGTTTTTTTATGGAGTATCATGGGGGAAATAAACTTCACTGCCTTTCTTGAAAATTGTATTAAAAAGGTAACTGCTATTCTGTGATTCAAAACCTTGAAATGTTTTAAACTGAAATAACTGCAATTCAAAAATCTGTCATCTTTACTGAATAAATACAGGACCAGTGAACACAGTCCCATGAGCACTCATACTAGTGCATCCTGTTTTCTCCCCATTTTGACCTTTACCACTTTCTGCCCATCCTTCCATGCGACCCCTGCTCCTGCTGCCTGTGACATACCCTGCTGAGGAGATGGAGGGGAGGGTGCTGTCTGACCACAGGTATGTGCCCTTTGTGGCTAGAACCCTCAAAGAGATGACCAAGTTACACTCTAGGAGGGCAGAGGGAAGGGGATGCTAGCTTGAGCCTTTGTCTTTTATCAAGCCACTTAAAGAGAACTAATGGATCATCCTCCTCCACCTCTTTCAGTTACAGTTTATATTTTGTAAGGCTTCAAAAGCTACAAGGGTGAGGACTGACTGATAATAATATCTCTTTGTTTCCTAAGGCTATTGGTGCATGGGTAGAGTACAGGAGATATCTAAGCAGGGCCGGGTTTTGTCTGCTTGTAAAGCCAGTCATTTTAGCTGTCAGAGACATAAACACAGCTGAGGACTGAGAAACCTTGGTGACAGGCTTTAGCCAACGAGCAAGCATCCAGGTTCTGGTCCATCTAGAACTGACATGTTGATTCGTTCTTATCAGTATCCAAACTAGCTGGACACAAACCAGCTCAAATTTCTTTACATGCAGTTGCAAGTGCTAATTGCAGAATAGCTGTAAGGGGCATTTTTAAAGAAAAATTATTCTCTGTAAATCAGAATTCTTTCCCACATTAATTAAATCCATGTTAAAGTAAAAAGAGGGAGAGTCTGCATTGTGCCCTAAATCTCTGCAGCTGTAGGCCATTCTAAGTCATAAAATCAATGGCAATAGCACTTGCCAGTCAGTCGTTCTTAAATGAAATGTAAACAGTTTATGCTGATAATGAATAACTGATAAATAGGTATACTGAACACTTGCAGGGGTGTTAAGACCTTGCAATATTTTTCTATTAAATAAACTGTATTTGCAAGAAATACATAATTGAGACTTTCAGTCTTGC
This sequence comes from Dromococcyx pavoninus, assembly GCA_033558185.1. Lineage (NCBI taxonomy): Eukaryota > Metazoa > Chordata > Aves > Cuculiformes > Neomorphidae > Dromococcyx > Dromococcyx pavoninus. The sequence continues at coordinate 177,257 of JAUMJL010000676.1, read as the reverse complement.
CGTGGAGAATGTAAGAGTTGAGAGTGGGCTGTCTATGTCTATTATCTAGTGTTCAGAGAATTATTTCATTGCTAGAAACAGATGGTGATTTTTAAGCCCACTGCTATTTTGGTGTACTTTAAAAAAAAAAAAATCCTGAAATAGACCCAAGTTACCATATCCAGCAAAAATATGTTGTTCATATGTTCAGCTCTTTACTCCGCTGGGCTGAAAACAAATCTGTCAGCAATTTCTTTGAGGTAAAGTATGTGAACACTTGTGTGTTGGGGTTTTTTTGTTACATTGTTTGGGTTTGTTTTTTTTTTTTTTAAAGAAAGCATTTTAAGAAGTTTTGTAACAGAATCCTTTTAAATCTTTAAGTATCAACAAATTACCATCTGTTGTTATGAAGACACTTGATCAAATTGATGAGACCTGCACTTTGGTTAATGTTTTGGATCAACTGCATGAATTAAGAATTTAAAGAATGAATGAGTGTGAAATCAACATCATCAGTTCTGCTGGAACATATATTAGAAATCACCCCATGTTCTGTAATTATGAAAACAAAAATGAGAGTTATTCTTGCAGGGAAAATAAAAGCACTGGTAATGCGTCTTAGTAAAATAGGAATCTTATGTTTGCTTTAAATTAATTTATTGTATTAAAAGTGTGGTCTGACAGAGTTACCGAATGAGAAAAGAAAAGGTTTGGGGTTCCCTGTGCACCTACGGGTGCTGGACATAACAACAGACCTTCAGTACAGTATTTTCAGAAGTGTTTTCAGGATTAACACATATTGACGTAAATGTTGGCATAAGGGCTAAATGTAAGGGTTCAGGTAAAAGAAGGTGGAGTTTGTTGTCTCTATAGGATGTGAACATATCCTGAATGATGAATGCAGAAAGCTGAACCAAAACCAGATCTCTGAGATAGAGATTTCATTTTAATGATCTCCATGCAAAATATTTTGTCTGCCAGCATTTGTGTATCTGAGGTCAGTATTACTTGAAGTATTAAAAATCCTCATTGTTTGCTGGAGGTTGGCAAGATCAATACTTCCCCAGATCAAGACTTTATTTTACTCACTTCCTATCTGGAGGTACCCAGAGATATTTAAGTATTGCTAAATCGTGCCTGCTGGCAGCATCGACCTCTTTCCATTGGCTCCACAGTTCAGTCTTTCAATTCACATGTAAATTATGCGCTTATAGCAAGCAGCAAGGTGCTTCTTATTGGACAGTTCAACGTATGCTCCGGAGCAGACCTTCCTTCAAACCCCATGAACTTAACTTGCAAAGCTCAGTTTGAAAACCTTGTCAGTAATGTTGGCAGCAGTTGTGCTGTGAGGTTGAGTAAGTTGGGCTTGAAACCAGATTGACTGAAGTATGCCTGGAGGTGAGCTTTAGAGCATCCAAGCTGTCAAGTAAAGGGAAGGTGGGAGAGAAAACTCAGATAAATCGTCTCTTGTGGTGTACAAAAGAGTACAGTTATCTTCTGTGAGCCGAAAACCCTGAACTCTTTGTCTAGACCTGGAGCTTTAGCTGGGAGGTCTACCTCATGATGACTATCACTGAGTGTACAATGAAGAGTGAGGTCCTTCCTACAGGAGCCTGATGTTGCTTGCTACAAGAACAGGTGGATTTTATGCGCGTTATATTGGTGGAGTGTGCCAGTCCTGAAAGTGTAGATTATAGAGCATTTCAAGGAATTGTCGTAACTGGTGTGGTATACATATAAAAACTTTGCTGTCAGTTCACCGTTCCATGTTTCAGATGTATAACTGTGCCAACCACATCTATGTTTGTTGATATAGTGGAACTGCACTGTGGCCTGTCCCAGGTCAGGCTCTGTACAGTATCCCAAGACTTCTTGGGACAGACTGTTGAGTTGAGGGGAAAAGGAAACATATGGAAACAGTCCAGTTCTGAAACAATTTGAAGTTTTCAGAGTGATGAACAAATAAAATTTTATTTCAAGAAAACCCTTTTCCTCCTCTAGCTTTTAGCCTTGCACAGGCTTGACTTTATTTGATCGCAGTTCCCATTACCCCAGTATTATCTTCTAAGTGAGATTGATGCTGAACGATCTTGTCATCTTCCTTATTTTTCAAACATTGATCTTTCTGTTGTTGTCTTTTTCCTGTAATAACAAATTGCTTCCCTTCGCACACCAACTTTTTAGAGAGCATTAAAAGCATACCTTCCCTACATAATTTTGCTATTCCACAATCCTGAGATGAAAGAATCTGTGGGTCGATGGAAGGTGTGAAAAAATGCCTGCTTTTGCCGGGACAGGCATGTGGTTACTGTGATGCTTATGCTGGGGCAGACAACAGTCTTATGTTTAACTCCAGTGGTGGTTAAATTCTCTAGCACAACCACATAATCCGCAGTGATTTTGAGATAAACTTTTGGTTACAGCAAAGTCAGCCACTGTCTTTGTTGGAATTAAAGAAAGAGGAAGATGAAGTGAAAAACTGTTTCTCATGTGAATGCTAAGTCATTCACATCACCTTAACCACTGATCACCTTAAAGAAGGAGGAAGAAGGTCACTAAACAAAAAAATTCTTAAATCTTTGACTTGCTTTGCAAATACAAACATTTGGCACGTTTCTATATTTTTGTCATCAAAACTAAATTGAAAGCTGAGGAGAAGAATCAAAAAGTTGAAGATATTGAGTTGCACTGGCTCAAACACACTAGCCAAAGTCAGCAAGGTTAGGTGTCTTAGCAGAAAAGAAGGCAAGAGGTAAGGTCTGCCTCCCTAAAAAGTGGTACAAAGGCACAAATTCTCTTTTCTACAGTTGACAAAGGGATCTTAATTTGAAAAGAACAGGAAACGAGGAGAAAGTCCTTACTGCACCTAGTATTTTTCTGTAAAAATATATAGGTAAATGATAGGTATGTCATTTTATTTGTGTATTTATGCTCGTATGTATATACATGCATATTGACATGTAAGTGCTTTTCAAGAGCTCCAAGTCTCCAGCATGTGTCAGTCTCTCCAGGTGCCATCTGAACCCTACAGCCTTAATTGCATAACACAGATGTATTACAAAATGTTACGACATTAAGATAATTTACATTATTTCATAATAAAAAGAAATACTATTACTGAACATTTTTACCCTCAAGGGAAAATTACTAATTATTTAAAACATTGTCTGTATTTGTCTTTATATGTGGTGTATAGAGGTATATGAGCCTCATTATGGAAAAATGAAGGGGTGGATTAAAGCAGGATCCATGGGATACAGCCCTAAGTTCAGAGGAGTTTCAACAGACAAGAATGTCAGAAGCTAAGCAGAAAATGCCAGCATAGTTGATAATAATGAGCTTATTGGGGTGATGTGGACCACTTAACTTAGGTGTTTGGGTTTCTGAGTGGAATCCAGACACTGGTGTTAAACTTCTGCATTCTCTAGACAGCAGGTGGATTGTTGACTTCCGAGGCAAATTAATTCACTTTTCTCCTCTGTTCAAATTCACATTTGTTTCTTGCTGTGAAGCAATAGTACAATTGCTGGCGTAATGTCTGCACTCTCCTGCATTAGAGATATTTTCAGTGTGTAATATTTTGGTTTGGTTTGGTTTTCGTGACTGGTCAGAAAAAGTGCTGGCTTTTCTCTTGTTCCTGTTTGTATGGTTGCTTCTGTACTTCACTGGTGACCAAAATGGAGGCCTCCCCATCCTCAAGTGGGTGCCACAGTTTCCTGCCTGTGGAGGGTCACTCTTTTCTGCGTGCATTCATGCATGCCTCACATCCACATCAGTAATTTGCTGGTCACTGTACAATCCCACTGTTTTGAGATTGACCCCTGTAAGCTGAGGCACCCAGGGTGGTTTTCTGTGAAATGAACAGTTACATCTCCTCAGGAAAAGAGTTAGTGACTTCTTATTATCCCACACTGAGGGTAAAACCGATATCAGCTCCTCTATGCTGAAAAAAAAAAGTGGTGGATATTTGTTTCTGTATTAACCTGACCCAGTGAGTGGAGTACACTGGAATACATGCATTAGAGTTAGCTTCTTCAAGGGCAGAAATGAGAAATATCTGGTTTCCATGTTTGAAGACTGCCACCTGGCCTGAACAAGGTGTCTCATCAGCCAGACCAAGGAAGTTTTATGTTACTCTGTAGTGCAGCATTCAACACAATCCTGTAAGGGTTGAGATGCCTTCAGGGCTTAGTGTTTTTCTGTTCCGAGGGTTATGATGTGGGTGTGTAGTTCCTTTTTTGACTCGGAGAGTCAGAATTTTCTTGAGTTTAGTGTTTGTAAACCACTGGTTTTAGTGCATACTTAGGCCTAATTTGTTTATAGACTAGGTCTTATTCCTCGGTTTTGTAATGGTGATGAAATATGAGATACCAAAGTCTATCCACAAAGTACGTGGAACTCTGCTAGAAGACAGCAATGAAATCTGGTTTAACAGTGGGAGATATAGCATATTGTTGCAGTAAGTCCTTCAACACTCAGAATATGCATTTGGTGTGAAATCTGTTTTTTCAGAGAACTCTAGATTCCTACAATGAAATTAAAAAAAAAAAAATAAAAGAAAATCCCTACAAACAGTACTTGGGACCACAGCACATTCTTTCCTGCTCATGGAGCACCACCAGGAGGGAATGTTCTCGGAGGGCAAAGCAGGCTCTAGGTGGTGGATGAGGGGAGGCTGACCACAGTCTCTTTCTTATCATTCCACTGTCCTAAATTCTCACCTACTGAGCTGGAATGTGGGTATTAGCTTGGTGGAGCGAAAACGTCAGTCTTGGAGAAATTCCCCTTATCAGACAGGAAGTCCCTTCTTGGGCAGATGTAGTAGGGGGGCTTGTGAGCAAATGTGTGCTCTGCTGCTGTCTTTCTCCTCTAACTGAATTATGTCTGTTGAGAAGGGGGTCTTTATGGTACATAGATGTGCCCTAGAGTTTAGCAAGTGACACTGGCAGCAGGATAAACACAAGATGGTTCTGAGCTTGCTGTTGTGTTGCGTATACAAAGAAGGCTGATACTCCCCAGAGGGATGACAGGACTTAATTCCTGTATGTCACCTTGAGGCTTTATAATGCAAAGAAAAGCTGTAAATATTGCTTGTGTGGGGCAGTGCCAGGAAATAAACCTGTGCCTGTGCTTGTTCACCTGTTTCCACATAAAATCGGCTTCTTTTGAAATATATCACGTGTTATTATAGAAGTGCACAACTGAAATGTCTCCATTATTTTGACAGAATAAGTAGCGTGGTAGCTAATAACATCCAAATATTTCTCATGTCTCTGATCTATCTCTTGCAGCCGTTGCTAGCTTGCGAGTTCTTTATTCTTCCTGCAGTCTCTTCTAGGCATGTTTGTATCTCAGCTACCTGCAAGACAATATATGACTGTCCACTCAGAAGACAATGGCTTTAAGTGGTCTGACATGCAGGCAGGACATATTTTCATCTGGCAGTGATGAATCAAAGCGGTAACTTGGTATATCGTGCCTGACCTCTTCGTTTTTCAGGCCTGGTGTAACACATCTTTCTTTCATCCCCTAAACAAAAGCATACCTCTGCCTGTAGGAAAGAAGACAAAAGGTCCGGGGTCGGTCAGGTTACTCCTAGCTACTAATAGAGATGGTTTTTAAAGAACTTGCTTGCAATTACAGCTGACTATCAGTTCTACTTAATTTGTGGGTAAAGAAAGAAGTTAGAGATGCAGCAGCTGAGAGAGTTCTTGCTTTTACAGCACATATTATGTGCCAGCACATCCCCCTTCATTACTGTTTCTCTGAGTAGGCTTATCTTACCTTATTCTTTGAACCAACTTGTAGGGCTGTACTTATCAATTATTTCAGTAGTCAAGTAGATGACACCTTCTGCTACCATGTATTTATATTATCAGAGTTTTCATCATCGAAAATGAGAATAAAAAGAGATGTATATACTAAAAGTTGTCATGTAGTTGCATATATCAGCTGTCTGCACAGGCAATGCAATATGCTTGTGTCTATTTAATAAGTATGTAAAGTAAAAAATTGCACAAACTGTTGCATTCCTTTTGTTCTCCAAGTCATTGTATATTGGAATTATAATGAAGTCACAGCTAAACTTGTATCCAAACATTACAAAATGGGTCAAATTGTTATGTACAACTAGATTTCTATTACTGGTTTAGGCTAGTGCAGCAAAAAGTAGACCCATCTGTGCTTGTGTTGTGTGCTAAAATTAACAAATACTCCTTCCTGGAGCCAAAGCAAAGCAAACACTTTTCCATGGATAAGTTTTATTAAACTACAAATTGGTTCTCTGTCATGGGTGCTTCAGTCAGCATGGAGTCTCTCCCCACCAGAAGTAACTCCAGGTGGCATAGCATTGCTTGATCTGTTAGCAACACACTGAATATCATATGCAAAGCACTTGGGCATCATTTATACCTCTTCCCCATCACATAAAGGGTTTGTTTAAACCAAAAGTATTGTGTGGGACACAGTGTTTGATAGTTTTAGCAGATATTGGTGGCTTTAATGTCTGGAATGGCGTAGTTAATATTAAAAATGCAGTATACTTTAAATTTAGCACTAATATTTTCAAAGTAATTTTAGAGCAACTGGCCCAAATACTCTTTCGGTGAGCAATAACTGTATACATAGCTGAAGTGATTATTCCAGAAAGGTATGATGTGTAATTCTGTGAAATAAACCTGAAAGTGCTACATATATATATATCTTTAATATGTATCTGTTAAATACAGACCGTAATATATTCATTAGTATATAATTAATACAGTCAGATATATTTCAGTGTGGTTGCTTTTCATACAAGAAAAATATTTTAAACAACCTTTATGGAAAGATAACAGCTCCTGTACCTGGCTTCTCTGCTATCTCCTCAGGACCAGGAAGTGAATTTTGATGTCACGTGTGACTTGTCTAGTGTAATCACTCAGCCTAACATCTTCCATCAAAGCCAGAGCTGGCAAAACAGTAGTCGTTCTGCCTTTATTGAGCAGCTTTGGCAGTATGGCACATACCTGCCTCTGGGGCTGAAAGAATGGTTTAGTTACCATTGTTATGTTCTTGGGCTTATCTTCTGATGAGGGATGCCCAGCAGTGATGCTTTTTGGTCAGGAATTGATTTACCTCGTCTGGCTGGGATAGAGCAGCAGTGCAGTACACAGACTCTTGATCAGAAGCCTTTGTATGTGTAAGTTACCAAGTTGCAACTATCTGGCTTCTCTCATTCAGACTGGCATTTTGCAGGGATAGGGTATCTGTCTTCTGATTTCAGTCAACACTTAGCATTCTTAACTACGATGTCAGTCTATAAATTATGATCTCAGCAAAACCCCAATGCATAATCTGTCAGCTGGATTGTCATTTTCAGAGGAAGCATGCTTTTGTCCTCTTAAAATATCTAGCACAAAATTTTGAAGTTTCATTTTTCAGTCATTGTTTTGTCTTTGCACTCATGTAGTTTTGCAATGAATGAAGTGATACTCTTGTTATTTATCCTTCTGCTCGCAAGGAAGGAGGATCAGGAAGTTGTGGAGAATGCAGAGAAAAAATACAGAGAAAAAATCCCTACCTTCACTTTGAATCGGTGTAACTACTCCGTCTTGTATTTGTAGATTCTTGCCTGTCCCTTGAAATAGAAGCTGGGTGTGATGGTAGTACTTTCTGAAAGTAGAATCTGTACTTCCTAAAAATAAACTTAATTTATCAGTGTAAGCACTATGGAGTACCAGCATGTAATCTTCTCCATCTCTAGTGAAATACAGAGCTCCTTGTACTTGGTTGGGATAAAGCCATGAAAACCAAGTAGATATTCCTGGCAGCTTTCAGTAAAATGAATTCTTGTAAAGCTGAATTTTGCCCTGCCTGACAGGGCGTTTTGTCTTTGTGCTCTGTCATGTTATTTGAAGGGAAGTAAACTGAGTTTTTTTGTTTGGGGCTCTACTGAATGACAGAAGTTGAATGGAAATCCAAATATTGTACATGCACAATATACTGGCTTGCATTAGTCATTCAAAACAATTTTTCTTCTGAAAAGGCTGACAAAGAAGATTTAGCATTATGTGAATACTGTTACGTGGTTTAACTTCATATGACTTGACTAACTGTGGAAATAAAGTTAACTACTCACATAAAAAAGATAGGACTGGGACTTTCTTTTACTTTATTCTTCAGAATAAAGAAAAGGCATCTTGGCATACGTTTAAACCTGAGTCTGATTATCCATGAGTTCTCTGAAAATGAGTGCCACTTTGATTGCTCTGTTGACAGAAAACAACAATTTGTCTTTTATCATCTATAGTACTAACTCTGTAGCTCAAAAATGAATACTTTATTCAAATAGAAAATGTTAGTTTACCCCAGGAGAGAAAATGGTATTTTTCTAAAGATAGCTTACAGAACTGTTGAGTTGTGGCTTGTGGCCTTAAAGAGTAGGCCTTTGTTTGCTCTAAATATACTGTGTTGTTTTCTGTGTGTCTGTCATGTTGAATAAGTAACAGGCAGTGGGCACAAGACTAGGATTCATGTACAATGTATCATGTAAAACAAAACAGGCAGCTCTTTGAATTGTAAAGCTAGAATGCCATCAGAAGCTTATTTTGCAGTCAGAAAGCTAGATTGAAGGTGCCAGAATCCTGAGATAGAGTTGCAGCTTCTAACTCAAAATATGCCCAGGATTCTTTCTTCTTACAAGTAATATGTATTATTCTAGTGCCTACCTGGTGTCATCTATAAAACAGCCTCAAGTTTCAAATCTGTTGTTGCCCTGCCTCAGATTCCTTCTGAGCCATCCCCTAGCCTCACTTCTCTGTTCCTCTCTTTGCTGTCCTGTACCAGTGCACCTTTCTTTGATGTTCTGCTCCATCCCATCATGGCCATCTGCTTAGTGCCAGAGATGTAGGCAGGGACAGTGACCTTTGTAGGCAGGTCTGCCACCTTTGCTTTTGCTGAGAGCTGCTTCAGCCTGTGAGCAGACCCCTGGACTCAGGCTCTTGTAAGATCCAGTTGGTAATCAATGCCACCTGTGTGGTGTGAATGCGAGAGAAAGAGCAGGATCCTGTGAGAGTAGGTTGCTGACTCATATAATTTTCTGGCCTGATATTATCTCATCAATGGTAGATTTGAATAATTCACCGTAATGCCACTTACCACAATTAAAAGAAGGATTATTTGCAAACGCTTTCTTAAATTATCATGGATCACATTTCTGAGAATACATTAGAAGATTCATTTCATGTTACACCTTCCTTAATTCTGGGCTTAATTTATCTAAATTTCATGGCCTGTCTGTTCAAAGGGATGCTTTGCCAGCTGTCAAGGTTGGTGTGCCAAACTGTTGATGACTTTTCCAAATTTGAACTTGAACAGATATTGCTGATGGGCTGATCCATGATGCTTTGCGCCTGGGACAGACAATGATTCTTGACCTCCTGAATGATGATGTGTAGGGTTCCCTGTTTGCTCATGTCCCACCTCTAGCATGGGCTCTGGAAGACAAGAAAATTCTACCCTTTAGGAAGAAAGATGGATTTTGTGCATGTGTGAAGAAACCAACTCCTATGATGTCACCTGCCAACAATTAATGTCATGAATGTAATAATTTAGAAGAAATTCTACAAGTTTTTTTTAAAAGATAAAATTCTTTTCAGGTTGCATTATTATAGTTATCTATCTGTCGAATTTAAGTAGAGTTGATTATTTTCTTTCTATCTTGTCATTGCTAAGTACTTAAAGGGTAGTTTTTCTGTAAGGATTAGCTGAATTCACTTCAAAACGTTGCTGATGATCTCTGTTTTCACGGTTATTTTGTCTGAAGTGAATTCCAATTCTCTGATGATTTCTGTTTTGGTTCTCAAATACTGTGATAAATGTTAGAGTCTATTAAGTTTCAACTTTCTATTTTTGTCCATTGGTAAACACTACACCAGATGTGGATCAGAAGGACCTTGGGAAGCTGAGGGAGTTCTGCTTTTATTCAACAATTCTAACTTTCATAACTGAGAATTTCAGCTCATTTTTTAGTGTTGTGTATGTGCTGTTTTGTTTTTTTTTCCTAAGAGATGAGAAAAAAAGGCTTACACAACTTAGTTTGCATAAGTGCAATGAGTCATTCACGTTTCTTTTTTGCGTCTGTCTGTGTGTGTTGTATTGCTTTATATAACCTTTCTTTGACAAAGTACTACTGTGAATGCTAAGAATATATTTTCCCTGTAAAAGAGAAAAGAAATGTGCCTGTTAGGCAGATAGTTGCTTCTTGGTGATGTCTCTTCATAAATACTGTACTCCAGGAAGGCATTTTGGTGATTTTTCTTGAGGCTCTGGTAAAATTTGTGCTGATATATGAAGGAATAAGGGGAAATCCAGGTAGCTCTATCCTTTCCGCTTTGTGGGCAGAGCTGTGTATAACTCCATGTGATAATGTTGATTATATATATATGTGTATATTTATAGAAGAGTTTCAAATGTGTATAGGCCTTTCAGCATACTGTAGTTGCTGCTTTATCATTTTGCTTCCTACCATCTAGGGAAGAGTGAAGCTTTTGGAGCGAAGTATACCTTTGTGCAATGTCAGAAGAAATTAGAGGCTCAAATGCTTCACATAGCTATCAGACACAAGTGGTGAGCAGCCTCTACCAGGCACACTTAAAAAGAAATCTTCTGAAAGGCCTCATCTTTTTCAACACTACTTTGTAACTCTCTGATCAAATGTACTGGGAACGTCCAGTTGGTTGAAGTTTATTGTTTTGAATACAGTTACAGGTATTGAGTGTCAGGACAGTTTAACTGCTAGAATTGCTGTTTTGTTTTACATTTATATGTTTCAGATGTGTTTTCCCTGATATCTAATGGATAGTTCTATGTGATTGTGGCAGGGAATTCACTGATATTTTTCCCATGCATGGGGAGTGTACTTTGTGATGCAGAGATTGGGCACAGGTTGTCTTCTTGCCCCCTTGGCTCTTTTGAGGCTTACCACTTCATTTCTTTCCAGCTGTCTGTGTTATCGTACTTTCTCATCTGATATACATCGTCTCTGGCCACAAATTCCTCCCAGCATGGAAATGTCCTCACAGTGCTTTCATCCCAATTACTTCCATGCACACTCAGAAATCCTTCCACTCTGCTCTGGTGTTTTACCAAATCAGATTTGGAGCATCTTCATTTCTATAACCCAAGTTTTATTCCCATTAAAGTACATCACAGTTTTAATTTGAATGTGTGGCATCCTGTGTTTTATGCAAGTAGTGTTGTCCATCCTTTGCCTACATCATTCTTGTGGCAATATTTTGATGACTGCAGTAGTCACTAAAATAGGGATACTGTGTTTTCTGTGTGATGCAGAACAGATGTTTGCAGTTGCAAGATAAGGCAGTGTTCATCTACTGCCTAATTAGCAGATTAGCAGTACCTGGGGTCTGCAGAAGTGCCATGAAACATTCAACTGCCTATGGTAGTGTACTCAAACAGACACTAGACATGAGAATACGACTTTAATTCATCATTAAGAAATGAGATTCACATAAGGAACTGTGGTACCTGTCTAGCTTCAAAAATATAAGCAGGTTTCATGAACGTGTTTGCATATGTAAAATGAGGCATACACTTAGATTTCTTGCTGGATTAACATTCAGACAAGTAGCTCTACTGGTTTGGGCTTTAAATGCAAATAACATACCCAGAGACAAAAATACTGAGTAGGAATCATGTAGGTATAACTCTTTACTCCACCAGCCTTTGACAATAAGACATCTCCTTCACTAAGCAGATAATAATTGGCACGACATCTGGAGATAAAAAAGATCTTTGAACTTGTGGAACTCTGTACGAATAAGAAAAATTTCCTACATACATATACAAAAACTGCAATTGAGAGTAACTTTATATCTACTCACCTTAAAAAGGTGTTTTCCCTTTGTACACACTTGTTGACAATATTTTGTTCTTAAAAGCTGTTGAAGCTTGAGTTGAAATGAAAGTTTATCTTCCTACTATTGTCATTTTGCAGGCTTTTTCACATAATTCAGTGCAAATCAAATATTTTATTACTTAACAGAAAGAAATAAATAAGTAATTAACAGGCAGGGCATTAACGAAAAGAGCAAAAGCTTCACAAGACTAATCTTTCTCTGGTTTTCTGTTGCATCCTTATCTGACTGCTTGAGCACCGCTCACTAGTGCTAAATTTATAGCAGTCGGGTTTTAGAAATTTCACAGCAGTTCAGCACAAAGCACGTTAACTTTCTATAACCATGATAACGTAGGAATAATTACACTTGAAGTGACCCTTATGAAATGTTTGCAGCTCCCTGGAGTAGAAATCTGGGTCACTACTCCACCGAGCAATATGTAAAACATCAGGACACTGCTGTATTCCAGATAAAGTAGATTACCCTCTTCCTAGTGAAGTCAAAGGAGTGATCCTGCTCATGGCCACGAGCTTGTTCTGAACTTGTCTGAACTCTGTCAGTGATACGTTTTTTATCCATAAACTAGAAGGCTTGTTAAGCTCTACATTTTAATATAGTCTTGACTTGCTGACTTGCCTTTCCCTTCTGTTCACTTTAATGGAATTTTTTTAAAGATTGGCAGGAAAATAAACTCTATCTACTTTGGATATCAGTGAGCTGAAATTTTTGTATAAAACACGCTATATCCTTCATCCCGACCAAAGTAGTCTCAGCAAGTCACTACTACTATTACTAAAAGCATATGGCCAACAAGTTAGCTCAGTAGCAGAATAGATGACAATGGGTATCAGCTCATTTCTAAAGTTTGCTTATAAAGCTGCTTCTGAAAAATTGCAGAGTGCCATGGAGTATTTCCTATCAGAAAGAAATGAGAAGAGCATTGTTTTACCCCAGGCATATTCTATAGGTGGATTTTCGGTGCTAGTTTAGAGTGGGATGTAAAAGCCACCCCATGCCAAGCTCCTGCAAGGGTATAAGGTTACATTAACAACATATCCAGAAGCAAGTATTCAACGTTACCAGCCTTGGTCTGGGTCACAGAACAGGCTTGAAATAGTGGGGGTGAGAAACCTTTGTTAGAGGATTTTAAAGGCTGGGAGGGGAAAATAAGTCTTCAGCAGTCTATTATTGGAGAGTTTTTCTTCAGCCATTTTTTGTTTATGATCCAAATACTGCAGTAATTAAGCTGCAAATTTAAGGGAATGTGCTTTGCTTTTAGTGGAAATTAACATTGGTTTTCTCCAGGCATTCAATCCCTTAACTCGGTTGTCTTTTTATATTATTCAAATGTGATTCACATTAGTCAAACATAAGTGGTTGAAGAATTACGTTGCAGAATGCCTCTTGAGAGAGAAGCATGTTATAAACATTTCTACTAATGGAATATTTATGTTAATGTAAATTAACTCCGTAAGTGTGGCAAATCCTTTGAAAGGTGAACATGAAGTTCCTGCTGCACGGTGGATGCTTTTATTATTTAGTTTCTTGTAAGCACAAAGAATGATGTACAGACTTCTGCTGTACCTGGCAAGGATTTGCAGATGCAGTTTGGTGACCCTCAAGAATCAAGGCCTATCACACACTGAAAATATAATAAAGGTTTGTGTGATGCTAAAGACAGGAAGAACATTTTGCAGAAATAATCGTAAGAACTGTGATCTGATAAAAATTGCAAAATGAACTGAATCTGTGGGAGAGTAGAACAAAACAAAAAGCTATAGGTAGCAGAAGAAGATTTAATTAGATTGATAGAGATAGTGATCATTTTGGAGTGGATGATTTGTTGCAAATAATATTAGGGATAGGAACCTAAAAATGGCAAGAAAGAGTACAGCTATTGTCGTTTCTGTTTCCTGTAATACAAGCTATGGGCATTTGCTTACTGGCATGTGATCTGAAAAAATGGAGTGGTGTAGCGGGGCTGGTAGCACTCCTTACTTGGAAAGCAATTTTGTATTTATAGCCGAACTCAAGAGTGTTTTCCACTCTTTGTGGTACTTTGCAGAGAACAGTCTAATGCAGGCTTCCCCACTGGAACCAACTGCTTTGTAATCCCCTGCAGATAACCTGTCTGCAAACTCTAAAGCTTTGTATATGCGTATGTTTATATACATATATGCATATATATAGAGAGTACACCCATGAATCTTGCTATGAAGAAGAAGCTGAGCACCACAGCTTCAGCAACAGCAAAATGAAAGAGATGATTGCACCATTCTGGGGAAGACACTGCAGCAGCCAACAGAGTCATGTCTGTTGGAACAGTGTCCAGCTCTATCTCTGTGGTTTTGTCCATAATGGGAAGCAGAAGCCCTGGAGATCAGGGAGGGCAAAGTCCAGTGAAGTTGTGCCCAGGCTTTCTAAGCAGGTGGGAATTTACTCACCTGCCTGCTTTGAAGTTCTCTACCAAATCTAAGAACAATTTGCTAAAAAAATCTCTGTATATTCATTGGTTTCTTTTGCTTGTTTATTTTTGCAGCATGTAAATATGTTATCAAAATTATTTATATTGCACAAAGCACTCTTTCAATTGTGTTTTATTAATTGAGGAACGGCAATAATAAGATCTTGTTCTTTCCAAAGAATTTGGTATGCCACATCTCCCAGATGTGATCGTATTACACAGACAGTTCAGCTCCCAGTTAGGCTCTTCAGTGAAGTGGTTGGATTTTTGACAGAACTGAATCTGGTGTTCTTTTTCAGGAATGGGAGCACTTCTGAAAATGTAACCTTTTGTACTTAAATATTTGTGTGTCTTCTCTCAGTCCCATTTTCCATGAAGTTAGGTGATTTTTTTGTTGTTGTTTTCGGAGTTTGTTTTCTTGCTTAATAAAACAAAACTAAATAATTTTGCAGGAGTTCCACTATATTTCTGTGCAGTAAGCTTTTCATATTTTTGTGATTATTTTTTCATATTTTTGTGACTTTCATGATATTTAAAGCCTAAGTGTTCATAAATATGTGCACAAATGAAACCACAAATATCGTGATGAGTTATACAGTAGGGATAGCTCCAAGTACAAATACTAAATTTAAAATGTAAGTTGTTATTTGTATAGCAAATTAACATGAAAGTCTGATGAATCACGGTAAATCCACAAACACATGCTGAACTGGGATTTTAGCACATATAAATCCATTTGCCTTAATGCCTTGTTCCTTGGATAAATATGATGGTATTATATAGCTTATAACTTTCCAAGAACTAGAGATTACTTTCTTCCAAAGGCAATCAATATGAATGCCAGTCTACCTTAAATATTCCCCTCTTCCAGGTTATTCTTTATTATTTTATCTCTTGACAGATCCTTCCATTTTCAGGTATTATGGAAGTCGTTAGCTTCTAATCCCTGATGGATACTTACAAATACTTTAAAAAATATACATTGTATAGCCAGACTGGTATGCTGATGATGCCAAGACACTCCCAAATCAATGTTGCCAGTGTCACATGCAAACCTTTTTTCCTTTCGAAGAACTCTGTACTTATCAAATTATCTCTGTTATTGTCTTTCTCTACAACTGTGGCAGTTCTAATTCCAGTCTTTGTGGTGCACACCATGCCTTTGGCAGTGGCCCTCTGCATCTCTCCCAACTTCTCCCTACACACTGATTGCCATTTGCAAGCTTCTTATTCCACTGCTTCCCAAAGACCTGTGTTCTCTATTGTACCAAAAAGGCACTCATCTCTGCCTTAAATGTCCTCATTAAGAAAAGCCAGCTTCAGTCATTTCTTTTGTTCCATTTTCCTTCTTCTCATCAGCGGTGTCTGATAAAAGTCTGACTTTCAGCAAATTACCTTTGTCTTCCTTCTGTTTGTCAACTTCTGTAGTCTGGATGGACAAGTAGCAACTGTTTTGCTTGCCACTGTAGCATGTCTGGCATGTACTAGAATGTTATTTCAGTGTATTAAGAAGTTTATTTTGATATAAGTAGTGATTAATAGCAATTCATAAACTGTAACTGGTCTATGTCAAATGCCTTAGAGGCCTCTATTTCATCTTTACAAATCACTGCCTAGGCAATGAGCATGGCTAACCTGCAAGTCAAAGTGAAGGCAAACAATAAGCTGTGATTTCTACTTTTCACTAAATTCTCTTAAATGTTACCCGGTCTTCCCATGCCACCTGCACTCCCTCCATCTTTTCACTTGCTCATGGTCTGACTCAGATCAGTTGGTCAGGGATTCTTTATGGTGGTGTTTATTACTGTATTACTTAGAACAGTGGTCCATATCTCGCCTCTTAACCAGAGTTCCTGAATGCAATGTTAATGCTTTGCTATTTAGGAGATATAATAGCAAAAGTAGTGTAAGATGGAGTGGCATGGAGGCATTACGCTGATCTTTGGTTTTCAGAAGTGAAAAGAGGTGGGTAAAATGTGGGTGGGGTGGGAGTCTTCAGTTCCTCCCAACCGCAGCTGAGGTCTGCCTGGTTTTTGGCCATTGGAAGGGTTTCATTCCTCAGGACAGGCTGTCTGTCCCCTTTCAGAAACACTCAGATCAGTTTCGGCACATGAAAAAAGAAAAGGTCTGATTGCATAGAGCTGGGGGAGAGGCAGCATTACATAGTTCCAGCAGAAAGCTAACCTTTCCTTCTACTGTTTTGCTCTTCCCCCTCCTCCCTTTGAGCCCTGCAGAGAGAGATTAGCAATCAAACTGTAAATCCCCAAGTATAGAAAGTAATAAACCTCCCATCTCCTCCCCAAGAGTACATGTATGCTGACAACAGCCTCATTCAATCTGACACCTGTTTCGCTTTAGAACAGACCCCTATAAATAGAGTGAATGTAACCCTAGGTGGCATTGCAAAATATTATGGAAAATGTGGCTTACAACCCTGTGAAGAATGGGGAATAGAGAGAGTGGGAGTGGGCAAAAAGACACTATCTACTATAAAAACCTGGCAGCTTCATGCAAGGGCTGTTGCTTTTAATTTAAATGCTCATTTCTTATTCTATTTTCAGATCCTCTCTGGGATTTTAGGAATGTTGAGACGTGCTAGTTATAAAGCCCTAAGTACAAAATGGTCACGGATGGCTGGAATGAGGCATGTTCTAATGGAAACAAATCACTTGTCATTAAGCAGTCTTCAAACTATTGAACAAAAGCTCAAAAAGGTCAGGGAAAGACGTTTGTTCACTTAGAATGGCTGGATGCAGGTCACCAGAAAGGCATAGGTTTTTGTTAAAGTAACTTCAGTGTTATGTAAAATTGAGGGTTTTAAATGAGGTTAAGTACTTTGATGGCAACCACAAGTGGAATCAGCAAATTCTATTAAACAGAAATCTTACAGAAGTATAAACTGAAGTGTGCATATTACCAAAATATATAGCATGTACAACATTGTAAAACAGCCACAGAATGGAGCTCAGCTGTGGGAACTACATTTAGGGGTATAGACTTGAATGTTTTTGAGGAAGACTGCTATATCTACTGCAATTTATAAGATGGACCATTATTACTGCAATGTAAAAGTTGGTGTCTGTGATTAATTTGTATTTTAGTTATTTAAAATAATGTAGCTTAGTTTTATAGTGATTTGAGGATAAATCCAAATACTGAGTCTGTTTATTTAACTTTCTGTAGGTTTTAACTCTAAATAAAATTCTCCAATGCTATTGTTAATTTTTTTATTTGCTTGCAAGACCAGTAATGTGGTTTATGACTCTTCAATCAACTATAATGAGGGATAAGCCCTTCTTTTTCCTGTGTAATATTTTGCGTTGCTGTGTAAATTAATAATATTGCTCTATAAGAAGTTGTAAACAGTGAATGAATTATTATCCTGGTACCTGATGTTGAATCTCCTAATTCTACTGTAGCTTGGTTTCATAAGAAAATGAGAATTATGCAATCTTTCTTTGTCATCAATTTATCTATCTGCTAGTCCCCTTCACGAGCAGCTTTGGAGCTTGTTCAGTATGCAACTGGATTTGAACAGGGATTACAGATAATTACATTTTGACTAAATTGTGAAAACTGCTTTCTGCCGAGAGGCAGAGGCAGTGCCTCTGCAGAGAGAAAGGCAGGTAAAGCATAAGCGTCAGCTAAATGGTCAGTGCTGGGGTCCTTAGCACAGCACTACAAAACAAGCACACATCAGGGATACAGCAGGGACTAAAGAGACAGGTTTGGGCAGAGGTGACTGGGGAAAGAAAGCTGATGGGACAAAGACTTGACCTCTGTAAGTAACCAGGTTTTATTTCAACATTCACAGAATAATTTCTTTTTCATATGGAAAACAGCAGCAGAAGAAAAAGGAATGACTGTGTGGTGAAATGATATGTGTGAGCTTCAAAGCACAGGGTAGGCTTTTGGTGTTTCTAAGGTTTATTCCGCTAAGTAAGCGTTATTCTGCTTTCAGAGGCAAGAAACCAAGACACTTTCTCCACAGAAATTTGACTTGCTCAGAGGCACGAAATGACTCAGCAGCAACAGGTGCAGGATACAGACACGTTTAGGTAGCTTAGACCCATAGAAACATAGAATAATTTAGGTTGGCAAAGACCCTAAAGAACATGGA
The DNA here is from genome assembly GCA_033558185.1 of Dromococcyx pavoninus. Lineage (NCBI taxonomy): Eukaryota > Metazoa > Chordata > Aves > Cuculiformes > Neomorphidae > Dromococcyx > Dromococcyx pavoninus. Next base: position 158,797 of record JAUMJL010000676.1, on the reverse strand, counting down.
GTGCAACTGTAAGCCTAACACTACGAAGTCCACCTCTAAATCATGTCCCTAACCGCCACTTCTGTATGTCTTTAAAATACCTTCAAGGATAGTGACTGCACCACTTCCTTGGGAAGTCTGTTCCAATGCTTGATAACCCATTTGGTGAAGAAGTTTTTTCCTAATACCCAATCTAAACCTTCTCTTGCGCAACTGGAGGCCATTTTCTCTCATCCTTTGTTACTACTTGAGAGAAGAGACCAACACATACCTCGCTATAGGTAGTTCTAGAGAGTGCTAAGGTCTCCCCTCAGCCTCCTTTTCTCCGAACAGCCCCAGTTCCCTCAGCTGCTCCTGGTAAAATTGGTGCTCCAGACCCTTCACCAGCTTCACTGCCCTTCTCTGGACGCATTCCAGCACCTCAGTGTCCTTCTTGTAGTGAGGGGCCCAAAATGGAATACAATGTTCGAGGTGTGGCCTCATCACTCTCAAGTGCTGAGTAAAGGGGGAGGCTCACTTCCTTAGTCCTGCTGGCCAGGTGTGACCAGTAGTTTACACAGCTTCTTTCTGTGCAGACTTTCGCCCCTATATGTCCTAACCATCCCAGTTCTTCTTCCTCAAGGCCCTGGAGCTCAGCAATGCTTCCCACCCCTGCCTTTTGGGTTGCTCTTTGGGCCCTTTAAGTCTGCATATGCTGGTACTGCAAGAGCGCTGCCTGTTGAAGCCCAGAAATTTCTTAAGATCCATAAAGGTTGTTGCATGTTTTTCCATGACAAGGAGAATGGCTTCCAAATGCCACTGGTGGGTTTGCTTTTCTTCCAGAAATGAGGGGATAGTTCTGAAAGAGGACTGCAATGCAGCAAAGTAGCCTGCAGAGAACTCCAAGCAGTGCAGGCAAAAGTGTTCCTGAGTTAACTTGTTTGAAATTAACTGCCCCATTCACCTGCCTTGGATTTGGCAGCTGACAGTCATTGCTGCTTTATACTGCTTTTCTTTCCTGACTTGTCCATTGCCTGAAGGACAATGGGAGGAGTAATCCTGGGAAGCACTCCATGCTTTCTCTTCAGGTGCTACTCTGCCTGGAGGGAAGCTCATTGATGGTTTGGGCTTATCAGCATTGGTGCAGATGGGTTTACAAACACCTTTTATTTGCATTAGGAATGGCATTGCCCATAGGGTATAGAGCACTGCTTCAGTCTTGCTGCACCGCTGAAGAGGACAGATTCTCCATCATGGCCTAGTCTGGGAGCTGAGGTAGTGGAGGGAGGAGGAGAGGAGTCAGAATTGCTTCCAGTACCATGGTTAATTTGTATATTGGAGTGCAGTGACATTGGGAAAGTGCTGAAGGTTTGCAGAGGAACTGGGCAGGTGTAATTCTGCAAATTGCTGCTATGTACTCCAGTAAGACAAGCTCTTTGCCCAAATGAGCATCAAATGGGGAAAAAACAATTTAAAAAAAATTAAGGCTTAATAGTACTTTTAGTTCTGGGACAGAATTATGCCTCCTGCTCACGTGAACTTGAATGCAGTGTGCTTTTGCGCACACACAGAGACTTTTTGATTTTTATCACATGGCTGTCAAAAATAACTTTGAAACACATAAGTTAAGCTTGCCCTTGTAACATAATGGCACTTCTTTACTGTTCAGGGCAGCTCAAATATCCTTCTGAGCTTCTCACCAGGCAGCAATGGATGAATACAGAGAACAAGTGAAAAGAACAGTGCAACCTCATGGCATTTTTATCCTAGATGTCAGGCATGGTCAGTATCCGCTGATGAGTTCCCCAGGGTATGGATTTAGCATCTTCAGTAATTTTCTCTCACAGTGTTGAATTTAACATAAAAATGGTTATTATCAAATTGGCTGCTTCTGGAGTTTTTTCCAAATTACAGCAGTTGGTCTTATTTATCTTTAATCAGCTGAGTCTCTCTACTCTGTAACTCTTCTTCTAATCTTATTTTCATAACTTGCTACTTCTCTGACTTTCAATTAACACTTCATTTGTGTTCTTTACTTAGACACAGTAGGTGTAGCCTTTTGAAATTCTTCCCTAGTGTGATTTTAGTGCTGTCACTTCAGTTAGGGGCATGGTAACAACTAACCTCTGCTCCTGTAGCTCTGTTGCTACGTTGCATAATGATTTTTCAGAAGTACTAGATTAATGCAGGTCAGTTGATAATTTTGTGCCACATGGTAATATGATACCTGAAAAAAAGTCCATGTGTAATCTGAAAGATCTTATGGGAGTGTTGCATAATTTGGGGAACATAATAGCTCATTAGCTAGAAGTCTGTAGAGTGAGGATGGGTAAACAAAACTTGGTTAGTATCACTTTAAAAAAACAAAAGCTTTATTTCTTAAGTACTCTTCTCACAATACAACATTGTCATAGCTCCAGGTGATAGTGCTCTGGCATCCTGTTTCTGGAGTCCTGCTGCTTACTAAAGCCCATTGTACATGTTGGCACATTGCACCCTCTGCTCTGAGCTTCCTTGCTGAACATGCCAGAGGTAGTGCTGCCATAGGAAATCTTGCTGTTCTGGCCCTCTCCAGCCTGTATGCCATCCAGCAGCTGTCAACAGGCAAACAAAATAAGCTGAAAGAGTAAATCCCATAGCTTTCTTAGCAAGTATTTTTTTAGCAAGTTGATGGAGGAAACACATCAGATAATGTCAATAAATTGTGAGTCCTCTTTCTGTCTAGAATATGTTATTTTCCAGCCTGATGACAAGATTATTTTTTATTCTTTAGCTCATTACATCAAGAGATTTTAAGATGAGGTAACGATAGCAAGACCACATGATTTATCAGGGAGTGCCCTGGAGCACCAAGTAACTGGCATAGTAGAGAGGGTTGTTATGAAATTGTTTTTAAAAATAATTCTGGAATCCTGCCCCTCTCGCTTCTTATTTCAAGGTTCATATGCAATGTGTTGAATGTCTATGCCCTGAATTATGCTGGTGGTGGATGCTCCCAACTGGTAACTGTTGAAAAGTACGATCAAGTTTCCATGTTTAAACTTTAAAAATAATTTAATGATAGTTATGTTTAGTGACATCATTGTAGCACCCATATGACTTAACTCTCCCTTGCACTTTGCCCAAGTGTGTACAAGAGCTGCATTGTACCCATTTTTGACCCAATGCTTCAGGCAAAGTAAAATTTTTAGAAAGAGGGAATTATACTGTCACAGATCACTGCACTTTCCTCAACTGTATAGGCTCTGCTTTCACCACAGAGATGCCTGAGCTTGCTTTAGTCTTTGTAAATATTTGAAAAATAGAAGTTAAATGTTTCCTAAAGGAAAGACTATGGTGATTCTTTTTAATAACATTATTCCTTTCAGGGTAAAAAACATGGATTTTGAGACAGGAAATTTACTCTTGAAATAGTGTATTGCCTTTATTTTCACTTACGTAATGCAGGGCAATATTTATAGATTTATTCTATTGATGTAGAATACTATTATTGAAATAATAGTTGAAATATATTGGTCTTCCCATTAGATAGCTTTTGCACAGTGAACCTCTACTGTTTAGAGACAATTATTTCTGGTAAACCTCCTATCACCTATCTTCCCTACCTAGCTTCTCTGCTATTTGCATGCAGCTGTGACTGGGTATCAGTTTGCATGTTAGCAGTTCTGTTTATAGTAAGATAAAATGCACCATAGTTACTGCCCAAAGTTCGCTCTTAGCTGCATTGCTGATAATTCAGGGTAAGCTGGCTAGTAGTACTGACAAATGCAGAGCTGCGAACAGTTTTGGTTTTTGCATCGGCATTCATTTAAGAATACATTATTTTCATTTCCATATGCAGTGAAATAGTGTTTTTCATGGTCAACATCAGAATACTTTTCCATCAAGTAAACAAAGCTCTTGCTGCAGATAATGGTGTCATCTCCTGATGTGTATGGAAAGTCAATCTGCAAGAAATGGAGTGTGTTGTCTCGTATGTATCTCTAATTCGCACGTGCCCCTGCTATGTATTGTGTTTGTATTTCACACAAAGGATTCTTTCAAAAGTTTTTACACCATCTTTACCATGGGAGGGATAGGAGAACTACTTTTCCCTGTTCCAGCTCCAGTTCAAGTATAAAGCTGTCATATCTTAGCCTTCAAATCTGTGTAGAAAAGATGTCTGAGCGAAGCCCAATCAGGGCCATGCATGGATTTAGCTGTCCCTGGTGTCTCTCCTTTTGAAGTCCAACTTGCAGACTGATCCTGTAAGGCAGGGGCGTCAAACTCACGTCTGCTGCCATTCTCCTGCTCCTGCCGCATCACGTGCATCACAGGCTGCACACAGGACTGGTGCAGGAGCATAGGGGCAAGGAGCTCGGTGCTGCCGCCAAGGAGAAACAAGGTGGAGGGCTGGATAAAACAAGGTGGACAGCCAGATTCAGCCCATAGGCTGTGAGTTTGACACCCCTGCTGTAGGGAAACCCAGCTGTGCTGTCAGTTTCACCTGGAGACATGATGTTTTTGATCTGATTTACATGGCAGGCATACTTTAAAACCTGTCCTGAGGTCCCCTGAGGAGCCAAGTGACAAAGCTAGGAGGGGGTGTGTGATCTGCCACAGCTGGCTTCTGGTTGCTGTTCTCATCAAAAAAGCCCAACGCAACTTGTCAGGCACAATGTTGTTTTGGGAAGCCAAAAGATGCTTTTGCTCTTAGTTTTCTTGTTCTGAAAAAGTAGGAAAATTGCCTCTTCCCTCACTCAAAACAAATCCATTGTCAGTCCTGCTTATTAGACAGACAAATAGCTTTGAGAAGAGGCTGTATTTCAGGATGTGCCTTTATGGTATCCAGTCAGGCCTTGGCCAAGACAGGAATCTGTAACAGTGTATGAGCATGTGTGCTAAAAGTCTCTGTTACAGCACAAAATGAACCAGTGTGTCTTTGGATGATGAGCCCCCAGCTCGCTCCTTAACCTGCAGCAGGTTTGGGAGGCGCCTTACTAAAACCAGTTTTCACATAAGAAATCAGGTCTCTAGGGATGAAAGAGTGAAACAAGAGGGAGAAGACTGATGATGTTGCCTGAGTTAAGAGGATAAAATGTAGTAAGAGGTTTGAGGTTTGAATAGAGTCTTCTTGGAGAGCAAAGGCATGGCGGTTGCAGATGACATAACAGTAGATGGCAAATCAGTCAAGTGACTCAAGTAAGGGTCCAAATTTTTCACCTATCCTCTATAACTGTGACAGGTCAAAGCACAATTATACTGGCTGAGCTTGCAGGGATGAGGGATCATGACGTGCACGGGGCCTTTACTCTCTGGCCAGGTTGTGACAAGTCATGAATGCAAAAGTGATTTCTCCTTCTGCTGGAATCGAATACTCCCTGCCTTGATCCCAAGCCAAATGGGAGAAAATTTGAAAGCAGATAGTTGTAACTGTGAAGTAATTCAGCTGAAACTGGAGTTGGAAGATTGCAAAGCTGGTGTTAGTGAGAAGAAAATGAGGCCAGAATGCTTTCCAGTCTAAGCAAGAAGAAAACCTGGGAAATTTCATGAGTGCCTTTGTTCAGTCTCCTATAAGAATCTAAGGAAGAGTCAAGAGAAGAGCGCAGAAAATGTTTTAATCATACTAACACTTTATTTATCTCCTAGCTACCTTGCTCTGTTCTTGGCCCTCCACTAAAAGTGAAGTATTGGGAACTGACAGAGTCCAGAAAGCAGCAGTGAAAATCATTACTGGGATGCTGTCATTTGCTTTACTAGGAAAGTGTTTGTGGATGACTGATAGAAAATGCTGCAAAAGGGCCAGTTTGTATAATGGATAGAAGTGAAATAGAGATTAAAGATTAAGATTACTTAATTGCCAGACAATACAAAAGCTAAGATACATCATATAAGAGAAGGAACAGTACAGACGTGAAGATTTTTGTGCATTTAGTAATCTTTTCTCTAATACAATCACTTTAGTATATACCATGAAATTTAAAGGCAATATTTCAAAAAAATGAGGAAAAAAAGTACTTCTAATGCATTGCATAATGATGATACTGGGCATCACAGTTAGCATAAAACACTTCAAAAAAAAAAAAATTAGATATGTATCCAAATAAACTGAAGTAGGCACTCAAGTTCCATAAAGTGAATGGTCACTGCAGGCATTTACCTGCATTTGTGAATTCTGGCTCCCTGAGGGTTGATGCTAATTTCTCACAATAAGAAAAATCAGGTACTTAAATTACTGCACTTACTTACCTGATTTGCATGTGCAGCTGTAGCTACCTTGCCAGCTGCCTGCGCTGCCATTCTTGGTAGGAAACACTCAGAGCAGTAACTCAAAAATGCGACACAACAGCATGTGTAAAAATGAGTAAATGAAGGGGCAGAGCTGTTGCAACTATACTAACCAAACAAGCATTGTTTCCTAGTTTTAGTTGATCACCTACTAACTTAACTTCCTCCATCACATCTGAAGACAGGTCACTTCATGAAATAGAATGTGAGGGATTGCGCATCTATCCAAAAGCAACATGCAAATATTGCAGATTTGTGTTGCTGTTTCAGAAAGCATGGTCACGTAAACAGTCTTGAAAGAAGGTGGGAGTGAAGCCAGTGTAGAATCAACCACACTGAATAACTTGCACATTTTTAATGAAGTCTTTCATGTATTCTCTGCTTTTCAAAAGTGAACAAGGGCCATAACCAACCACATCACTTGGACTTTAATGAACTCCTTTTTCTCTGCAGTCTGAATCTAAACCGCTATCCTACACATACCACATCATAAGAAACCACTAATCCTAACCACAAGACCAGCATGCTCATGTCTCTACAATATGTTCATTACACTTATAGTAATAAATGAATAGAATGTTACAATGGTTGTGCTATTAAACAACACCTGTTCAATACAATGGAAATAAAGCACTCCATGATTAAATATATTATCTTCTTGACAAAGAACTGCACAACTGTTTGGCTAGAGTTGTGAGGCAAATGGTGTATTTACATATGAAAAGAAATTTGTGTACATTTGATGAATGACAGAATAATTGCTGTATATGGCAAGGAAAAGGGATGTAAAATAGTTTGTATACTCATTACTGCTGTTGCAAGTAAGTGGAAAAACCTTGATATAGCTGTGAATCTACCTTTATTGACTAGCTAGGGAAAGCACATAGAGGCTAGTGGCAGTTTTTTAAGAGTAATTTTTAATCCTAGAAATCTTAACTGGAAAAGGTCTCATACAATGTGTTCGTATTGTCCCCTGGGAGCACATGCAAAATAAATGTTTTGTCCACTTGAGTTTCAGGGGTCTCAAATACGAACATTCCTCCATTGCACCTGGATGGCTGGGCCAAATTTTAATAAATTCCTGACAGTGATAATTTTTTCCTTTTTAATTCAGTGAATATTTTTCTTTTCTCTTGGTTTCATTCACATTAATCTCACTATACCTTTCTAAACTACTCACAGTTATGGTTCTTAGCCCTAGGTGGGCAAGCCCAGCCCAAGCCTCTGTGGAAGCAGTATGGGAGAAGTTGAAGTGGATGGAGCACACCAAAGCGAGCTCTATATCTTCAGCAACAAGTTGCAGGGTAGAAAAGAAGAATGGGACCTGAGGGTTGTAGACAAGATATTGGGTAAAAGCAAAGGAAAATGATAAGTTTTCGACATCATTCACCTCTGCTACGCACAGATTCACATACATACACAAACACCAAAGGAGAAACTTTGGTTGCAAATTTTCCTTGAAGTTGCTGCCTTCAGTGATTATCTGGAACTGAAAACTAGATCTAAAAGTAGAGATGCTGTCCTTCCCACAATACAAACCTTACTGTCCTGCTAGGAGAAGAGATAGCAGCTTTGGTGTGGTACAGTCACTGAAAGGCTGAGAAATAGCAGGTGATGAGAAGGATTCTAGATGGGTGGTGAAGCCCAGTAGGCTCTTGATTTAGGAATGTCTATGTTTAGAGGTGTTGATCTGATTTGCAGAAATGCTAAACCCTCATAGCAGAAACTGAAGGCAGTGAGAACCATATTCAGCAAATACAGAGTACTATCAAGTACTGAGAATTGTAGTTGGCATCTTAAACTGGCCCCCCAAATTAGCTTACAGTGTGGACAAATTTGACTTTTTCTCGCTGAAACATGGCTTCTTGTGCATCTAAAATTGATAATAGTGACATCTCACTTTTAGTAAATGTACTCAGGTTTATTTAAAGAAAAAAACAAACAGAAAACAATGTGAACATATTATGATGTAACAGCCAGATAAAAGCTTGGCAAAAAGAAAATTCTCTTTTGTTTGTAGGGTTTGAAAGGCATACAGCAAATGATACCTGAGCTCCCGTGCTGAATGATTATGATAAACATAAATATCAAGTAACTGTCCTATGGAGGCAAGGTTCCAACAGAAGAGTATCTGACTGCATTTTATCTTATGTACCAGCCTGTGGGTATGAGAAGTGTTAACTGAACACGGCCACAGGAACTGAGCTTGGGGAGCATGGGGATAGCTCAGTTAAGAGGCAGCAGAAAACTTTAATCCTGCTGCTTAATTTGTTCATGTTCAGGGACTTGATTTTGTGAGTCTTAATATTCTTTTCAGAGTTCTTCTCCAGTACAGTTCATGGGTATGGAAAAAAACAACAGTACTTTCCGAAAGACAACTGATTCCTCAGAGCACATGACCACAAACCAAACCTTGCCCTGTCAGCCTACATTAATCTTCACTGTGGCTTGCTTAGATTAGTGACCCGTCACAATGTGGTGGTGTATAATGACCCTTTCTTCTCTAAACCCTTTTCCTCTCTTGCATCTTTTTATATCTGGACAGTGTACTGCATGCGTAAGTATCCAGCTCCTCTCGGTTTATAACCATACCCAAGTAACACTGATTGCCTGGTGAAGATTTTTAGGCTAGCAGGCAGAGATCTCTGTAATGAGATCTTGCACAACATTTGTTCACTCTTAGATCAGAACATTCCTTGCCAAACCCTCAACCTTTAAGTGGAAATAGGACACATAGACCTTCCAAGAAAACATGGATAAGACAGTATAACTCTTCTGATATAAACAATGAGACCTAAAAGAAGCAGGTCCTTTCAGGCAGGAAGATGAGTAATCACAATTTTCCTACTTACTCTTGTCAGTAGGTTTGTGCATTTGTGTTTTGGAACTTAATGCATAGCAACCATGTGTGGCCAAGCAAGGTGATATACAACTATTATGCTTTCATACCTGGTGAATAAGACTAGAAGTCATAAAATGTTATTATTTGATATGTTTCCAATTATTCTTCACTTTATGTAGTAGCAAAATACAATTTATTAAAATAACAAGGATAGCTTTCCTATTGACAAACACAGCATTTTATCAAAACTAGAAACTGTAGATACACCAAACAAATGTCGTAAATAAGGGGAGGCAATGAGGAAGATTATAACCCTTCCTCCTTTTAATCATCAACAGAAATAAAAGGAGGAATGACAACACTGAATTCTTTTTTTACATGATTTTTTTTTTGGTATTTCATTGCTTTCCCTATTTAACGTTTCAAGGACATTGACATTTGATAAAGCTCGTAGCAGCACAAAAGAGAAAGGCAGATATTCTCCCTTCTTTAGATTATCCCCAAATTCTAATCATCATAAAATTCGTTACATCAAATCACCATAAGAGAAAAGAGGGGGGAAAAAAAAGAGATTTCTGAAACTAAGAACTTTGCAAAGGAAAAGCATAAAAAAGTAAATATTCAAATTGTCAAATGATATATTGGCAAATTGGATTTTTTAGAAGTGCCTCAGATCAGTTCTTGAGCAATCGAGGTTTAGTTTATGGTCATGGATTGAGAAATGTTGCATTGTCTTGAGATTAGTATCAGACTCAGTATAATATGTATACTAAACTCCCATTTTCATTTGTGTTCATCACTGTCAAGAATAAGCATAGGTGTATATAAGAAAAGATGCAGTAATAGGTTGAACTTTAAATCAGAGCCACTGCTGGAAAAGGTGACTAGGATAATACAGTTTCTCATGAAAATGTTGTTCTTTCCTGTTCTGATTTAAATAAACTTTGTGGACCTAGTGAAAATGTGTGGCCTTACTCCATTGAAAAATGTTCAGGTATTTTATTCAACAATAGAGTGTGTTGTGTTTATTGCCTTAGATTTATGCAGAGATGCAATGCACAAAATAAGCAAACTCTTGCTATATTCTGGCAACTTTGACCAGTCTTGCCTTGAGTACACAGTTATTAGTAGATGATGAGGTAACTCTGTTAGTAAACAAATGAACAGAAAGCACAGTCATGCTAAGGTGAGTCAAGGAGGGCAGCTAGAGGGCAGAAAATGCACTTTTCTCCCACTTCTTTTTAGGCCTGACAAAACTGAAATCCCAAGATTTACATGGTGCAATATTGGATATGCTCAATGCGTAGGAAAAAAGCACGGTCATAGCACACTAGGACAGCAGATGTTATGACTGACAGCCTTCAGCTGAGGTTGTCAGAAATTTATGTGGCATCAAAGCACTCCCATCTTGCCAGATGTCCTACTCCATGAGCCAGATAGGCACCTACAAGCTGGCTCCCTGGCTGGCTTTTTCTAGGAGGCCCTGAGCAAAAGAGAAAGCTTATTAGCTTGAGATCCAAGCAGACTACCATAGTCGTAGAGATACTTCCTGGAAAAGAAAAAGTTTTAGATGTGTTGTCTACTCCAGACTTATTATATACCCTCCACCTCCCCCCACCCTAGTTTAGGTTTTTAATTGAAAAAGAGGTATCTAGCTGGAAAAAGCTATATCTAGACTTTGAACTGCAGTTCGTAATGCTGCTTTCTCAAGTGATAAAGACTGGACACTCCAAATTTGGAATGGAAATGCACAGGGAGTTTCCACCCCTTATGAAATTTACCCAGCAATAGCTGACTTACTAGACTGCAACAAAGCAACACAGAGTCTGACTGCTGTAGAGCAGCATATGTATGTCCATCATTTGCATAAAATTATGTATCTTACCTGATGTTGTATGTACTATATTTGTCATTCTTTCTCCCTCATTATTTTTTGACTTGAAAAGGCAGAAGACTTTTGACTTCATCTTTTCCATTGGGCAGATGTTCTTTTTTCCCCTCCTGTGTTTCAAGATTATTTAAATTAGATTTTATGAATTTTAACAGACATGAGACATGTCATGTTGAAAACCCCTTGTTGACATGTTGACATGAAAACCCCATGTTGACAACAGAGTCCTGTGTTAGTTTCATTTATGCAGATGATGACACAACAGTGTTGTACACAGGCTGCATCAAGCAGACCTTGGTTTTATCACGAACAGGTCAAGGGCAGGTTCTATGCATCAAAACAAATTCATGGGGTTTTTTTAATTTCCTTTTGAGCAGTCTTCTAAAGCTGCTAATGATGGCATCATTTGTATTACCCTGATACCACAAACATGTCTTGGTAGGGCATATACTGTACTCTGCCCTAGTGATCATAATGTCAGTTGCTAATGGTCTAAGATAGCCTAGTGTACTAGCAAGCACTCTTAAAAGTATGTATTAATTAGATTAATTTTAAAAAAGTGTTGATAAATAAATTAATAAATATATTAAAATGTCTATAGCCTTGCATGTACTTATGCACAGATATGTCCTGTTGTATTCATACAGTTTCTACTGATTTTGTGATTCTTCAGTGGACAGTGAACAGTAGTGGAATAATTGCATAGAGATTCATTTTCAGTTCCAGTAAGTGACAGTTTCTCTAAGTATGGTAAGTAAACAGCTTTGCTAGATTTTTATCCACATTTTTTTAAAACCATCTCTTAAGTTTTACAACTTAAAAATTAAAAATCTTGACTATTTCAATGTCAATTTAAAAAGGACAAGGAAAGCTGCAAATAGTGCACACAGTAAATCTATGCCATGGCAGAAACAATCAGAAGAGTAAAGAGTAATGATTAAACATTTAATCAGAAGCATTATACTTTGTTGTGTTCTCATTGTAGCTGCAGGAAAAGATGCTGTAACAGATCTTTAAATAGAAAACCTGAGGCTAAATTCTACTTCATCCATCAAAAGCAGCTGCTAGGAGATGACCTAATTTTAGTGGCTTATCAATTCCTTAGTGCTTGTTGGTTAATGTAACTTTGATCCTCTGATGCTAGATGACTTTTGTGCTGAATATAGCGAGAATTTAATATGAATCTTTTGGATGGCTGCCCAGCCAAGCTGCATAATCCAAACAAAGAGAGTGAACAGTACATGACTCAAGCTACTCACTTGTACAATAATACAAATATATGTATCCCGATTCCTTTGGGCAATCAGCTCCATGTCACAAAGCACATATTTCAAATACAATGTCCTTGTAGGGCTTTTTGGTGGGGTTTCTTTTTTCCAAACAATGCTTTTCTTTTCATTGGAAAAAAACCATAAGATGCAGTGAGACTCAGCTGCTGCCAAGAAATAATAATAGAGTCAATAATTGCAGGACGTTTTTAATGAATGTTTTCCAAGCAAATCATTGCCATTTCAAAGGGCTGTTATTTCTATTTATGTAGAGATTAGCCTACATGTTATCAAGGAGAGAGAATGGTTATATGGTTTTCATCATTAGTTTTTGTAGCATTTTTAAGGATTTTTTTTTTAAACTAGAAATGTGTTTGTCTCTCTTTCTGTCTTACTCTTTCCCTGGACTGTATCTTGTTTTCCTTTTCCTTTCTCTCTTTTTCTTTTTGGCTTTTCACTAAAACCATCTGTGACACACATGCAAGTTGCTGGGTGTGTAAGTAATGCTTCACACATATTTACTTGGCCTACTTGGCATTATTCACTAGTCATTAAAGATTATGCTGGGGTTTTCATGTCCCATTTTTTTCTTTTCCCTTAGCAAGCTAAGGTAGGAATAAGAGAGTGGTTAGACTGTTGTACAGCTTCTTTTTTTTTTTTTTCCTGGGAGAAATTGTGTCTAGAGTTTAGACTGGAGAGGATTTAGACTGGGAGGATTAGACTAGAAGGATTTCTGGGTTTTCTTCCTGATACTGATAATCATGCATTGTGTGAGCTTGGGCCAGTCACTTAGGGCCTGTTTTTCACACTCTAGTTGAGATAAATGGGAACGGCATGTGCTCAGCACCTCTGCAAACCAGGTCATTTATCTCTCCTCCTTTCATTTATGCATGGATAAATACAACATTCTTTGTCTTTGCATATGCAAACTCAGTAGAAGTATACAAATATGGGCAGTTAAACATGCTAATCCCTCATTTTGATCTACAACTGTCTTCCATAAGACCAGGGATTTCTACATTTGTAAGCCTTGGGTCCTCGTTTGAGAAATGGGTCATAAATAACAAAATCTATATGGACTTGTCAGGGAGACACAGATGAAATCAATATGGTTTTGCGGCTTCTTTGGTATAGTTTCACTTCTGTAAAAATACCTTAGCTATAATAATAATTTTAGCCTACTTGTTACTGAATGAAACCATGTTGTCAATGTACAGATGCCTTGGGTTTTACATGCTAATTAAGTTACTACGAGACCTAGTGTTAGCTGTTTGACACACTTTAAGTTTTTTAGGTGGGCCAGGTTATCACTTCTTGGTACCTGTATTTCTTCAGTGACAGTAAAGGTGCCCAAAGTGGCTAGCCTGCAACCCAAGACTATCCTAGTAAATTCCTACACTGATGCAGTAGGCATTTCACTATGCCCTGTAGACATACAGAAAGAGATATATCTGGTACAAAAAGCAGGAAAATGAAAATGTTTGTAATAAGCAGTCAGGCTAACATCTGTGTTCAGTCTGCCTACCTCTGCTCAAAAAAAAATCATTACTATGAACAAATTTATTCAATAGAAATAAGAGTGAACATTTAAATGCTATTGTTCTTGATACGATAATGTCAGTGGCTCCAGGCTCCTGTGTCCTGCTTATGTAATATCTTCTGGCAATCAGAAGCACTAAGGGCCTTTCTTGCAGTCCACCAGCTTCATTGCAGTTTTGCTGTGTTAAAATGATCAAATTTTCATGAACATCCCAGTTCAGTAGCTTTGTTGTGGAAAAATTTAAATGCTTATGTTTTGCCAAAAGTCTCACAAAAAGACCAGAGCATAAAAAGGACATCCTACCGAGACTTTAAACCTGGATTCTGCGTGCTGGTACAATGCCTTCTCTCTACTCCCTTTTCTTTACCACTTTCCCTGTGGCTCCACAATGTCCCCTTTCTTGTGGGATAGACAAACTCATCACACAACTGAAATGCAGAGAAATGTCCATATATCCTAGAGGAAGCCTTTGCTCCCAAAACCTTGTGCTTTCACATGTCTGAAGCTCATGCAATAATCGTGGGGAAATGCTTGCCTTTTCTTGCATGAAGCATACACTTCCAGTAATGGCATGGGAGGGTGTACAGCATGTGTACAACCCTCGACTGCATTTCAGTCTACAAGAATTGCCCGGCAAGAAGACTAGCCACTGTTGTGAAGTTGAACCCAAGAGCTGAACCCAGAGCTCTTGTGTTGTTGCCCCAGTCTTTCTGGTGTGCCAGTCAGCTTCTCAAATTGAACCCTGATAATTGCTCTGTTGTGCATAACCATGAGCTTACCAGGCTTCAGTAAAATCACACCAGCTTAGAATTTATGACCCAATTTTGTTCCCACTGGACAGGACAGATTATTATCTTCAATGGAAATAATCTTAGATGCTCTATAAGTGTCAGAGAATAGAAAAACGGCTGCTGCCTCTAGAAAAGAGTGATGTATTTTGAGAATGGGGCCAGCGGCCAGGCATTCCAGACTCCTCATACTGGTCCTGGGCTTATGCTGTATTCCTGCTCCCTCATTGTCCCCGTGCAGCACAGACAGACTTGTTTTGCCTTCCTTTGTTGTGGGTGTGTGGAAAGATTAAGTACATCACCTGAACATTATAAGCCTTAAAATTATTCTTTCATACAATCATCAGGAGCTTTCTGCTTCTAATCAGTCCCCTGGTTTCTGATGTTTCAGTTAAAAAATCATATTGGTGTATGGTTTTTGCTGCATTTATGGCTCTGTACTTAATTGAGGATTTCATGATCCTTGTTACCAATGAAGAAAGATCCTGCCTTATGTGATATTTAACGATTAGTTTCATACTTAATAGTAGTGAGTTGATATTGCAAAATGCAAGGATTTACTATTATTGTCTTAAGTAGTTGGGGCTAATAGGAGTAAAAGTGCCCTGCTTGCAGGATGAGCTGCTAAGCAGCATCACCAACTGGCCCAGTTGCCTGCTTTAGAAGGGAAGCCAGCTGAGGCAAGGATGGGCTGGAAACCCAGATGCATCTCATTGACCTGGATATGGCAGCTGTACTGTTCTACCTGTACTTAACCCACATTCTGGATATCTCTGGATGTGGGTTAAGCTAGTTGCTGAATGTACCTGTGTGTTTTTCAGCCCACTTGCTATGTTTGTGAATGCAGTGTAAATAAGGCTACAGTGCTGTAAATTATATTACCTGTATGAAAACAGGCTTTTAAATCCAAAACTGCATGACACAGTTACAAGAGCAGATGTGATCAAGCATCTGAAATGACCCTAAAATGTTTTCAGAGGCCTACTTATTCTTACAGCATCCTTGAACTTTTACTTTTCAGCAGTATGAAGACCAGTTTAGACATGCGATTCCTTGTTATACAGACATTAGCACTGACCGTTTCTAAATGATCACAAATGAGCAGTTAGCAATTTGAAAGCATTCAAATTCTGAAATATTTATTTAATGGAACTAATATCCTAACTAATGTTTGCTACAGGTCAAGTGAACAAATGCAGATGCTAAATCAGATATATGAAAACACATAACAAATTCTAGCCTGCTTTTTCTGATTTTTATGCTGATTTGCACTTTTTCCATGAAGTGCCATATAGAACAGCTCAACTTCATAAATGCTTACGCTTTGTGCCAAATTACATGCCACTGTAGTTACTCTGAATTGATAGTGCTAAAACTGAAACATGAGTTTTCTCTGTCCAAAATACTACTGTTTATTCCTGCAATCAGACATTTGTGCAGGGAAGAAAAACATAAAATACCAGTTTCGCTTTTCAGTGAGTGAGCAGAGACTTTGGGCATTTTTTTGGCACTTTCTGAGGAAAAGACCTCAAGAATGTGTGATTAAAGTACTAAACATTGATCACAAGTGCACAGTCCCTTTGCTAGTAGTCCATGAAGTTCCACCTGTCTAACTAGACTTCTGTAAAATACTTTGAGTGAAAAAAACTCATCCATTAATCATGAACAAGTCTCAGAAAAAATACCTTATCTTGACATGCATCACCATGGTGCTGGAAATACAGTGTCGGTGGTGACCTTACTTCACTGAAACTTTAGAAGGGAAGTAGTTTGTGGCTTTTGTTGTAGGTAGGGTAACAGACACCATGACCATGGTATTCAGGCAAAAGTCAGGAAGCCCATAGTCCTACCTGGGGCAGCAGAATGAAATCAATGAGGAGTCAACTGTGCCCAGCAAAGTGCCAACAGAGCTCTGAGGCACCTGGGCAAGGCTGTGAGACCTCTGGGCAGGCACATCAAAGTTTTCCCTCAGTACATTATTGGCTCTGTATGACTTCTTCATGTTCACACGTGATAACCATGGGTGAGCAGGGAATGAATCCAGGTCTTCCACATCCTTGGCAAGGACCTCAGGTAATGCACAGTGTTTCTTACCTTTTTTTGATGTCTTAACTCAGAGAAGAAACTGGCACTGAAGAAACAGTGACTCTGCTACAGCCAGTACAGCTCAGACAACTATGAATTTCTTTGCTGATTGAGTGATTTGTTGTCTTGAAAAACCAAATTTAACAGTGCGGTAGCTATGAGGGTTGGAACAGAGTTAGTTACCAGGCCTAGGTTTTCAAAAGCAATTTTTTAGATGTTTTTATTTTGCTACAGCTTTAGAAAATCCAGGAAATAAGAGATGTATTATTTAAGAATGCCCAGTGTCTTTTTTGGAAGGAAGATCCAGGCTGTGCTTCATTGCCATTAATGGAAATGAAAGTTAAGAGCCTAATCCTTCTGCAGCAGGGGAGATTAGAGCATATTGTGAATATGATTTCAGTATATATACTAAGTTCCCCAAGGGTATCTCATCAACAGCAACTTCAAAAGTTACTTTTATGCCACTTCCACTCAGCTGACAAGAACACTTGACATTTTGAGAAGGTTTAGAATAGAAAACGTTAGCAGTTCGTGTTGATCATGTAACTCATTGGCAAAAACATTACTGTTTAAATATCATGTTCAGTCATCTCTGGATTGCAATTGTAATGAGCGTAAAAGATGAGTACTTCTCAAAAGTGACTTGTTTTGTAACTTTTACGGTTACAGAATTGCAAAATGAAAAACACGGACATTTACTTCCCCACAAATGTAGTTTTTAAGGACAATGTCCTTTTGCGCTGTGGAATGGTACTCCAAAGAGTTGTAAATAAATAGCCATAGAATCACAGAATACCAAGTTGGAAGGGACATCAAGGATCCTCTGGTCTAAACTTGCTTGGCAAAAGCATGGTCTAAACCACAACACAGGAGTTTCTCTAGGCGGAGGCTGTGGGAAACTATTGAAAGCCTTGGAGAAATGTCCACAGCTTGCCCCCTATCAACCAAGCAGGTTACTTTGTCATAGAAGGTGATCAGGTTTGTCAAACACAATTTGCCCTCTGAATACATGCTGGCTTTTCCCAGTCATATGCTTCATTTAATTGGTGGTGGCCCTCAGGAGGATCTGTTTTGTAACTTCCCTGGGGACTGAAGTAAGACTGATGGGCCTATAATTTCCTGGATCCTCCTTTAAGATCTACTTCTAGATGGGAGTGACATTAGCCTTCTTACAGTCTTCTGGGATGTCCCGTTCTCCACAACTTCTCAAAGATTATGGAGAGCAGCCTCGCAATGACATAAGCCAGCTCTCAACACCCTTCGGTGCATATTGTTAGAGCCCATTGATTTGAAGCGGTCAAGCTCCTGTAACAGTTCACATACCCAATGTGAACTGCACTGATTGTGGGTCTGTGTTTGCATCAACCTGAGGTTTTGTACCCAAGATCTTGGGCTCAACAGGGCTGGTAAAGACAGTGGCGAAGGAAGTGTTGAGAACCTCTGCCTTTTCAGTGTTGTTGGTGACTAATTCACCTCTCCTGTTTAACAGTGGACCAGTATTTTCCTTCTGTTTCTGATTGTTGGTTAATTACAAGAACAACCCTTTCTTGCAGATTTTGATACCTCTGCCCGCTTTATATTTGAGCTGAACTTTTGCTTTTTTAACTGTATCTCTGCATGCCTTGGAAATGCCCTTGTAGTTCTCAATGGGTACTTGTCTGCTTTTCCATCTTTGGCACCGTTTTTTGTTGTTGTTTTTAGCAGACTCAGAAGTTCACAGTTAAGTCAAGGGCATCTCTTCCTCCACGTGCTTCCCTTTAAAGGGGATGAACTGTTTTTGTGCATTCAGCAGAGCATTCTTGAAAAACTCCCAGTATTCACTAGCTCATTTATCCTCCATGGAATCTTCCCATGGAATGTCTCCTATCTGAGCTCTCCTGAAATCTAAACTCTTTGTCTTAGGACATGCTCAGTGGGACCCCAAACTTCACAATATTGTGACTACTGCAGCCAAAGCTATCACTAACCAAGATATTACAAAGTAGGTTTTCTTGGTTTGTGAGTAGCAAGACCAGCAGTGCCTCATTCCTAGTTGGCACATCTAACATTGCAAGAGGAAGCAGTCACTATGTATTCCAGGTACTTCATGGATGACACATAAGCTGCTGTATTACTCTTCCAACGAATGTCTGGGTAGATGAAGTCACCCATAAGAACCAGGTCCTCAAGCTTGCTTGAGTTACCCAAATATTTAGGCTTGATATTGGGAAAAAATTTTTCACTGAAAGGGTGCTTTGCCAATGGAATGCACTGCCCAGGGAGGTGGTGGAGTCATCGTCCATGGAGGTGTTTAAAAACAGATTGGATGAGGCGCTTAGTGCCATGGTTTAAATGACGAGTGGGTGCTAGTGTTGGGTCATAGGTTGGACTAGATGATCTCAGAGGTCTTTTCCAACCTTGTGATACTGTGATACTGTGTGATACTGTGATATTGCTTCATTGGACTTATCCTCCTGGTTTGCCAATCCGTAGAAGATGCCTGCTGCAAGATCCCCCTTGGAGATGAGCTTTCTGATCTTAATGCAGAGACACTCATTAGGACTTCCACAACCACTATGTCTGACCTCTATACTTTCAAGATTCTCCTTAACATAGAGTGTGATTCCTCTTCCTCTTCTTCTCTGCCTGTCTTTACAAAACAGCCTATAGCCATTTGTTGTGATCCTTCAGTCATGTCAGTTACTCCTATGATACCATAGCTTCCATGTTTCTGTACTTTCTGCTTAGTGAAATCTCAATAGGAAATTTTCACTGTTACAAACAGGATGTGTAATCTTGCTATTGTCATAGTTACCAAGTATATTCTGGCTTGGCAATGAACACCTCCTGCTTTATGGAGGTGCTTAGCCGTTACGAAGGAGCAGCATTCCAGGAACTAAAAGGAATTATAGTGCCCTCTTTCCTGCAACTGACATAATCACTACTTGATATTTCCTTTAATTGAACCAACCAGATTTTAGAATTCACTTTGGCATGGATCAACAAGTGGGACTGTTGATGTCTTTAACTTGCTTGTTTATTTAACTTCCCAGTACATAATCAGATGAATAAAAATGACCTTCCCCTAAATATATCTGAGTGGCTACACTATATTATACTAATGACTGCAACATGCAGAAAGCCAAAACAAGTGTTTTGCCAGTATCAACAGAAATTATGAAAACACAGTTTGCAGAAATGTACAAATTATTGCTGCCAGCTTGCAGTTCCCAAGTTAACTCTTGACGAAGTTATAAATTGTGACAATGAATACTGTTTCTGTCTCTAATCGCACTGTGGAACAATTTCTGCTGTCATAAATTGAGACTAAAACCATTACAATTAGATGGTTCTATTTCTGTGCAACCAAAATCAGAATCTCCTTTCAAAAATAAAATAATGATAGTGTAAGACTGAAAAATGGCATTCATGATGATTTCTGTTGCACTGTTTCAACAAGTTCAGGTACAGAGGTGGAAGTAACTCAGTGACTCAATCTAGGAGTTAACTTACATCAAGATGTGCAGTTCAGAGCTTTGTGAACAAGGAAGTAAAAGAAATCTTCATTTCAAGCTCCATTGGAAATTAAGAGGAAACAAATAGTATCCGAGAGATAGAAAGTAAGGAACAGATAGGATAAAAATTCATGAGACATCTAAGGGGTGGGGGAAGGAATGGAATTGTTTTTTTAATCCTCCCTAAATGTCTTCAGAGACTTCGTTCCAGACCATCCTAGTTTTAGCTTTTTAAAAACAAATCCTCCCTCTTATTTTAAATAGGGGCATGCTAGAATTAGAAGCACTTATCCAAACCACCCAGGCTTCAACTTTCAGGGTTCAGAACAAGTGGGACCTGGAACTGAAACAGCTTTGGTTTGGCTTTTGCAAAAACCCAACCACTTTTAAAAAAAATTTTTAAACTTTTTTTTACCCCATAGCTAGGCTATGGCCTCAATCAGGGAACTGGCAGTGAATGTGTAAAAACAGGACATACTAAAAAAAACTTCAATTCAGCTACCTCACTCTATGCAGTGCTGGAAAGATAGTTGAAATTTTTCCACCCAGGAGTAGCTATGGAAAGAAGCAGGATTGTTTTGGGAGCATTGGAGCTGCACTGATGTAACAGCAAGGCTGTCTCCACAGACTTCCACTGACATTACACCCCAAAACTGTCTGTGCTAGATAGCTTATGTCTTGGCTCAGAATAGCTGAAAGTCTGAAACGTTTTCAAGAATAGTACACATACTCCATTTCACTTCACTGCTTTGCTTCAATACTACAGTAATCTCCTTCACTGTGAGTGTTTATAGAAAGCTTGTCCTCTAGGTTAGAAAACAAGAATTACTTTCATTGTTTGGCTTATTCCAAGCTCCATCAGTAATTATAAATGTATTTTCTTGAAATCTTTTTTCACAACCTTTTGTTTGGAAACCTCACTATTTAAAGACCTCACAGGTTGTCAAAGGCCGTTGTCCAAGGGGAAGAATATCCAAGATTAAGTGCTTATCTTCTTTTTTTTCCTTGTGCAATAATCCCTCATTACTGTTGTTATTTGCAAAAGGGAGGATTTTTCTATTATCAGCATCTCTCTTGTACTGCACTTTCAAAATTTAATAGCCATTAAGAAAATAAATTTTAAACATGTTTCTCTATAGATGAGTTTGGATTAACTCCTCTTCAGCCTCTAAAGTCTTGGGGACTGTTTTAACAGTAGTTTGTCTGTACTTTTTTGGAGCAGAGCAAGCTTAGCAATTCTATGAATAAGGTAAGCATTTTCAAAAGAGAATATTCCTTCTGAAAATATGTCCACAAACAAACAGATTCTATGGAAGAAATTAAAAATATCTCTGAAAAATTCCAGGCAATGTGAGTGTATTTGTCATGAGATAAATCTCCATTTTATGAGTATTCTAGTGATCTTTTCCAGTTCTTTTAATTATCTTTTCTGTAATGTTTTGTTAAAGAATAATCACAAACTATTTTGTCTTTTCCAGGTACAATATGAAAGGGTTGTTTTATGTACCCCTGGAGTGTCTTGGTCAGAGTTTTTACTGGAGAGAAAAGTCATATGTACTTCAAATACTTTCCAGCACAGGGTCAGCTGGATGCTCTGGGACATGGTTTGAAATAAAAGTGTAACATAGAATTGTAAAACCTAATGATGACTTCCTCACCATGGAACAATTCTGTACAGAACAATGATGTGTACAGAAGAGTGATTCAATATTAGTGTAATTTCCTGTAATAGAGAACCAAATTTTAGGACATAGCATAGAAGACAAACATTATCTGACTCACCCTCATCTTGCTCCATCTTCTTGTATTAAAATGTCTCTGGTCAGTATCAGTATTGGGTTGATGCTATTGCTCACATATCTGTCTTGTTCTAATTCTCTTCTATTGGAATTAAAGTGTGACGTGAAAACAGGTGAAAATCCCAGCTGCTCTTTTAGACTCTTTATCCTATGCAGGAAAGGCTGGGGTTTGGTTAGAGGGTTTTTTTTCGTTATATTTTGAGTTAACATTACAGATAGACTCATAGGTAGGTATATATCCAATATGTATATTGGTCTAAGAAGAGGTGGAAATAGCTGTAGAAAGTAATTAGTTTTGTAGTTGCACTGTTGTCACCAGAAAATTACATGCTGCTTTCCCCAGCCTGGTTTCAACTGAAAAACCTTCCAGAAACTTACCCACCATTTTCATGTAAGCAATATATGATCTGAGATGTGGGAGTGTGGTGGCACACCCATCCACTGGCATCTCTGAGGGAGAACAAGAGCCATTTGATTTAATCTGGAGGGGGAGGCTGTTCAGAATCACTGTGGACGAAGTTACTGCTCCCAGTAACAAACATAAGTCCTGGTCTTTGTGGCATACATTTGCTGGAGCCTGGTGGATGCATCCGCTTGTTCTTTGGTGGTGGAAGCAAGGACAATGCACATACTAATGTGCCAATACTTGGAAAATGCTTCAGGACACGACAGTGTCATTGGTGGTAGGAGCCAGACAGTAAGTGTAGGATTACCTGGCTTAACTTCTTGAGAAACCAGGATCTCCTACTAGAACTGGAAAACAGTTACTCCAATCTGTGACAGAATAGTCATAGAAAAGAACTATGAGATTTTTGGATAGGACCTCAGCCATGTCTGCTCTTTCTGCCTATCCTCTTTTTCTGCTCTCAGTGTAGAAGCATGCTGTCCTGGCTCACAGTGAAATTTCAAGTGAAGCATCTAAATCTATTGTGGTCTCAGGGGACAGAGTAACTTATGGGAGATGAGTGTCACCCTAAACAGGTGTCTGGTGTTTTTACTGTTGCTGATAAGGTTTGGAGAATGAAAAAACTTCAGGCTTGGCCACTCCCAAGTAGTGGAGCAGATCAGCCTGCTGGGGTGGCAGACACCGTCCTCTGCCATCCCCTGCTGCCTGCAGAGAGGCTAGGAGTACTGTCTTGGCACAACAGCCATAGACCTGATTTGTTCTTAGAAAGAAGAACACCTCACTTAGGAAGGAGACAAGAGGTTTTGGAAGGCTCTGTAGTATTTCAAGGGCTAAAACTATGCATACCAGAGGGCAGGAGAGAGGAAATGCAAGATGCTGCTGAATGTCCGCAAGAGTGGAAGACTATGCAGTAATGTTAAGTGCAGTTTGTCTCTGTGTGTAACGTTCTTTGTTGTGCCTCATAATTTAGAGAATTATGAACTGCTCTTATGAATAAACAAAGTAAAGCATTGCTGTGGGCATGCAGAGAACACAATATACACATGTGATGTTATGTAGTAAATAGTACAATGTTGTCTTCATGATATCAGGGCCACATACTTTGCATGGAGGACTTAAACATTTACTAGCAGTAAAATCCATTAGGAAAGGCATCTATTTCCTCATATTTACTTCCTCCAAAGCCAACACATTGAAAAATGGGCTGTTTCCTTTTCCAGGCTTTCCTTGTGAGATGACATAAACTCCCCTCGGTGCAGCCTTAATGCTTTCTTTTCACTAATGGTTTTGTATTTTGGACTTCTGCTCCTATCTTCATGCAGATCCCAATTTAGGGAATCAAAAATCCTGATAAACATCCGGCTGTCATGAATGCAAAGGACAAAGCCTTTGTAGTAAAATATATCTGACATATGCCCATGAGAAGTGTTTGATGTGTTGTAAAAGGCATCTGCCTAAAAAAAATTCTTTTTCCTCTTTAGCTTTGTTGAGCAGATTGCAAATGACACAAAGTAACCCTTCCTTTCCTCTCCTGGTGCCCTCTTTTTTATTTCATCTTGCAGGATGCGATAATGGTGAGTCTGTAACTTGAAAGTAATTTCTGTAATGACTTATAGCATGAACAGAAGGAGTTTTATTTTCTGCTGCTAAAGGGAGATCAAAGTATGATCTAGAGATTAGACCTGTTGTGGGAGAGAGAACTGAGCAGGCTATTTCTACCTCTGCGACTGAGCTGCTGTGTCAAACTGGGCAAGTCAGTTAACTTCTTTGTGCCTTGGGCCTTTGCTGTGTGCTATTATATTCAACTCTTGCACTACTAGCAAATGTTTAGCATGGCACAAATGACTGCCTGCACACTAATTAGCCTCAGCCAGTGCAAAGTTCATTATCCTTGTTTTCAACCTTTAAGCCAATTCAGGGCATGTGATGGCTGGTTTTGACTTAGGTTTGGTCACAGCTTGCAGGAGGGGAAGGAGGAAAGTGCTGAGGTTTGCAGAAGAGATGCAGGCAATGGTGCAGACTGTAGGCTGATGTAAATTTCTGGGCTCAGTGCTGTACTGTACGAAGGAGGCCAGCATCAGAGAAGCGTTCTTACAGTGTTTTATCTTGGTATGGATTAGTTTGAACAGCCAGCTGAGCTACTAGCAGCAATATATGCAGTGCAGGCCAACCTCCCAAGTAAGCCCCGTGTCGCACAGTAGCTGTACTTGACTTTTGGTCACCAGATTTTTACTGTGCTGCTACTCAAACTAGTTCAAATAACACTAGCTGAGGTATGCTTGCTGTCTTTCACAGCTGTGGTCTGGAGGTAGTGAGGTATGCTTGTGAGCTCAAACTGGCAAATAAAAATGTCAGGTGCCAGTGTGCTGTATCTGCACGAATGCACAATCCACTGCAAAGCAATCAACTGGCCAAACCCTCTAAATACCAGGGCAAAGTTGTGCCAACAGTTGTCTCCCTGACAACCATGTGAGTGCTCTTTTATGTGGAAAAATCAGTCACGATCAGTCTAGAAGGAAAAAACTTGTGAAAATCCCTCTGCACTAGACAAGACTGCAGTTTTGTCATCTGTAAAGAGAGTAAGATGGCAGGAGTGTCCCATTCTGTGGCAATACCAGAAATTTAATTCGTAACTATATGGAAAGGTAACATGATTAAATCAGAATTACATGAGCAGTGCAATGCTGCATGCAAAAGTAAGCTCACATTAGTTCTACATTTTGTACACAGGCAGCCTAAGAGGAAAGACTGCCTGCTGCAAAATGTCTGCAGTCTGTGTCCCCAGAGAATCCGCAGGACCTGAATAAAATTTACAAATGTTGCATGCATCTGTGAAGGGAACAAGGAAGCTGCCTTCTCCAAAGTTATCAACAGGAAAACTCAGGAATAAAGAGATTAACAGGCCTGTATTGTGGTACAATATGGTGTTTTTCATTTTGATGCCCTGAGAATAAAATCAGATGTCCCACATTTCCAGTATGACACAGCAATGCAAACCCCATGAAACCCTACAGCAGTTGCAACAATGTCTTCTTGCCCTCTGCCCTCTGTCCTTCTATGGAAAAATGTTAGGTGGCATATGACATTTAAAAAGTTAATGACAGGCTAGCCACTAACAGCTAACACTTGCAGCTTTGGGCTCCCAGGAGCAGACAAACAGGAGGGCAGCGTGCTCATACCAAATATCTGAGAGTACCTTACTCACTGGAAGCGCTGGCAGACTATAAAGTGCTCTGTTAATTATTGTTGACAGTGCATAGAGAGTGTCACGCTGTTCTTTCTCTGCCTGCTTCAACTTAATTTGTTTGAGAAAGTAGTTTTTCTGTGCTGAAAACTGCGTAAATTCATATACTCTACTGCACTGACAGATGTGTCTTTGTTCTAGAAGAAGCCATTATTTTTTTCAGTGCTGAATGTGAATGGAGCATTTCAGATTGGTGGCTTCCAAAAATATTTATAAAGCAAAGCTGAGCAGCTCAAAATATTTTTCCCTCCTACACTGACATTCACAAGCCTTTGTAACAGCATTATCAGAAGCATTTGCAGTGGAACATGCATGAATTGGCCACAAAGACTATGTTAGTCAACAAATGACTGAAGGCACATATTTTAGCGAGCTCTACCCCACACAATGTGCAGCAGAACACAGTCAACACAACTGTAGCTAAAGGGGCAATTACTCTATATTGTGGGTCAAAGAGTATCTTATAATTGTTCTTAGCCCTGATAACTCCTGCTTATCTGAGGAAACAGAGGGTGGAGAAATAGAAAGGGCCAAAAATTTCCCTTTCTCCCTCCCTCTGCTGGTAAGATGTGGTTTGACTCTTCACTGACCTCCAAAGGCAATGTGTGCTCTGAGGCATGCCACGGCTGTGGTAATCTGGCTGTGAGTGGGAGAACTGTTCACCTAGGTGTCCTTCAGCTCACTCCTCCCATTCATTGATTCTTCCTGAACACACTGCTAAGAAAATAAGTAGGCTGCATCCACGTGAACTGAGAGAAATGTTCCCTGTGAACACATAAATACATCAAACTTTCTCCCAGATTTAATTTTAAATTAAAACGACCTCTCTGCCAATTGATTGTAGCCATTTCTGAAACCTTCACCCCTGTATTGAAACTGGGGCTTCCCATGTATTTCCTCCCAGAAGGAGTCATCTGGGTGAACTACATCTGCATTCAGTGCCCTCCAGCTATGAGTAAAGAGCGTGGCTGACTAACCTGGTTAATATAGTGACAATAATTGACACTTGATGATTTGAATTATAAAACATATGTATTCAGTGTCCATTCTCAACTTTGTGCATTTCCATCTTTAAAGTCTTAAATGTTGTATAATGAACAGGAGCAAATCCAAAGAAAACTACTCATAAACCTGCTAAGTAATGTAATCTCCATTGGCTTTGGTAAACCCATCCCTGCCCCGGGGAATCATGGACAGTAAGGCTAGGCACCACCCTGAAACACTGATTCTTCCTGATGGGCAAATATTTAGAAAAAGACATTTTAAACAGTTGGAAGTCTCCCTTGCTGAACAGTATAGCAAGGAGCTCAACAGCACGAAGAATCAGAGTACAAAGAATCAGAGTCTGTCCTATATTATCATGCCTTCCTAAATACAAGTTTGTGTTGATGGAAAAAGTATGGGCAGCTTTACTCAACAATGAATTGGAACTTCACCTTATCTCCCTTTTTCATTATTTAGTAGGTAAAATATCACTCTAATATACTCAATGACTGCATGCTGGCATGCTGGGTAGGATGCCGTTTCCCTTTAATAGGGGTAGAAGTTTCTTTGCTCATCCTTGCATTGTTTGGACACGATCTTTTTCTGTACACTTGATTTTTTTCACTGCTAGTTGATTTTTTTTTAATTGTTGGCAAGTGTGTGACCCTTTTGTTGTGTTAATACTGTGGTATTTAAGTACATCAAAATAAAAAGTGCTGAAGATCAGTTTCAGTGGAGATCAGTGATTGATTTCCTTTTTTTTTCTTTGTAAAAAGCCACTTATTATGGTTATGTATTTTCTGGAGGCTTGCGGATTGAATTTACTTTTAAAACTCTGAAACAGGAAAGAACAACAGTCTTTCAAACATATGTTGCAATGCATTTGCTACCTTTTTTGCTTGTTGCTTGCAGCAAGTGAAAAAGCAGTAATGGGTGACCCAGAATACAATTTAAGAAAGAAATGTGGACAAAAGTAACATCAGACACATGCAGTCTTCTTTACCCTATGAAGTGTTAATTCCCTTTAATGAATTTGTAACTTAAAAAGAAAAAAAACCAATTTTTCCATTTGATTAGCAAAAAAATAGAATATTAATTATTTTGATTTAAATACTATTGAAGAAGCCACTAGAATTTTGTGGAATGGGATTGAACAGGAATGAAATATGGATTTTGCCTGTAAAGTAACCATGCTGAGGGAAGCAAGAATTGATATGACAGATCATCCCAAACTATCTGAACAACTGGGTTAAAGGATGAGGTTTGACAGAGATGTTCTTCTGACATGAGGTAGCTCTCCAGATGAAGGATGATGCAAATGTGTGCAGAAATAACTTGGTTTTGATGGCCAAGCCATTACTCTGAAGTAGCTTTCCTTTCCTCTCCAATTTCACTAGCTCCTACTGCAAGTGAAGAATGCCTTTCTTTGACCTTGACATTTCTGGTATAAATTTTTAGGGCCAAGTAAAATCCCCAAACACTCCTCTCCTTGAGGAAAGGATAAGCAAAGAAACACAATAGAAGATAGTGATGTTATTTAATGCATGACTGATATGTATGTTTATTCTGCTCTCACTGAAATTGTAAGTGGCCACAGAAGACAAACAGGGCGTGTTATGACAGTAGTGTGCCTGGTGCCTCAGTGAGCAAGTAAGTACACAGGCACATGCCTAGACACAGGCACAACGTTCAAAGATGCTTAATTTCCCAAGGAAGCCTTGCACTTGCCTGCAAAAGTCTTGCTAGAGCTTTTGAACTTCATAAAAATGCAGTTTCAAAATTCACCTCCTGTCCTGAAAGTACAAATGAGGTTTTGCAACCAGCATTTGAGAGGCTCATCTTCCTATTGCAACATGTTCTCTCTTTCTTAAGAAACCTTTTTTTTAAAAAAAATATATCTGTGAGTTACTTGGGCTTGCATGCTTATGGTTGGTGAGTGTATGATGCTGTACCCCTTAGGTGAGCCACCTTCTATTGAAAACAGCATTGCTGCTGTCCCTCACCAGGTGTTGGACAACAGATGCTGAGCAGCAGCTGCAGGTGGGTAATGCAGGCTGAGATATCCAACTGAATGGAGAGACAGGAGACACAAGAACTGGCCAAACTGGTTATAGAAGCCCAGTTAGGGGCTACCTAATGCTGGGTCTTGTTCAGGCAGGCTATGAAACCTGCTGCCGCAAGGTGGCTTCGTTTGGAAAGAGCCTTGCACTGCCCTTTGTTTGTTTGTTTTTTCATTCTCTCCCACTCTCATTTTTGTCCTAATTCCCTCTCCCCCTTTTCTTAAAGCATTTTGACTAAAAGAATATGCTGGCAACACTGAGCGATGCGTTGGATGGAGGGCAACACTGAGCGATGCGTTGGATGGAGGGTTGGATGGAGGCCCAGCTAAACTGGTTCCAGATGTGCTCGGACTGGACTGGCTGCATGCACTGGCAAGGAAAGTGTGCCTCTCCACTTACAAGAAGGCACTCATGTGCCAGGCGGTGCACGTGGCTCCCTGCCACAGTCACTAACCTAGTATTAACTGTATTAATTACGGACATAAAGAGTGCCTGGTGCCAAGCATGTCGCAGGCTGATTATAAAAGCTGTGGTGTAGGCAGAGCTTCAAAGTATGCTTCACTTTTAATTTTAAGAGCCTTTCCCCTCCGTCCACCCCCCTGAAATTCCTTGAATGTGCCTGCGTACTTACGAAATCCCAAACGCGCACCGAGCGGGAAAAGCTGCGGCGCTGGGAGCGCTACGTCACCAGTGCCCCCGGCTGGGGGTGACAGGGCCGGGACAGAGCCCTCCCGCCCCCCGCTCCGCTGCGCCGCCGCTGACCTACTTTTTCTGCATTTCTCCCGCACTGACCGAACCCTCCCACGCTCCGGGGCTTAAAGGCTTTTAACCCTTCGAAGAGCGGAGGCGACAGCAGCGGCAGCACCCCCCTCCCCTACGCCGCTGCCCCGAGCCGGCCCCCACCGCGCGCCCCCGCGTAGAGCGGTGCGGGGGAGCAGGACCGCGGACTGGTGCGCCGGGCCTGGGCTGCTCACTGCGGGCCAGGCCGCGCCCGTCCCCGCAGCGCCCCCTACCGGAGGGTTGGTGCCCAGCAGCGGTTGTTTCTGTGGTTATTAACGGAGTCGCAGAGTGATCTGAGTAGGAAGGGACCCATAAGGACATTGAGTCCAGCTCCTGCTGGGGCACAGTACAGCTCGACATTCACACGGTGTGTCTGAGGGCATTGTCCAAATGCTTCTTGAGTATTGTCAGACTTGGCGCCGTGACTGCTTCCCTGGGGAGCTGTTCCAGTGCTCCACCACCTGCTGGGTGAAGAACCTTCTCCCAGGGTGAAGAACCTTCTCCCAATATCCAACCTAACCCTTCTCAGCACATCTTACTGCCATTCCCTCGGGTCGCATCATTGGTCTCCAGAGAGAAGAGCACCTGCTCCTCCTTGTGAGGAAGCTGTAAACTGTGATGAGGTGTACCCACAGTCTCCTCCAGGCTGAGCAGATCAAGTGACTTCAGCCACTCCTCATACAGTTTCACCTCTAGAACCTTCGCCAGCTTTGTGGCCTGGCCCCTCCTCACCTTCCCTGGGCTGCCTGAGCTCACCATTATCTTCCAGTAATTAATCTTTAACAAAGCCAATAATATCCACAGTGACACATGACCTAAATAAAATTCCCTGTATGCACAGAAATGCTGCTGCTGGCATTTCTGTACAGTGCAGCCCCACCTTCCTGCAAGGGGAGAGATCATCCAAGCGATTTGGAAAGGCTCTGCCCTTCCTGAATCGTGCTCAGATGCTTTGTGTGGGAAGGGCTGTGCTGTTGTTGCAACGAACGGTGTCCAGCACAGCACAGGCTGAATACTGGCTTGTTGCAAACAACACATGCAGGTGTATTGTAGCAGACCGTATGCTTAGCACAGTGAAATAGTGCTCAGTGTGATTTTCAGCTGAGTAATTGTAACTCATTTTTGGATCGCGCCTTGCCTTCCTGAGTTTCTACTATAAAAATGAAGTATTTTTTTCTCTTTTTAGAAAAGTGTTTTAGAGTACAGCAATCTTTGCTTGGTTTGAAAAGTGCATGCTGGGTTTTAATAAAAGTTATTGGATTATTGGAAAGCTGTACATAAATTGTCAGCAAAGCATTTTCTCAGGTATGTAAACACTACTGAGTATACAAAGAAAATGCACGCAAGTACATACAGTTAATGAAATGGGATCTTTTTCCAAAGAAGTTAAAGATTCCCTGGTGCAGCTGGTAAAACGTGGAACAAAAGCAAAACAGCTGTGAAGGGAGTTTCCTATCAGCACGGACTACATAGGTTTGGGGCAAATGGACATCAGTGGAGTACTCAGGCTCTATGGGTACTGTGACCCCAGAGTAGCAGCTGTGGGCCACTCTTTTGGCCATTGTGTTGTTGAAGGATGAACGGATGGGCCCTGTTTCTGTTCTGGAGGAAGACAGGTACTTTTGGATTTTGAGAGCACAAGCAGTCTTGTGTGCTCGGCTGTGCTCCATTGCTTTAAGACATTTCCCACTAAGGATGTCTTAGCTACTTGGGGCTACAGACCTATTTCTAACCAGTGTTTCACAGAAGTTTTGGGTTGAGTGCAGTAAGTGGAGAGTTGCAGGCTTGATCTTCCCCTCCTTGCAAAGGAGGCACCTTCTGTCAAGTTTTGGGATATCTAATGGTGTTGTAAGAGTGCCCTGCTGTTAACAGTAATAAACAATTCCCCCACTGACTGTCAGATCTTTCAGCAGCTTTGATAGAAATAACTGCCAGGTGTCAGTCATAAGTCAATGGTCCTTGGCAGGACTTCAGGGTACTGTCCATGAGATACTGGGGTAATTCCTGGAAAAGAAGGATCTTATAGGGGGTTTATAGGTATTTGTTCATCTAAACAGATTGGAGTGCTGCTGCTTCCCATGTGTCTTTCTCAAAACACAGTTTAAACATTGGGTTGCAGATGGCAGTCACCCAGAAGTATAAATTAGAAGGACTACTGGGTACAGCAAAGTCCAACTCTCTCCCTCCTTTATAGCTGTCTCTTTGTCAGTAGCTATCTTTGTTACCAGATGGTTCAAACAGGGTTTATTTCTTTATTTATTTTCAAACAGCTCTATTGAAGTTGTAGTGAACAGTAATGTGCAGGGTTAAAGAATTTGCACATTACATGGGGAGTAAATTTTAGTAAATTTACAAGCAGGAAAGTGAAGATTTTGAAGAATAATTGACAGGCAAAAGCTTCTCTGCTTGAATTTAATTATCAGTTTACTATGTTTTACTGATCTTTAATTTTCTTTTTCACAAACCTGACTTTTTTTACTTCATTAACTATTAAATCAATACTGAGTACTTACTGCAGCAGTTGGTCTTCGTGACAGAGTTCATGGGATCATCTTGTTAAGGGGAATTTTTCACGTGTTTAGGTTAAAGCAGAGAATCTGTGGTATGAAAAGTAATAATGATGTTGAATGAGTGCCACCAAGTGTCCTCCTGCTGTATATGAAAGCTCAGATCCTAAGTGGGAGAAACACAGCATTGCACCACAAACTTTTGTAACTTTGAGAGGGACATCACAGAAACAGCAAAATCCATTCATTGAGGGTAACGGGAGTTATAATTAGTATCCCCTTGAAGTGCAACAGTGGTCTCTGGAGATCTGATAAAGGAGAAGTGTCTGTGGAAGGGTCAGAAATACAGACATAACGTTGATTATCTCCCCAGTTTGTCTATCTGTTCCATTTCATGTTTTTTCTGAGGGGCTGGTGCTGCTCGATGTTGGCACTGCACGAACTGTGGATGTGCTGCATTATGTTAAATGATGGTATGATACACTTGATCTTCCTTTAGCTGGGCCGGTATATGTCACCAGACTTCCTGACAGGTAGCCTAGGTTACAAATTTGGCAATTAACATTTCCATTTTGATTCCCCTTGTGCTACTACTTATCCCAGTGCCAGCCTTATTGATACATGTAGTAGGAGCAAGGCTGAGACTGAGTGAGTACGAACAACAGTTTCAATGAACAAAACCAAACAAGCATTGCCAAATGTACTCTAAGATGGTTTCATCCCAGCTTCCCTGTGGATTAAAACACTCTGATGGATCTTCTGATTTTCTGGTCACACACATGAATATAATTAAAGAAGGAGGATTTATATTAGCATATGTTTTGTCTTACAACTTGCTGAAATTCAGATGGTTCAAACAGTGGATGCACAAATGTGGCAAAACTTGCCATGTATCTCTGTGCTGGAACCTGGATGAAAGAGAGATGTCAAAAAGGCATTTTATATTGTGCACAATAATAACTGCCCCTTGTCACACCAGAGTTTCTTGCCTGAATTTCCACACTGCAGCCAAAGATTGTGTCTAAAGCAGCTAGACAAAGAGTCTGGAGAAATTTTTCCTGTAGTGGGTGGCAAACCAGTTACCTCTGCTTGGCAATGCGAACTGCCTTGTGCGCTGGTGTTACAGCAGAAGGAGAGTAGACTAGGACAAGTGCCTCGCCAAAGAGACTGTTTGTAGCAGGATGCTGGTAATGTACTTATTTGGAGATGACAGAAGTACTTCAGGTCCCAAAATATGCTGAAACCTGCATGCAGAATTTTAACTTTTTTTTCTGGAATATATTTATAAATAGATAAATGGATCTGTACTGTGGTCCACAGCACTCAATAAACTCGAAGGAGTGCCAGGGAACATTGTACAGTGCAGAGAGACTTGGGCAGTGAGTGAGCAGCAGACTTGCTCTGTTTAATCAGCACTCCATTGTATGTCTCAGGGCCTTTCCACAGGAGTTAATGGCTGAACAGACTTCTGATGGCACAATTTTTCCATTGTAGTGCTTTCTATGCTACTCTGCTTTACCATTTTGCTATAAATTAACTTAAAAGAGTCAAGTTTACTACTGTCAAAGCATGCTGTGAAAAACCTCACTATTGAAACTGTTTAGCTCTTTGCGTGAGGAAGAGTGGAACTGGAAAGTATAGAAACAGGAATGAATGTAGCAGTCAAAATATTTGGAAGGACTGTCAGTTTTTGCATTGGGATGTATATTTTGAGGGATGTACAGCATTCAAAGGGGGCAACACACTCAAATCATTTGCTCTCAAAACATGTAAAATACCTGCTATTGATTTGGTATTTGCCAGTGTGCAAGACTTTATAAGCACCAGTGTGATGTGGTAGATAACTAAGCTGTTCTCTGCATGTGGGTAGGTAGGACAAAATGCTAAAAGTATATGAGCAAGCTATGAAGTACCTTTGTAGACTCAGATAAAGGTCTAAGCTTCAGTTTAGACAAAATTAACCTTCTAAAGAGAACAACAAGGAAGTAGCTGTCCTTTTCCTGGTGTCCTTGCCAAGCACAATAGATACAGTTATCAGCATTCTTGCCAGTAATTCACCTATTATCTCAGTTTAAAAAAATGTCATTGTTTCAAGGACAGTTTTTACTATACTGGAGAATATTCCTATCAGGTTGTGGTATCTGGGTGCAATCTCACCATTCAGACAAGAGGAAAGGAAAATCACTTCTCTGAAATGGCCAACCTTAGTGCTGTAGCATTAGAAGCCCTCTTTGGGGAGCTAAATAGAAAGAAATGGCAAACAGAAGAGGGTTGCTAAGAAACAATTTCAAGTTGCTTCCAGATTTTATGAAAAAAAGGACACACCCACAAAACTGAACTAATCACTTTGAAAAGGAAATGATCAGATGATAGCTATTCTTCTATTAGCCAACAATACTGGTTTACTAAATAAGGAAATAAGAGCTTGACCCAGTATAATTAAAAAACATGGATGGGGGAGGCGCTCCTTTCAGTAAAGCTTCCACTTTAATAGCCTTAATGCAGAATCACTGAAACAAGTTGCACAGTAAATTGGGTGTGTTGTATTGGTGAGCATCAGGTAGAAAATCCATAATAAAAATCTGCTTTGATGGAGGAAGAGTTCGTGATGTCCCTGAAGGTGTTTAAAAACGGATTGGATGAGTCGCTTTGTGCCATCGTTTAAATGGCAAGTGGGTGCCAGTGTTGGGTCACAGGTTGGCATAGATGATCTCAGAGGTCTTTTCCAAACTTGTGATACTGTGATACTGTGACAACTGATGTGTGATATGTGCAGATGTGTCCCGTAAGGCAGGCCCACTCCCAGTGTGTTATCCGTAGCAAAAGATGTTCTCAGCTTCCACTTTGCAGCTATTAAATAAGAGAAGAGTGTCAAACTCATGGTTCCCACCATTCTCCTGCCCCTGCCGCGTCACACGCTGCACACAGGGCTGGTGCTGGCAGGAGCGTAGGGGCAAGGAGCTCTGTGCTGCCGCAAGGGAGAAACAAGGGGAGGGCTGGATTCGACCCGCAGGCCGTGAGCTTGACACCCCTGGTATAAGAGAACAACCTGTAGCTTGTCCCAGATACATTTTTCCTTAATGCAAACAACCTCAGGTGTTTGATTTTCTGTGTTACTTAGCAGCATTTCTTCATGTTTCTACTCAGCTTAGCCTATTGTTAGAGTTTGGCTTTACTGATGGGTTTGGTTTTCCTTTGTTTCTTAGGCTTCTAATGTTGTGGATTTTCTCATCCAACGTGTATGAAGGACTATTTTAATGTATCTTAATATCTACCAACAAAAGGTCAGAAATGATACAAATCGGTTCATTAATAGCTGATGCCCAAATAAGTCCTTTTTTCAATATAAAATCTTGCATTCATCACAACTTTCTACAAAAAACATAGCATATGAACCAGTAAATGAACAAAAAATGCAGATAACTGGGTGCAATTTAGAAGAGTAGAAATGAAATGCCCAATATGGCTTTGGTCCTGTAACACATTATGGTTACTTTAGTTTGTATTTAATTAACTCAAAAATATATCAGTATCATTACTCTGTCCTCCCATGTTCTTCTTAATACAATTATAATTTTATTCATCTTTGTCTTTGTCAAACCTTTTTTTCTACCAAACCAAGTAATATGTTTCTTATTACACAGTTATGTTAAAATGTAAAAAAAAAATTAAATAATTATGTGACACACATTTTGCATCCTCCAACAGTTAGAAAATTTCCATTTTTAACTAACAGCAACAACAGAAAATATGTGCAATGTTTACATGTGTGAAGACAGCCTAACTAAGTCTATGCTAATTAATGCTTAATGCAACTTCTTTTGAAGTATTTCAGTTAAAGGCATTTGGAAGGGAATTTGAAATACTAGTTCACACATAAGAAGATAGTTATTTTGACTTCTTTTTATTCTAAGGACTGGACCTCCTTTTGACTGTGGGGTGAAAAAAGTTGACATTCTTCAAAGAGCAATTTCCTTTTATTAAAATCTTCTACAGCCAGAGAAACACAGCTTTCATTGAGCTTTATGCCATTTGAGTCATGTGCTCAGTGGATGATTGATCAACACTTAGTCAAGCCTAGACCTGGTAAACTAGCAAAGCAACATGATGAATGGAAGCAAAAATGTATTTGAAAGTGTAACTCCTTTTTTATCATCAAAATGAAGGAAAATACTACATCAGACTCTCAAATCCAAGGTAAACTACCAAGTTGAACGTGGCAAAGTTTAATTTGAGGTTATTTCTGACTATTCCAGGAGCCAGCTACTAGAGGGATTCATAATATGCATATATGTGTATGTATTTCACGTAAATGGACTGTCATCCTTATCAGGCAGTGAGGGTACAGTACAAGGCTGTTGAAAGTGTTTCCATTGGCATGAGGGCTGAGCATTCCTGTATGTGTGGTTGGCCATGTGAACATATACCTGTGCTCAGCCTCACTGCTGGCTGGACTGGGGAGCACAGGGCTGTGGTAGACTGAGCTCTATCAGGCCACCGGGCTTGTCAACTCCTAACTTTTGTAAATCCTCTAAACATCATTGGGTTGCTGTTGACAGGGAAAGTAACACAATATGGTGATTCCAAAGAATTTTGAATGTTTTCAGTAGAGCATGTCTGAAAGCTTTATACACAAATCATGTCTTTTTTATACATTTGGTTAGAATTTTTATTTTAATTTGCATGCATACAGTTACTGGAGGTATACTCATATTGATTAAAAAATAACTTTTACAGTAAGTGTGATTTTAAATGAATGGCAATTGTGTCCCTTGATGTGTACTCACAGGAGACTTCTCAGAGTTTGTACAGGCTCACATACATTTCCTGTATCCGAAGAAAAAACATTTTCATGTAAGAAAATCCTTTGGTAGAGTTGAGGCATTATTTTGTTTGTTGGATACTATTGCCCCCTGGAGGACATTTCTCAATTATCACAACATTAGAACTTAAATTAAAACTTACAAATGTTTGCTATTATAAACAAAATATTCCCTTTGGCAATTAAAAATGTAGTGATTTTAATTAAAAGGATTTATGATCTTATCAGAGAAATAACTGATTTCTTACTATGCTAATGATTTTTCTACACTTGCTGTTTAGATTTGCAAATTACTAGACAGTAAAATTTAATTGCTTTTTAAGGGAGATGAATATTTATTTTTGAATACAATAGCTGGGAAAAATGAGGATTTTGTGAAT
Source organism: Dromococcyx pavoninus (assembly GCA_033558185.1). Lineage (NCBI taxonomy): Eukaryota > Metazoa > Chordata > Aves > Cuculiformes > Neomorphidae > Dromococcyx > Dromococcyx pavoninus. Next base: position 121,682 of record JAUMJL010000676.1, on the reverse strand, counting down.
ATGTGTGTGTAGGCAGCATGGATAATTGAACCAGGGAGTGCAAGATTGTGTATGTGCACGTTTCTACACGGTGTTACTATCGCTGTTGTAAGTGCAAGAAAAAGCAGTTCAAGGCTCTGAGTAGAGACAGCCTGTACTGCATTCATGCTTTGTATCTGCTGATTGCCCCTGGCTGGAAATAGAATTAATGTCAAAGTCAGCACATTGAGATAAGAGTTTTTATTGGCCATTGATGTTAAGGGTTAGACACGAACACACTCACGTGTGTCCCTTTTCCAGGTTAGTGATGGCCCGTTGATCAGTCAAAGCCAGGTCAAATCAGTGACGTAGTGCAGTGGTAGGCACTTTGCATAAGAAAATGGTAATCATTCTGAGATTCCCATAGATGGTATATGGAGGATGTCCGAAACCACAGCAATCCATCCTCTGAGACTACTGGGCTTTGCCCATCTTTCCCGTGGGCGAAGGCGGAGGTGTTAAACAGAAGTGGGAGAAAGACGTACTCTGACAGCCCTCCCCCAAGGCCATCAGAGTTTGCTAAACTTATTATCCAACCGTTGGTGAAGGCGTGCACCATGGCCTCAGCTGCGGTAGAAGCAGCCGATTGCATCCGTGGGCCACCAGCGGTACTACCAGTGGCTGGTGAGGCGCACTGATCCGACTGGGGCAGAGATCAACTTAGTCACCCGAAGGCGTCTGGCGGGACCATGTGGAGGTGTGATCTCTGCAGCTAAGCCCAGTTGTAACTAGACCTGAGAGAGTCATAGTTACTCACACCAAGCAGGCAGTTACCCAGACCTCACATCCAGCTCCTTCTCCACTGCATGGCCTCCTGGTGAGGAAGCCCTGCTGCGCTGCATACAGGGAGCAGACAGTGAGTCACACCCCTAGGGTGTCTCACAAGCATCCTGAAGTGGAAGCTAGATTTCTGCATTTGCATAAAATATAGTGTCCCCTTCATTTCTGTGTCTGCTAGAGCCTTTGAGCTCATTACAAGAATTTGGTGGACTGACATCCTGCCTAGATAGCAAGAACTGTTAGTTCTTGGCCATTAGTCTGTACTACTGAGCTAATTGCATTGGTAGTAGTTAATGGGCCTTCCCATGCAGAAAGAAGTTTCTTTATGTGAATAAGAGCCTCTTTCTAAGTATTTGTTTCTTATAGGTGTTGCTTATCGCTGACACTATTGGTATGAATTAAGTATTAATTTACAAGTCTAACTGTTTACATTTGGCAATTAGTCTCTTGCCTACAGTTGTAATTAAACTGTTTTTTTCTTCATAAATACTGGACCTCCCTGCATTCTTTCTCTACTGATGCTCTGCTTTCTGCTGCCTCCTAAGCTACACAGAGTGCTGGAGTTAACTCTTGCTGTTCTTCCATGAGCTTCCTGCCCCAGAGAGTGCCAGCATTTCAGGAGGTAACCATGCCAGCAAAGAAGCAACCCAATACTAGTGCAGCAAGTAAAAGAGCTATCTGTGAAGGAAACAAGACAAGAGCAACATTTGGTACTGCATCTCGTATGTATTGCCTAACTCCAGTGAGGCCATTGTTGCTGATGATTCAGTGAGGCATGCAACATTTACAGCCACCCAGTTCTAGACGCCTTCTCAAGATTTGACTGTTACTTCCCATCCTCACACATATCCTGTGCTGCAGGAAGTCCAGCAGCTTTCTGGATAGGCATATGGAGAGCATTTGTTTCTCCTGGTAAACTTTTCTTTGTGTGAAGGCTGTAAGCATCCCTCCTTCTCTAGCTCTTCATTTTCTTTCTCTCCTCAGCATGGATTCAGTACTAGCTCTCTGAGTGCAATTCACATTATGGTTTGTAAATTTCATGCAAAATGTAATCCAGTCTGTTGCACTGAGCTTCATTAGTACTTCAGGTAAACTGGGTGACAGCCTTAGAACTGCTAAAAAGCACAGGAAGGGTGTCTGTTAAGTAGTGCAACAACTGGACTGGCACTGGTTATTTTCCGTCAGTAGTATCAGTACCACATACAGTACATGCAAGGATAATATAACAGGGTAATATCCGTTCAAGTTATCATTGCTTTTTCTGGGCTCAGGCATGAACAAATGTTTCATACAAGCTGAGATGCCAGGAATATGTAGTGAAAGATCTCTTGATATGTTCCCTAACTAAGTAAAAGGATAAAATTTCCCTCCAGTTGAAATATTCAATCCATGACATAGCTCATCAGTGCTGTTATACTAAAAAATATTTAAATTTTGAAGATGAGCTGATGGGTTGAGTCTTATCATATGTTATCTTGTATATCTATATACTTCCACCTTGTTTTTACATGTTTTCTGGATACATTAATTGTAAAGTTTAAACAGTTACATGTAAACCAACAGAAACTAGCTATTTCTACTCCTTCCAAAATTCTAGCTTTAGAAATAAAGACATGCATAGACAGAAAATTATTGAGGTTGTCCATAACAGCAAATGGAAAAGTCCTTAACTCTCCTGCCTCTCTACAGGTTCCCTCTGTTTCTTCCTGGCAGCTCCCAACCTGCATCACCATACCTAATCCTCCATCCAGGCTCCTCCTTATCTCCTTAAGGTAGTTTCAGCAGACAGGGTTTTTTTTTCTCCTTAATCCACTGTCCCCACCTCCTGAGTGAACATCCTTGTCCAGTAAATGATATTTCCCCCCAGCTGCCTCCTGCACTCCTGCTACAGAGGTGCCAGCACAACCCGGACAGCTGGGAGTCCTGGCTGAGCCCCCAGCCCATGGGTTTAAAGCAACCTCTTTCCAGGCAGAGGCAGGGAAGGAGACCAGCAGAGCAGAAGGATGCAGCAGGGAAGGAAGCAGGCACTTCCATCCTATAGACAAGTCAGCTTAGAGGCAGGTAGGATGTACAGCTCATCCTTTAGGGAAGTTCTGGCAAAGTCCTGCCAAAATTATCAGAGTAGGTCTGGGTGATGGACCTTAGATTGGGGTGGAAAGGAGCTTTTGAGAGACAGGGGGTGGTGGGCAGGGGAAAGTTGCATGAGGTTGAAAATGGGTGAAATATCCACCTGCTATCCTCTTGGAACAGAAAAAAAAAAGTCTGTTCGTTATTTGCAGACAAGAGGTTTTAAATGGTTAAAGAAAAATCAATATTTTTGCTTTCAAAATGTCATGTTTCCCTTAGTATTCTTGAGACTTTGGTCATGACAACACTTGAGAAATAAAGCCTGAAGTTAGTGAGGCCTCCTGTGCCCAGAAAGGGACTCAGGACTGAGGCTGGAGGAGAGTAACTAAAGTCAAGGTGAATCAATAGCACTGTCTGTGAGATGAGCTTGCTTGGCTCACTCTCTGGTGAATGTGAACGGAGAGACTTTACTGTAATGTTTAACACGCAGAAAGCACTTTCCCATTAAAGTCTTTGAGAAAGCTGAACGGCTTTTATAGGGAGAATAAGGATTGAGATAAAATGAGGTGTCTCCCCACAAGACACAGGCAGTCTTGAAGGTAAATAATTCTGGTGCTGACTTGTGCTATATATTACTTTTGTTTGTAACAGAGGGGGAGAAAGGTAGATCTTAAAGATATATTGCTTTAGAGAGGAGAGGAAGTTTAAATAGCCACTTCTGTATGGAATATGCTCTTTTGCTGTTAAAACCTCTGGTTTTTGGAATAGGACTTTAATAGTGACCACAGGGAAGGTTTAGACTAACCACGGTAACTTTGACAGATTATCCCACCTTCTGTTCCTGCTTTGACCACAAAATGCAATACCTAACAGGCCTAGAGGCAGTGATGAGATGAGAGTCGCCATGCATGCATGCTGAGTGTTATTTACAGTTACAGGAATATGAATAAAGCATGCTCCAGAAAGCCGCTAATTGTCGTCAGTTACAAATACCACAGCAGGAAGGAGAATTAAAACTGGCAAGCAGTTTCTCATGTTGGTGATGAAGAGCAAGTACAGCCACAAAAGGAATATTTGAGAGAGAAAAAGGTATTTGTAAATAACAGTGAGGAGGAATTATAGATTGGAGGAACCACATGCTGACCGCAGTGCAGCCTTGGGGCCATCTGTGCTGCCAGCAGGGCCATAGTCTGTCTTTGTCTGCCACTGGGACTGGGTGGGTAGATGGAAGATGTCACAGCTATGCATATGTCTGAGAAAATTGGTAGGGCTTTTCTCCAAAGTAAAAAGGGGAAAAAAATTGAAAAGTATTTAATTGCACAAAAAGGTGGCATGCATTGTGAGGCACCAATAACCTGATCCTTAAAACTCCAAAGAGTCACTAGCTCAGTTCAGGAGTATTGCTTTTGCTGGGCCTAACTTACTTAGCCCAGGAAAACCCAAGCCTCTACACAGTGCTTCTGGTCTAAGACAGTGTAACTGACTCTGGAAGGAAAACACACAAGACCTTTGGAAGGTCTCTTTCCATAAATTGCTTCCAATGAATTATTTACAGTTTACATTAGCAGCTGCACCCTACCATTAAACTTCATGAGGGTTGGAGTGAACCGCTGCATCCTACGCAATAATTTTTCACCTTTACATGTACTATGCTGGTTTGTTCCTGGCTGTTCACTAAGCAAGGAACTTTATTTTTTTATGCAGCCACAGGGCAAAATGCCATTACTTGTCCGAACAATTGTACTTTTGTTTGTAGTGAAATATTAACATTATTTTTTAAAAGCTAGTTTACTTTTGCTTTACGGGTAAGGTGGGAGGAAGGGAACTTGGTCTCACAATAATTTAGAATATTAGTTTATTTCAGAGATGTGGTTATAGCTACAGCGCTAATGGCTCATGGCATAGATATTTTTGGGGTAATACCTATAATGGAGAAAGTTCCATGTCTTCATTCTTATGCTAACATGGGGACTTGTGCAACTGTTAGATCAAAGATTTCAGGAGCTGCCTCTGCTTAGAGGCTGGAGTAGGGTTATGCTGTTAAGGCTGGGATTTTCTTACTTACAAGGTGACACAACTGAAATAGAGATTGTACCTGGAGTTTGATAGGACGTATAAGGCTTTCCACGTAGGGTTTAAAGTAGGCAAGGTCCTATGCAAGAGGCTTGAAAGGAGTCCTATATTCCATAGCCACATCTGGATGAATACAAAGACTAGTGAGGACAAAAGTAACATCAGATTTTCCTGTAATGCAAAGTGTGGGTATGTTAACCTGAATCCATACACCTGGGTGCCGGTGACTGAATGAAGTTGGCATGGCATATGTACCTGGAGCAGCTGTATATATTTAACCTCTCCCGTCTTTCAAACCGAAACACAGAGCTTGGTGGTTCCTTCACACAGTTTCACAGCAGGGGGGATATGTCTGTGCTCCTCTTTATGGACCCCTCCTTCTTGGTGAGATCTAAAGTAAGGATTTCCAAACTGAGGCTGAATCAAAAAAAGTTATGATTCACTTGGGAGTGAGCCTGATGAACAGGGAGAGATAAGCGGCACAAGCCACCTGCATACAGTGCTAGGACACTGTTAGCTGCCTTTGCCTTAACTATCTTGCACGTGTTGTTTGTTTCTGACTTATACAAAGGTACAGCATCCAAGTGTGTTTTGTAAATTGACAAATGACAAGAAATAAGGTGGCTGCTTTTCTGATTTCTCTTCCTGATAAACAAGGTTTCCCCTTCCCCCTGCTGCTCAGCAAAAGAAAACAGTATTCCCTGGGCCAGAATTTTGCTTTCCTCCAGCTCTTCATAATATTTAGCTCACAGCAGTTAATATTATTAGTCAGAGATTTCCAGTTTAAGTGTCATAAAATACTGATTATAGTAAGGTAGTTGATGTCTCTCTCTGGGTGTACAGCTCAGGATGCTACTGAAGTCCTATTGGGCAGAAGTTACTAAGAACAAGAAAGGTGTTTTGTCGTACTCTGGAGGAGGTTAATTAGAAAACATGTCACATTATTGGGGAACAGAATTAATTTCATTACATTAAAAAAGTCCTGAATACATCTGGAAAATAGCTGATAATCCCAATAGCAAATTATGCATAATTTGATACAAGATCACTCAAATTTATGGTTACATGGCAACAGCACATTTGCTGACTTTTGAGTAAGAGTAATGACTAAGAGCTGGGCAGAGAGCAGCACAGAGTATCCATGGGGCAGAAAATGCCTTGTTCTGGTTTCCTGGGAGGAAGGTCTGATTATTTCAGGGAGTAAAAGAGGATGTTCCTATGGAAGGAGATTTACTGGTTGTTCCTTGTTTCCACTCAGCAAAATATATCTCGAGATTACTTTCCCAAGGATACTATTTGTCAGAGCTTACTTGCTTGCCCTGTGTTTAAACTCTATTCCACAGTACTAATGGGCTACATTCTTTATTCTCTGTATGGGTTTATAAATAAATAGTTCTTGTCAGAGACATTATGCACATAGACTTACATGAACTTAGAGTTAATGTGGCTTTCAGCCACCTCTCTACACCTGTCCTATGTGAAGATATATTTCAAGAACTATTTTCCTGCCAGCTGCTGAACTGGTGATAGATGGGATTTCATTAGTGAAGCAGATTGAATCCTGGTTGAATTGGTTGTTGGAGCTGGGGGTTATGGAAAATCCTTAGAGATGCATTTTAAGGTATGAAAAGCCACCAAGGAAAGGAGTGATATAAAGAAAGTCTTTATCTTTGTTATTGCTCAGAGCTGTGATAGTTGTCCCAAAGGTTAGGCTGGCTTTGGAACTACTGGCTTGAATGTATGAGCTGGTTTGAGCTAGCGTTCCCAAGCTCTCCAACCGCTCAGTCTGCCTCTTTCCCAAACCTTACCCCCATTTTCAAGGAAAAAAAATATAGAAAAAACAAACCCACACTAAATATATGTATTTCATGTATTTCCTACATAAAAAACCTCTACATACAGTCAGGGTATCATGCAAAACTCCCAAGAAAGGGGAAGGGAAAATGGGAAAAAAGAACAAAAAGGATCTATATGACACCTGGCATACAACTATAACACCCAGTAACTAACAAAGTAAAGAACTAGTAAAATCTCACCACTTCCCTTGAGGAAAGCAGAACAGCTAAATCCAACCCAGGACTCTCCCCCCACGCGTGGGCAGACAACAGCAGCTGCTGCAGGCCTCAGCCCAGACAGGACCAGCAGCAACGGAGCTCCTGCTCTCCAGCTTGCTGGAAGAAGAAGAGTGTACCCCATTATCTACACCTTATTTATATGTTGTGTTATGTTAAAGGAAGATATGGAATACTTCCATGGATCCTGATCTCCGTTGTTAAGGAAGACCTGTAAAGGCCAATTTTTTTAAGGAAGATCTGAAAAATCCAAAAGTCAATCCACTTCAATGTAGCAGAGAAGTCTTCTTGAGCTAACTACATGCCTTTTATTTTGTTTTATCTCCTTCCTTATAACACATTTATTAAACCTTGCATGTTGATGTAAAAAAGACATTATTACATCTGGCTTGCTACTGCCTGTTACTAAGAATGACTGGAGGCTGTCAGAGCTTCCTAGGGATTTCCCAATGCTGCGAAGTTGCGCTGGGGCTTTCAGGTTGTTCCTTCCCTGAGCTGCCAAGCCCAGTCTGGATTCTGGTAGCACAAGGAGGGGAGGCAGAGCCGCCTGGGCACCCGCTGCCCTATTCCGCTAGGGCATGCAACAGTGTGGTGAGCAGAAGGCTGGAACTCCCCGTGTAACTGTGAGGTAGTATGTGAGCTTCTAGCTGCCTCAAATGGTTATACAGGGGCCCTGTAATAAAAAGTAGGAAAAATGAAGATGATATCTTGCCCACACTGAAGAGGATTTTCTAGATTTCCAAGGGACCTCTGTTAAAACAGTATGTTTTTGTGTGTGAAGTAGTTCCTTTTGGCTGTGTTGGCAATTGCAACTTTTTTGCCAAATGGATCTTGCATCCAGAGCCTTTTGCTGTTGTAACATGTCAGGTAGGCCATGAAAAAGAAATCATATCTGCACTGACAGCACCTTTCAACGCTGAAGAGGAATGTCTATCATCACACACAGAGACGGGAGATGAGTAATAGACTTGAGGCCATATTCTGCTGCAGGTATGCAAAGGTGCTAAACAATAAAGTAGAGCATTTTGCTTAGGAAAGTCTCTCAGGGCTGCGGGATACTGGATGTGTGCCTATGTCCTTCTGGAAAGTAATACCATTAAGTCATGGAGAAGAGATAGGAAGACACATACTCTTCTGGGAAATGGCCTATTACATCTCTGTTTTTTCCGCTTTCAGTCCAGGGAAAATGTTGTGTAATGCAGGTAGTAGATGTGTTGCATTTCCAAAATCAAAACTTGAAAAGTCAGTTCTTGCAGAAGTCACACTCAAGGTGGGTTCCTTAAGAGAACAAACCTGGCACTGGATATGATCGTGAGTGGAATCTGTGCTTCTGTGTTTCTGTGGGTCAGGAATTTGTAGCAGATTGTGTCCTGTCCCATCAAACTTTCATACCTTTAGTAGAATTAGGTAGTGTGAGACAATTCCTGTCAGGAAGCTCTGGCAAACAGAGTGCTCAGCTGCTCTGGGCCTTGCAGTATCAGCCTGAATGTTTGTGATAGGCAAAATTTTTCTCTACAAAATTTGATGCATTCAGGTTTGCACATAGGTTACATACTTGGAGTTTCCCAAGACCTTTCTCACCAAAATCTGAAAACTCTGGTGCTGAAATTCTGCTTGTTATTGCTTTGCTGACAGAATTGCTCCCTCGCTGCAGATACCTGAAGAAAAAACTATTTGTCTTTTCAAAAGAGGCTTAAAACAGGTTACTTGACTTATTTTTCTTTAAGCTGTTGTAATCAATTTGTGTCTGGGTATGATATATTTTCTTCCCCATCATTAGATCAACTTGCAGTCTTATCTTTGTGCCATAGTTTAAATCTTGTGAATAGGATCTCAATAAAAGACCAACCCTTTTTTTATAAGCAATATTTCTGTTTGTTGGGTATGTCGTGTAAGTATTAAAGTCTGAAAAGATACTGCACGATCTGCTATCAAACACATTTCTAAAGCAAAACTTATGGGACACTGAATCTTTACTTGTAATAACTGTCCCACATAAATTTAAGATGTGCCATCTTAAAGATCATAGACTCATAGAATCATAGAGTGGCTTCGTTGGAAAATAGCTTTGATGTCATTGAGTCCAACTATTCCTGTCCACTACCATATCTCTGAGCACTTCATCTACCTGTCTTTTAAACACCCCTATGAGCAGCCTGTGCCAGTCCCTGACAACCCTTTCGGTGAAGAGATTTTTCCTGATGTCTAATTTGAACGTTCCCTGGTCCAACTTAACAGCCATTTCCTCTCGTCCTGTCACTTGTCTCTTGGGAGAAGAGACCAACACCCACCTCACTACAACCTCATTTCAGGCAGTTGTAGACAGTGATGAGGTCTTCCCTTAGCCTCCTTTATTCCAGGTTAAACAACCCCAGGTGCCTCAGCTGCCTCTCATACGACTTGTGCTCCAGACCCCTCAACAGCTTCATTGCTCTTCTCTGGATGCTCTCCAACAGCTCAGTGTCCTTCTTGTACTGAGGGGCCCAGAACTGAACACAGTACTTGTGTGGCCACACAAGTGCTGAGTACAAGGACACAATCACCTCCCTAGTCCTACTGGCCACACTGGTTTTGATATAGGCCAAGAAGCCATTGGCCCTCTTGGCCACCTGGGCACACTTGCTGGCTCATATTCAGCCGCTGTCAGTCAACAGCCCCAGGTCCTTCTCCTCCAGGCAGTCTTCCTCAAGCCTGTAACACTGCATGGGGTTGTTGTGCCCCAAGTGCAGAACTCAGCATTTGGCCTTGTTGAACCTCATCGTATCGGTCTCAGCCCATCAATTCAGTCTGTTCAGATCCCTCTAGAGAGTCTCCCTACCCTCAAACAGATCAACCCTTCCACCCAGCTTCGAGTGATCCACGAGCTTACTAAAGATACACTCAATCCACTCATCGAGATCGTTGATGAAGATATTGAACAGAACTGGGCCCAACACTGAGCCCTGAGTAGCACTGTGTTCTTTTCAGAACAGAATGCAGAACTAACGCGATTGTATAGATTTTTTCATTCAATTTTTAAAATTGTAGCTGTTCTGTACCTGCTAGCAAGTACAATATTTATAATTATGCTCACCTGAAAGCTTGCTTTCACAACCATTATATGTTCATCAGCATGCTCAAAAGGAGCTGACATCAGTTCACGTATGGATGGTTCAGTTTCCATTCAGTGTATAGCCAGTGGAGAGTATTTCTTGAAACACAGACAGGAACCAAGCATGAGGATGTTTGGGGACAAAGTTCTTTATTTATAGAAATTACTACTCAGCAGAAATCATGAAGCCATGACAACCCATGCCCTGAAGTGGATCTGCCCATTGGCTTCTGCAAACGTGTTTTTGCAGGTAATATGGCAGAAGCTGAATGTGGCCATCCACATTGACTACTGTTCTTTCATGAGAATAGGACATTCCTCTCAAAATATTACTTTTTTCACACTGTGTACCATGTAGGAACTGGTTTCTTTCTGGCAATACAATGCAGTAACGATGCAGCTTGCACTCAGAAAAACTGTTTCTTACCAATTATTAAAAACTCTCAAATTACATCAGTGGTAAAACTCTTGTTGCCTGAGAGGAACTATCTGGCCAAACCAGAATATATCTAAAAACTTCAGCATATAATCTTGTAGGCAAGAATGTCAAATCTGCTCCTACCAGTAAGTATCTAGATCTTGCCAATTCAGACCTCTAACAAAGACACTATTAAACAAGTTCAGGAAAGATTTCAGTATTCCTGCCCATTACACATCTTTGCAGAGATTTACTGTTACCCGTATTTTTTCTGCAGCAGATCATTTTGCCAGCAATGTGCACAAGGAAGTGAATTTGACCCTAAAAAAAAATATCCGTAGTTTTAACCAGAACCACTTATGATGAACTTATAAAGAAAAAACTTTTGCCATTACTTCTTCAAAACACAGTGTAGTTTCTCTGAATTGATTCCTACTCATTTTCTTGTCATGGATATGTCATGAAGAAATAGACTCAAAGTAAGGAAGAATGATTTAGGCAAGGCATTAAAAAAAGAGATAGTGAAGCACTGGGACAGATTGCCTGGGGAGCCTGTGGATAGTGTTTCATGTTTGTTTTATCTCGTCTCAGACAAGACAAGCATTTGTAGGGAATGACAGAGATAGTGATTTTGCCCTGAGAAAAAGAGTGGATGGTCTCTTGAAGTCTCTTCCAGATTCCTGCCATCCTCCCCTCTCCTGTGATTTATGTTGGCTCGAGGATTCTGACTGCCCTCTCCTATTGGAGAGCCCCTCGAGTCACAGACGTATCCTTACAGAGGTAGAGGTCAGTGCTCATTTTATTGTGCTTCCACATGTTACTTTATACTCACAATCTGTGTTCACACGCTACAAGTGTACATATAATTGGCTACTACATGCTGTCCATTTGGTATATTCTCTATCTTAATTGGTTATAAGTTTCTGTCCATGCGCTGTTACCTGATACCCTGCAGCCCCCCCTTCTTTTGCAGCTAAAACCTCCTGTTTCACATTCTCTTTCTTACCTATCAGCTAACATTCCATTTTCTCATAACATGCCAAGGTCACTGTATCTTTGTCGTTTGGCATGTAGGCAGGGTTGTGCATACAGGCCTCAAGGATCACAACATGCCCTGATTCTTCTAAAATATTTTCTACACTCTCCTATTTTCTTAACTGTGTGTTATGGAGATCTCATATAATTGTTGGGTATTTGCGTGTAATAAGCTGCTTTTCATTTTTTTTGATTTTCCAACTACATTTGGTTTCCAACTACATACCTGAAATAGCATATGACCTTGTTAAACCACACTTCAGTAAACCGTAGTTCATAATAAATAATGCAGTTTTGGATTTGGAGTTCAGCAAAGAACAAACAGATGTCATACTACTGTCCTGCCAAAGAAAGACATAGTAGACTTGAGCTCAAGGGCTTTAGAGGCCAGTCAGTGGCCAGTGAGCCATCCCCTGAGCCATGAAGTGTATGGGTTGGATCATAGAAAGGGTATAAACTACATCTGGGTGGTTTTCATCCCCCAGTCTGGCTGATTTGCAGACTATGCAAATCCTCACTCAGCAGATGAACAAAGGAAGAGAAGGAAAAGTGCTTCTTTCCATAGTGGGTAAATCACCCATGTCACTCCACCCTTCAATTGTGTTGCTTGAAGCCAAGCTTCTGTTGACTCATGAAGACAAAGGAACAGTTGTGTTTCCCTGTGACACCAAAATGCCTTTTTCTGAAGAATTTTACAAAACCTCCAGAGTGTAATTAGAGGGTTATTATCTCTTTAATGCATGTATGCATAAATATATGGGAATATGCCCAGAGGTAATTAAGCTTACAGGCCAGGGCTGTGTGCTGCAACTCTTGTACAGGTAGTCCCCTGACTTTGTAATGAACGTTTGCCACAGAGAAAGTAAGAAGGCCTCAGTAGGACTTGTAAATCTTATGCCACACTACCTTCTCCTACCATCAAAGAGTGTTAATTTCTGAATACAAAACATCTGTGTATTTTATGTCACTGAAGGCACAAGTGACAAGTGTTTTTCCTGCAAGCAGAAGAGAGATGAGACTGTGACAAGATTTTTCTTCTCTTAGCAAAGGTTGAGTCGGTCAGTTTGAAAAACCTTCTACTACTTCACCACTCTTCCTTTGTCCATGGAGCACCCATTGGTGCTGACAAGTACTGGCTTAACAGTAGGAGTACGTGGGTTTAAGACAGCAGATGGTCATATCATAAAAATCACCTTAAGAATCAACTGAAAATATTACAAGGGCTAAAGTGAATTAAAAAAAAAGTGACACTTTGCAACCATCAAGGTCTATATTTATATCTTGCTGCTATGCAGGAACCAGTGTCTGAAACTGGTGGTTGCATTCGTAGTGAGTGAGCATGATTGTGTGTGTGAGGTGGGGGTTTTCTGCTACTATACACCAGAACTATAAATGCAGGTAGCAGGTGGTGAGGTCCTGCCACAACCATGCGTTTACTCTGGCTCCTCACTCAAAAATAGGATTTGGGGAAGCAGGAATGAGTGTGTGGGGATGTCGCAGGTTCTTGGGTTTTGCACAAGGTGCATCTAACCTGTTATTATTGTTATCAGTATGAAGCAAGATTTTTTTTTTTGTTTTGCCCTGAAAAGTAGTCCCAGGCTGTGGCTTCAGCAGCCGGCAGTGTGAGCCCAGCTGAGTTGTGTAGACTCCCATAAAGAGTCCCATAAAGAGTGTCTTGCTTCCAGCAGATGTCCCAGATACCAAGCCATTCAATCCCACCACAAAAATAGTTGCGTAAAATATTGTGCGTTAGCTCTGGCCTGACAACAATGGAACTGTTCCGCTTTGCTGGGTGGCTACAAACATCCCACTAGGGCTGTGGCTCATGTCCAGCAAGCCTTCTCTCTCTATGGGGCAGTGAGGTAGCTCTCTGTGAGAATGAGAAAGGGAAGAGATATGGGGGATTTTTCCTTTCTTTTTTACAGTTGTGTCTATGAAAACTGACACCTGTTTTCCTAACTGACTGCTGGCCACTAGCTTTGCTGCCAGGACTTTTGGGAGAGGGAATGAAGTAGAGTGTAAGGCTTCTGACACATTTTTGGAGTGTTGCTGTGCCTTCAGAAAAATAAGGACCTACAGCCAAACCCTCAGCTGGTGCCAATTGGCAGAGGCCTGTGATCATAGCACCAGGAAGCCGATTTACACCTGCTGAGGAATTGGCCCCAGAGAAGAAGTGTGAAGGAAGCAGTCTTTTGCATTGCACAACACAAGATGGTGAGGAGCCTACAGACTCAAGAGAGTGTCAAGACTGCTGTTGGCCTTCTTGATATCAGTTTCTCTTTTTGATGTCATGCATTTCCAGCCCATGGCCTCTCTAGGCCTTGCTGGGAGCAGAGCTGGGCTGTTGCAGAATTTGAAGATGGTAACAACTACTGACAACTGCACACATATATTTTTCAGAAAAATAGTTCCTTAAAAATCATGCCACAAATTATCTCAATTCGACAAAACAGTCCCACATGGATGAGTCAGTGAAATCATGCAAGAAGGCTGCTATCGAAGACAAAAAGTTCTTAGCCAAGAGACCTTCTGTTTGTTTCAGTGGGTTTCAGACCTGACTGAAAACTGGCTCTGCCCTTCTTGTCCTTCCTCCTGGTTTTATTGGATGTGTACTGTTAATCTGAGCTGTGGAAGTGAAACCACACGTATGGAAGTAGTAATCTCGTACTCTCATCAGTGAGGCAGAAGCATGCAGCCCAGCAACCTCAGTACTTCTCCTGGAACACTGTGTGTGTGATAAAACTTGCACTGCTTGACTTGTAGGCAGAGTGAACTAAGTTAATCCTTCTTGGGAAGTTCAAAAGTTGCACCCACATATGGTGCCCCAAGTCTGCCTCCATTGGCTTGCACTGCCTGAGAAATATAAGGTGTGAAAAACAGGTGTCAGCTATTCTGACACAGGTTGAAAAATGTCACTGTTTCTGAAGACGGATGTATGTTACTTTACAAGCTGTAACATGGTGGAAAATGAGCACTTGCACTCTCCTGCTTTTCATAAGCTGTCCTCTCTCAGTTTCCAGTGTCCAGGACTCTGGGATCCTCTTCAGTGTATCTGCAGGTGTGAGCTTCCCTGGCTTCCATCTGCAGCAACAGCACATGGTTTTTACAACCTTGCCAGTCTAAAAGAAGCAGTGTTTTTGTGGTGCACTGGCAGGTTGTTTGTTTGTTCATTTGTTCTAGAAGAATCTTCAACCACAGCATTTTTTTTTCCATCTTCTAGGGGGAGCACCCTAGGCCAAAAGTGGAAGAATAAGAATTCAGAGAAAATATAGCAGGTTTATGTCTCCCTAAGTCTGTAGAGCCAGAAAAATAAATTGACTGCCAGTATGAAAATATCCATGCAGAAAATAACTGTTCATCCACTCACACATCCCATCTCTGGCTTGTGTTTAAACCAGAACAAGCAAGTGGTGCTAGAGCATCCTCTTTCCTAGCTACCAGTCAGGCTCAGAAACTTGCCAAGCTGAAGGCTGGTGCCTCTTTATCTTCAGTGGCCCTTTTAAGGACCTTCTCTCCCTGGCTTTCACTAGTTGCTTTTGGAACCTCTTTATATTTCTGTTATGTAAAGCATCTCGTGTGGGTGAGTTTCAAAACTTCACACTATGAGGACAGAGTAAGGTGCTGTCATTCCTCAGCCTGCTGCAAAAACATGGAAGCACAGAAAGCACAGGAAAACAGCAGCCTCACCACACCGTGTCAGCATTCAGCACTGATACAAAAATCACAGATGCCATGTGGAGTGGGATTTGTCTGTGCCATGGAGCAACAACATCTAGTACTAAATAAACGTTTGAAGGATAGACAGAAGGTGAAGTTACTGAATACTTTCTTTGCTTCAGACTGCTAAGTCCAGCCCTCAGAAACCCTAAGACCTGGAGGAAAGAGAGCGAGTCTGGAGAAAGGAATATTGTCCCTTGGTAAAGGAGGATCTGGTTAGAGATCATTCTGAAAAACTGGACACCCACAAATCTCAAATCTGTGGGCCCTGATAGGATGCACCCAAAAGTGTTAAGGGAGCAGGCAGATGTTACAGCTGAGTTGACCTCCATTATAATTGAAAGATGATGAAAAACAGGAGAGATGCCTGAGGACTGGAGAAAATCCAGGGTCACTCCAATTTTCAAAAACGGTAAGAAGCAGTACCTAGGAAACTGCAGGCCAGTCAGCCTCAACTCCATCCCTGGAAAACTGAATGAGCAACTCGTTCTGGATATCGTCTCTAAGCGTCAAAAGGAAAAGAAGGTTATCAGGAGTGGTCAACATGAATTCACCAAGAAGAAACCATGCTGGACCAATCTGACCACCTTCTTTGATGGCATTACTGGTTGGATAGGTGAGAGGAGAGCAGGAGATGCTGTGTACCTTGACTTCAGCAAGGCTTTTGACACTGTCTCCTATAACATCCTCATAGCTAAGCTTAGGAATTGTGGGTTAGATGAGTGGACGGTGAAGGGGGCTGAGAACTGACTGGATGGCAGAGCTCAGGGGGTTGTGATCAGTGGCACAGTCTTGTTGGAAGCCTGTAGCTAGTGGTGTTCCCCAAGGGTCAGTACTTTATTAGGAACTAGTTCTGCTTCTAAAAACTGTTTTCCTGATCTATATTAGCTACATTATATTATTTCCCTCCACAGACAAAATTACATTTATCTCAAACTTGATTTGATTCAATTATCTAGGAATAAATGATCTTGTTTTGGCATGTTTCAACAAGTTGAGCCATTGGCACATTGTTCCAACATCCTTCTGCCTACAGAAGACTGTTCACAGTTCAACTCTGATCTAGAAGTCTATGAGGAAAGATACAGGTGCTTTATGATGAATGTCCAAACAGAGTTGTTGTTGCTTATTTTTTTTCACAACATGCCAAAACATTTGGGGGCATGGGTTTACAAGAAATTAAGTAATTTTTATGTCTAATATACTTGCATACAAAATGTAAGTGTACCATATGCTTTTTTTTAAAAAATATGTATGTCAGATCACATTTTAGATGCTTGTGAGAATGCTTGTCTTCTGTCATCACATTTAGATGCTTGTCTTTAGATATCTATTGTTACTCAAGGTCCTAAATAGCTTCTGTCCTTGTAGCAAGGTATTTGCAAGCCATCACTTCTGTGCTGTCATTCAGACCAACAGAAAACATAGATGCTGGCATGCTTGAAGTACAAATAGGACCAAGATTTCATCACTTACCACTGAACACCTTTACGAACAAATGCAATGATCTTCTTGAGATGTTCTCATTTATACCGTAGGTGAATTGTCCCATGTTTTTCTTATGATAGCTCAAGTACTCGGTCCATTTTCAACCAGCTGCACAGTTCTGCTTCAACCAGAGACTATTATTTCAATTATTATTTCAAATATTATATTTAAAAATGAGTTTCTAGCAAAAGAATGAGAAAAAAATTAATAACTAAGTATCAACGTTATTTTTGTACCTTATTTTATCAAAATGCAATATTCTTCAATGTCAGTCCATAAAGGCGAAAGCTTAACTAGTATTTAAATGCACATACTTGACCTGATTTGCTGAGATACTAAGCATACAATGGCCAATTTCACAAACTGCAGTCTTAGTATTACGCTCTCTTTGCACTATGCTTTAACCTTCTTTTCTACCTTGCTTTTCATAAAAGCAATTACTTAAACCACATATCCCAGCTGAAAGCACTGAGCACAACCAGACTTAAACAACCGAAGAGGATTTACATTGCAATTTAAAGTTTCCTGCTTAATTGCTTAGTTTTCCTGCATCCTGTTTAGTAAATAAAGTTGTTGTGTTAATAGCAGGTTGTAAAGTCTAAAAGTAGATGTAAGGACAGTATAGGACACCAGACTTTTAAAGCTACAGACTCGTTTCTATTCTAATCTATCAATAAAAAAAGTTACAATAAGGGTTATGTGTTTATCACTACTAAGGAAATTGACAACCCATTTTAAAACACACTGCAGCTTGCAGAGGAAGAGGTTGACTTTTCTTCACTGTCAGGCAATGGTTCAGACTTCAAACATCTTGGTGAAGGTAAAGAGCAAAGAGAGGGAGCTGGGCACCCTCTCCTTTAAACACTTCTACAGAGAAGCACTGTGTTAGTTAACAAGCAGATTCTTCTCTTCCCTTTCTGAGTGGCTAATGTTGACAAGATAGAGTTTCAGTTTTGACTGAACTAACTTCCAGGTATATCAAGAGCAAAGGTTAATTTGGCTGATGTGTCATACAGAGCCCTACAATATCTCCTGAGGCAGAAGGTGCTCCTTACAGAGTGTTGTTAAGGAGCTCAGAAATCAACAGGGCCTCCTCATTTTTCTGGTTATGGTCTGACAGCTGTTCTGAAAGCCTGCACTCTCTAGCACCAACTCAGGCATCCAGCAAATACAGAAATGGCAAAAGAAAGGTTGTTTCTTGTGTACCTACTTGAATCTGCCTGTTCCTGCTTACTAAATATTTCACTGGCCACCTCTCAGGAGCTGGGCTTTGTGCTGTATATTTACAGCATCTTGAAAATGCAGATCAGATCCAAATTAGGACCTTTTAAATACAGCTGCAATAATACTGATATCAGAACAATCAGGGACACACCTAGCTAGACCAGGACCTGTCGCCAGCCCCCTGTATCCCTCTTACCTGTATGGATGCTAGCAAGAAGAGAATCAGAGAGTTATAGAATGGTCAGGGATCTCTGGAGACCCCCTAGTAACACCCCCTCTCCTCCCCACCTCCGCTAAAAGCAGGTTGCACAGGAACTTCTCCATGCAGGTTTTGAATATGTCCAGAGAAGGAGAACCCACAAACTCTGGGCAGCCTTTTCCAGTGTCTTGTCACCCTCACGTTCAGGTTGAACTTCCTGTGTTCCAGTTTGTGCCATTTCCCCTTGTCCTGTTGCTGGGCATCATTTAAAAGAATTTGGCCTCATTCTTCTTGACACCTGCCCTTCAAATATTTATAAACATTGATAGGATTCCTTCTCAGTCTTCTCCAGGTTAAGCAGACCCATGTCTCTTGACCTTTCCTCATATCAAACAGAACTGGACCCAACAGTAAGCCTTGGGGAACACCACTTGTGACCAATCTCCCACTGGATTTAATTTCATTTACAACCATGCTTTGGATCTGGCCATCCCATTAAGTGGGTAACCTTGTCATAGAATGAGATCAGGTTAGTTTGGCAGGACCTGCCTTTCATACACCTGTGCTGACTGGACTTGATCACCTGATTGTCTTGTGTGTGCTGTATGAGAGTACTTAAGATGACCTCCTCCATGACTTTCCCTGGCACCAAAGTCAGACTGACAGACCTGTAGTTCCCCAGATACTCCCTCTGACCCTTTTTGTAAATGGGTGTAATATTTGCCAGCCTTCAGTCAGCCAGGACTGCTGGTAGATGATGGAAAGGGATTTGGTGAGCAGCTCTGCCAGCTGCCTTCATATACTTGAGTGGATCCCATCCAGCCCCATTGACTTGTGAATGTCTAATTGGCTGACCAGGTCTGTAAAGATTTCTTCTTGGATCATTGGAGATCTGTTCTGTTCTGCCCTCCCTGTCTTCTGGCTCAGGACACAGAGTACCCAGAGAACATCTTACCTTACTATTAAAGACCGAGGCAAGGAAGGCCTTAAGTACCTCAGCCATATCCTCGTCTTTTGTCACTGTTGTTGCCCCTGCATCCACTAAAGGATGGAGATTTGCCTTGGCCCTCCTATTGTTGTTAATATATTTGTAGAAACAGTTGCTATTATCTTTCACAAAATTGGCCAATTTAAGTTCTAGTTGGGCTTTAGTCTTTCTGATTTTCTCTCTTCATGATCTCACTTCATCTTTGTAGTCCTCCTGAGATCCCTGCTCCTTCTTCCAAAGCCTCATACACTTTCTTCTTTTTACAACCCAAAGCTCTCTGCTCTTTCAGGCCAATTTTCTTCTCTGCTGAATCATTTTTTGGCACATGGGAACAGCCTGCTCTTGCGCCGCCAAGATTTCCTTCTTGAAGAGCATCCAGCCTTTCTGGGTTCCTTTGCCCTTTAGGACTGCCTCCCAACCAGCCTTCTAAACATTCCAAAGTCTCCCCTCTGAAAGTCCAAGGTGGCAGTTCTGCTGATCCTCCTCCTTACTTCTCCAAGAACTGAGAATTCTATCATTTCGTGATTGCTGTGCCCCCAGGCATCCTCCAACCATTGCATCTCCCACAAGACCTTCTCTCTTCACAAACAAGACTGCCAGTGGGGTGCCTTTCCTAATTGGTTTAGTCACCAGTTGTCTCAGGAAGTTGTCTTCCACACACTCCAGGATCCTCCTAGACTGTTCCTTTTCTGCTGTGTTATACTTCCAGCAGACATCTGGTAAGTTGAAGTCCCCCACAAGAACAACAGCTAGCGATCATGAGACTTCTCCCTGTTGCTTGTGGAATATCTCATTAGTCTCTTTTTCCTGGCTGGGTGGTCTATAGCAGACTCTCACCATGGTATCTGCCTTATTGGGCATTCCACTGATTTCTACCTATAGAAAACCCTATCACCACCATTATTGAGCTTGAGGCAATACACTCTCTAAATGTTTATATGGAAGGTGACTTCTGTGCAGTTTTATTAAACTTGTCCTAATTTACTTCTTTGAAGTTTGCTCTACATGTCCATAAAAAGTTTTCTGATTGTATATGGATGTGAATGTGCCTGACGTAAATTAGAGACACATTGAAGAACCGAAGATATTGAAAATTCTCTTTTAAGCCTAGGCCCCAACACATTGTTGTCTTTTCTCCTTCTCCCCCATTCATCTGCATTAGACAGATTACATTGCTTCAACAAGACAGGTGACGTCATTGCCTTTCAAACTATGCTAAGTATTACATTCTCTTAGTTGAGTCTCGTATTAAATAAAACTTTCTTCTTCATCTACTTTCAGGCCAGAAAAGGGACAATTTGGCTGCGAAAGGACATTCACTAGGATCAAACAGGAGGGCTTGCAGAATGGGTAGAGCTCCATATCTGAATTTTGATTCACCTTCATCCTCCATTGTTTGAGGTTTCCTGGGTCTAGTAGTAATCCGAGACACTCGTTTTGAGAGATTTAGAGTGTTTCATAGAATAATTGGAATCTTACTGCTTTAATGTCATCTTACAAATAGTTTCTCTGATCATGGCACTGAAAGGCAAGTTTTGTACTATACATATCTTTATGTGAAAAAAGGAGGTTTGTGTGATTATGGTCATAGTTCATAAAATTTAGCAGACTAAGAATAATTTAGAATTCATTTATTCATAACAGCAGAAGTCCATATTCTTCTTGCCTACAAAAGAGTTTAAGACATTTATCTTTTCTTCTGGATGTCTGCTGTTCTATAGAGCTGGTTTGGATTGCTTCACTATTACAGATGCCCTAACTTATATTTTTGTGCTTTTTAGGCTCTTCAAAGTCCTGATTTTCCTTAAATAAATAATGCTGGTTCTATGAAGATGGTATCAAAATTGTCTTCCAGCTTTTCTGCAGACTTTTGTAAGCATTTGAACAGAACACTGGTCTCTGTTTTACAGCTAAGCATTTTTTACTGATACAGAATAAATCACTTTTCTACAACTGAAGATTTAAGATTTAAGTAACCTAGCATATTCTTTCATATTTGGAGGATTTTTGTTAATGGTGCATTTGCTTTAGGAACAGAGGAATAACTGTTTATATATGTTACTTATATTATTTTAGTAGGATATTGATTTTTCCTTTTTTTTAATGTCTCTTTTTTTCCCCTGATGATCCTTCCCTGTTTATCTAAGATGATTCAAACCTCCCTAAAAGTAATTTTAAACTGAGCTCATAAAAGACTGGCAACAGCTTCAAATACTTCGCTAGTTACTTAGGACCAAATTGTGTACTCCCTTGGCCTGACTTTGTTGGAAGCATTGCAGTTGAAAGCAGAAAAAATTCGGCATGTAGCCATGAGAGAATTGAAAAACAAAGACCATAGGCACAGTCATTCAGATTAATCTCTGTATTAACTTCGCTGAAGCAATACATCTGGAACATATTAAAACAATTTTACTCTGTGATCTGCCAGTTACGTTACCATTCTAGAGAGCAGCTCTTTAAAGCTCTGTCCTCAGGTTAGGGATAGCGAATTTAGGGATAGCGAACTGACAGATCACAGAAAATATTTCTCCTTAGCAGTGTCTGTGGGGGGAAGTTGCAGCTTTTGTTGTGAGGTTCAGTGCCTTCATCAGGGCGTTGAATATTACAAGAAAAATTTCCGTTAATAAAATTTGCAGATGAGAAAAGGGATGGAGATCTGCTAGAGAAATACTAGTACAGAGAAATTAGGACATTTCAGAAGAATAGTAATTTGGCCTTCTTAATAAGGCATTTTGGTTTATAAGAATCCCTGACCGTATGTGCTTCCCTCTGTGTGTGTGTGTGTGTGGCATTTTTTGCTTTTTCCCTTCAAAGGTGGAAATAACATAGTTCTCTTTTTTATTTTTTAAACACTGGTGACCTCTGGTGAGCTTCTTGCATGCTCACTTGCATAGCTGGAGAGGGGGCTTTGTCCTTTGGGTCAGACAGGGGTTGGATGAGACCACCTGTCTATTCAAGATTCAAATGTGTCTCCTGCCTTCCTTGACAATATCTGCAGTTTTGGAAACTGTGCTGGTTTGAGCTGGTTTTGTTTACAGCTTTTGTTGAGTTTATGGCTGAGGAGCATTGCCCCAGAGCTTTAAGAGAAGTGACCTTTTGGTTTACTCATTGTCACATGCAGACTGTGAGGAGCAGAAACAAGCTGTTGGCATCACATAACAGATCTGAGGTGGCTTTGAGCTACAGGCTGAACTCATGACCTTGAAGTTTATGGGCACTTAACTACTCTCTAAGAGAGTATTGTCTTCTTTCCAGGTCCTTCAGCTACACTTAATCACCTAAAGCTAGGTATAAGTTTTTCAGTTAAAGAAAAATGTCGTATGATGTAACTAAAAGGGGAAAAAATGTTCAGTTCAAAAAATACATTCTGCCACAGAAATGAGACAGACTATAAGACATATCCAGAATATAAGAAAAATCCCCACCAACAACATGCACATTTGCTCTGCACTTCATCATTCCTGTGATGACATCTAGTGTCTCATTTCTTCCCTGCTTTCCTTGCGCAGGCAGGAAGACCCAAAAGAGGCTGCATGCAACAAGGAAAGAGAAAATAATTAATTGGGGCGATCAGCAGTTGTCCAAAAGTCAGAAACATCACTGCTACCGATCGTTTGTCTGAGGTGTACACTGGCATCCTTAGTTTGTGGCCCTCACTCAGGAGCAGCAGTGGTACTGCAGAACCAGTGTGCTTCCATAACTGTGGCAGGGCTGTGAATTTGTTGTCACCTGAGCAGGGCAGAATGCCAGACACTGTTCCCCAGCAGCAATGGGAGGTGGCAATGGATGCTTTTATTGCCATTTCATTCTTACCTGGACCATAGTCCCTCCAGAAGCTTTTCAAGGTTGACAGCTATTCACTGCACAAGACCTGCCAAAGGGCAAAGGAGTTTCTATGTGTGGCAATGTAAATGGTGAAGAATTATGGTCAGCCCAACAAGAAGACCTAAGACCATATGAAAGTACAGGAGTGGTGAGCATGCAGCAGTATCTGCAAAGTTTTTGTTAAAAAATTGGTGTTAAATGGCAGCCTGCAAACAACCTGGGTGAAGCACAAGGCTGTAGGAATGTCTGGGTGTTTCAAAAGGGCTCAAGGTTGTCTCAGAAGCAGCAGGGACTGGCTGCTCAAGTCATGATAGACTGATCTGCCAACCGAGCGATGGCTTTTGTGTTCTCAGACATCTCTGATACCTGGTTGCAGTGGTCTGTCAGGTGAAAATTTACTGGCGTCTGGAGGGGGACATCCTAATTCAGGGAGCAATTCAGGGGATCAAGTGAGATGGGGTAGACGGGGACACCTCTTTGGAGGCTACTTGCAAGAAGACCTGTGAGATTTAGGCGCTTCTGTAGGTTCTGGAAGAAAATCCTGTCCTCTTTATCATCAAATAACAGGCAAAGTGTAAATCAGCTTACAAATACTGGCATTTGTTATTGAGACATTCTAACTGAAACTTCAATTTCAAAAAGGTTCAGAAGCTTTGAATACCTTATTCCTTCACATGCAACAGTCATTAATTCACTTCAGAGCTGCACCTCCACCCCTCCTTTGCCTCATTGGCTCGACCCTTAGGCGCATGTGTGTCCATGTGGTGGACCCTCACCGTCAGCCTCTCCACTCTCCATGTCCAGGGACAACTGGACGACTTTGAGATCTGCAAATTGACTCGACACGCCTTCTTTTCAGTAGCTTCTGCAACTTGTGATGTGGGACTCCATACAGCTGCTTTCCACTTTCGGTTTGTCCCTACGATGCATCAGGAACCATCAGTGAAAAGGGTGTAGCATATCTCCTCTTTCGGCAGTTGATTGTGTAGTGGAGCTTCCTCCTCACGTGCCACCTGCTCTTCTTCCTCTTCATCTGCTAGACCAGAGTTCTCACCTTCAGGCCAGTTCATGATGATCTCCAGGATCCCAGGGCAGTTCTTTTTTCCAATGCGTGCATGCTGTGTGGTCAAAGCATTCCACTTGCTCCAAGTAGCATCAGTGGCATGATGTGTGGAGTCAGCCTGTCCCCTGAACATCTACCTTAGCACTGGCAGTCGAGGTGCCAGGAGGGGCTGTGCCTCTGTGCCGAATACCTCTGAGGTGTCTTGAAATCCTTCACAAGCGGCCAGGATCTCTCTCTCTGTCAGCGTATATTTGGCTTCGGACCCTCTGTAGACTCGGCTCCAAACTCCAAGTAGTCAACATTGAGTCTCACTAGGCCTCTTCTGTCAAAGGCTCCAGGAAAGACCATTATTCCCGGCTGCAGAGTAGAGCACATTCTTCACGTCTGGTCCTGTCCTCACTGGCCCAAGGGCTACAGCATGAGCAATGTCCCGCTTGATCTGTTCAAAGGCCTGCTGCTATTCAGGGCCCAGTAGAAATCATTCTTCTTATAAATTTTATACCACATAGAGAGAGCTTACAATCTGGCTGTATTCTGGGATATGCATCCTCCAGAAACCTCTGGTACCCAGGAAGGCTTGTGTTTCCTTCTTGCTGGTTGGTGGAGACATTGTTGTGATCTTGTCGATGACTTCTATCAGAATCTGACGATGTCCATCCTACCACTTCACTCCCAGGAAATGAATCTCTCAGGCAGGTCCCTTAATCTTACTCTATTTGATGGCAAAACCAGATTCCCAGGAGAATCTGGATGATTTTCTTTCCTTTCTCAAAGACCTGTTCTGCCGTGTCCCCCCATACGATAATGTAGTGTAGGTGTTCTGGAGCCTCACCTTTCTCTTGTGCTGCTTGAATCAGTCCATGACAGATAATGGCACTGTGTTTCCACCCCTGGGGCAGTTGGTTCCAGGTGTACTGCACGCCCCTCCAAGTGAAGGCGAACTGTGGCCTACACTCTGTTGCTATGGGAATGGAGAAGAATGCATTAGCAATGTCTATAGTAGTGTTACTACTGTGCTGCCTTGGATTACAACTCACACTGAAGTTTCAACATATCTGGCACAGCAGTGCTCAGCGGTGGAGTAACCTCATTGAGGCCACAACAATCCATCAGACTTATGCACAGGCCAAATGAAGCTGTTGAAGGGTGGTCTTATGCACAGGCCAAATGGGGCTGTTGAAGGGTGGTCTTACTGACCACCCCTTGGCTCTCCAGTTTACGGATCACCTTATGGCGTTGAATTCATAACACTAAAAATCCAAAATAAGAACTCAATAGTAATCACAGCTGCCTGAGTTCTATCGATTGACGTGCTAAGATGAATTAAGCCCACCAGGCCTTTTGGCATGTTTCCATACAAACAAAAAAAAATCACTGTTCCAAAAAAACCCAAATATATCGCACAGTATGGTCTGTATGGACCCTAAAGTCAATACACACATGATGGTGCAAGAACTGTTGTCTTTCCTCTGCTCAACCACCCCATGCTGAGCACCAATTATGTCTTGGTTTAAATGAAGACTAAGATGTTTATCAGGGCTATCTCCCAGGTGTAGAAAATATTTTAGAAGAATCAGGGCATTTTGTGATCCTTGAGGCCTGTATGCACAACCCTGCCTACATGCCAAATAACAAAGATACAGTGACCTTGGCATGTTATGAGAAAATGGAATGTTAGCTGAAAGGTAAGAAAGAGAATGTGAAACAGGAGGTTTTAGCTGCAAGAAGGGGAGGCTGCAGGGTATCAGGTAACAGCGCATGGACAGAAACTTATAACCAATTAAGACAGAGAATATACCAAATGGACAGCATGTAGTAGCCAATTATATGTACACTTGTAGCGTGTGAACACAGATTGTGAGTATAAAGTAACGTGTGGAAGCACAATAAAGTGAGCACTGACTCTACCTCTGTGAGGATATGTCTGTGACTCGAGGGGTTCTCCAATATTTGGCGCCCAAACAAGGGACAGGCAGCCTCAACGAACAAAGCTTTCTCGGAGATGGCAGTTCAAGGGAAACGAAAGAGTCGAGGGAAAAGGAACAAGCCATCTAATGCTTTGATACAGAGCGATGGCAGAGGAGATCCAGACAGGAAAGCTGAGAGTCGGTGACCTCAGACCAAGGTAGGAAGACTAGCTATCTTCCCCTGTGAGTTAAAGGGCTGCAAGCATGGAAGCAGAGAATACTGCAGCGAAAAAACTGTTACTAGGTATACTCGCTGAGCGAGCACAAGCAGTTACTGAGAAGGCATTAGAAAAATTAATACAATGGGCCAGAGAATGTAAGCATGTGAAATGTCCATCAAAGTTGTTTGATTGGGAGAAGTGGAGAAGGGTTGGAGATGAACTTTGGGACTTAAATCACTAAAAAAGGAAAAGAGCTATTTACTGCTTGTAATACAACTTGGAGAACTGTGACTAATACCTTGCAAGAGTTAAAAGCAGAATTGAAAGTGGCTGCTGCAGCTGTTCAGGCAATAACAGCCCCTGTGTCAACAACTGCAGCTGCTCCACTGTCTAGCTGTAGTAGCATTGAAGCATTTTTCAGTGCTATTAAGGGTCAATCGAGTGATAAGACGTGTGACTCTGTTAATGAGCTATTAAAAGTTAATTATAATATGTCAAATGAAGCAGAAAAAACAAGCGACATGCCATCAGCCGCGAGCAATGTTCACGCTTCGGTGGCCGGAAGTGAACTGACAGACAATATGGAAGGAACTTCGGTAACACCGAGTCATGATGTAGGAGTGGGAGGACCCAGCTGTCACAAGAAGTTATATCCACCCTTGCCTCCTCCTCCTCCTGAAGCAGTTTGTTTACCAGGAGACGGGCCATCTGAAGATGAAGCACAGCCACAGCATGAAACAATAATTCCACAAAGTAGCAAATTACAAGATCTCAAGAGACCAATGGAGGAATGCTCTACATCACAGAATGGAACAATCGTCGACATTTGCATCACATGGGAGGACCGAAAGATCTGTCCAGGAACTGGCCAAAAGTATTACAAAGCCTTCAGCACCACCTTTAGGTGTTATAGGTAAAGGGTTGTGTCCACCACCATATGCGGACAGTTCTATGATTCCGCAAAGGTCTGGTAGGTGGTCAGGTGTAATCCGAGATGCCATATTAGAAGGAGATTGGCATCCGGCAGGTAACCTAGCTTTTCCTGTATTGTTTAATCAACATGGTAATAGTTATGAGCAACATGATTGGAAAATTTTACAACAGGTTAAAAAGACTGTGCAGGAGAATGGGATAAAATCTGAAGCCACTAGGGCTGCATTAGATTGGATTTTTACAGCAGATGTTAATTTGCCGTATGATTGTCGAAATTTAGCTAAATCGTTGTTATCATCTCCTTCGCAGCAAAAAATATGGGATAGAGAATGGTCTTGTCTTGCAGAATTGGAAGCCATGAGGCAAAGGGATCCACAAGATATGTTAAATGGTGTAACACCAGAAATGTTGACGGGATCCGGGGCATTTTCTAATGTACCTTTAAATTGCAATACCCTAGAGCGTTACACCATTTAACACCACAATTGGCTTGACAGGCATTTTATGCAATCCCTGATGATGGTCCAATCCCCTCATTTACAAATGTGAAACAGGGTTTAACAGAACCATATACAGCATTTATTGATCGTTTATCAGCAGCTCTTACAGCTCAGTCTGACATGAACGAGGATACCAAACCAACAAAGTTTAAACTGTTACCCTTTGAAAATGCAGATGCAAAAAACAAAATCTATTCTAGCTACATTGCCTAAGGAAGCCGAAGTTGGTGATATGATTGAAGGAGCAAATTGGGCGCAGAATACTGCCCAAGAAAAACTAATTGCTCAAGCTGTATCATCAGCAATGGCACCAACGACTAATCTGTTGGCTGCTGCAGTACAAAAGATAGGATCAAAAATGACATCTAGTGATAAGCCTGTCACGGGAATTTGTTACAAATGTGGAAAAAGGGGCCACCACAGGAGAAATTGTTCTGCTACTGTGTGGTGTGATCATTGTCAAAAAAATAAGCATGCTACTGAAATATGTAGGATAGCAAAAAACATGAATCAAAGCGTGAAGGGACCCTGTGCAACGACACAAGTGGCAGGTCCCTCAGTACTGTCCAGCAGCTCCCTCCACCAGCCACAAGGGCGAGCCTGGGAATCGATTTGGCAACAGGAGTAGACAGTACTCTAACAACCACAGCTGTACATAAAATACCAACTAGTGTAACTGGGCCTGTCTTTGATAAAAGAAGCTTAATAGGAGCTCTTTTTTTAGGGAGATCAACTGCTAGTGTAGCAGGATTAATTGTGCTACCAGGAGTAATTGACGCTGATTTTGTAGGAGAAATAATGATTATGGCTTACACGTTAACTCTGCCCTTAATTATAAAACAAGGCACAAAAATTGCTCAATTGATTTTGTATTTGAAACATCCTACTGACAAGGAAGTATTCAGAACAGCACCAGAGTGAGGCTCAAAAGGATTTGGATCTACTGGGCATACATTGGTAAATCTTGTACAGCAAATGCAAAACGGGCTGATGATAAAATTAATTCTCATGTGTGATACAGAAAAACTCCCTGTTAAGGCCATAATGTATACTGGGGCTGATGTCACAATCATCAACAAAAGTTTACGGCCCAAAAATTGGCCCATGCAACAAGTGTGTGATACAATTCAAGGTGTTGGAGGAGGAGGAGCTCCTCTACAAAGTTCTATGCCAATTCAGATCATGTTTCCAGAAGGTCAATCTGTCACCCTCAAACCATATGTAATGTTGTTACCTGGGGACTTGGAAGGTTTAGTTGGTCGTGATGTTATGTCTCAGCTAGGTGTTGCATTACATGTACCACCAACTAATATAATTTTTTAGTACAGGTCACTGCAATGCAGTCACCGACTCCGAAAAATCAACAGAAAACGCTGAGCCCGTATGGGTCGAGCAGTGGCCATTGTCTGCAGAGCCACTGCAAATTGCACATCAACTAGTTCAAGAACAACTACAAGTAGGACACATTAAACCTTCCATAAGCCCCTGGAACATGCCTATTTTTGTAATTCCGAAGAAATCGGGAAAATGGCAATTATTGCATGATTTACGTAAAGGTAATGAGCAGATGTGGCCAATATGTGCATTACAACCAGGAATGCCATTACCCATAATGTTGCGTCAAGATTGGCATATCTTAGTAATAGATTTGAAGGATTGCTTCTTTACGATTCCTCTACAGCCAGAGGATACAGTACGGTTTACATTTACCCTACCGTCAATCAACAAAACTGCACCAGCGTCTAGGTATGAATGGGTAGTGTTACTGCAAGGGATGAAAAATTCTCCCACAATGTGTCAGCTTTCTGTATCCTGGGCTTTAGCCCCAATACAAGAGAAATTGTCAGATACAATCATTTATCATTACATGGATGATATTTTGTTTTTGTCAAAAAAACACCCATTCAAGAAAATCTTATCACATTTATTGGTGAAACTCTTGCTGCCAAAGGTCTCAGAATAGCTCCAGAAAAAATACAGAAATCATCTCCATGGAAATATCTAGGTTGGCTAGCTCATGCCAAAACAATTACACTGCAAAAAGTAGAAATCGAAACATCAATAGCAACCTTAAATGATGTGCAAAAATTGATTGGTGATCTGCAATGGGTACAAAATGTAGTGGGTATTACAAACAAAGACATTGAACCACTAATGCCTGTTTTACGTGGGACAGATGCCAATCAGCCTGTTACCTGGACTTCTGAACATGAGCAGGTTGTACAACAACTAAGTACCAAAATTGTACAGCAGACTGCAGATCGTTATTTAGAAAATGTACCTTTAGGTGTGGTAATCTACAATGACACATTGTATCCCTTTGCATTAATACTGCAATGTTCTGCTTGGCAAAAAGAAAAGGGGGGAGAATCAGTTGACATTTCATCATCATCTAATGCCAAACAGAACAGCAAGCAGAATCAAACACCTAATGCCCATTAATTGAGAAGACAGAGTGGATGTTACAAAATTCTGAGACTTTACATGTCCTTATTGGGATATGAAGGTACATTACACAATAAAGTACCGGTGGATAAAAGATTAGGTTTTATTTTACGACAACATTGGATCCAAAGACCTAAAGTTGTTCAACAACCTCTACAGGGTCAGACAGTTTTTACAGACACAGGAAAATATCCAAGCGTGCTGCCTGTGTATGGAAGGAAAAGGATGAGTGGCAACATCATGTTATAAAGGGAGATATACAGTGGAGTTAGCAGCAATCACCTAGCAGCAATTAACTGGAAAGATTCACCAGTGAATATAGTATCGGACTCGCAATACTCAGTAGGAGTTGTAGAAAGAATTGAAAATGCATTAATCAGACCTCCTAATAATAAAAGGCTAGGAGAATTGTTTTTCCAGGTTCAACAAGCAATTAATGTTTGGACGGAACAGTGTTGTATCATCCATATCCACAGTCTTTGCGATAACCTAGGATTGGGTGAAGGTAATGCTCTATCTGATTCACTTGTCAGTGCCGCCATTCCTATCCCAGTTGATGCCTTTACCATAACTAGAGAAAATCATTCTATGTTTCATCGAGCTGCTCGTGTTTTAAAGCGACAATTTAACTTGGGCGGATGTTCAAGGTATAGTTAAATCATGCACACAATGTAGTCAACATGGAAAAGCGTTAGGACTAGGAGTGAATCCAACAGGGTTGGGAGCTTGCGAAATATGGCAGATGGATATCACACATGTATCTGAATTTGGAAATCTTAAATATGTGCATGTGTGCATTGACATATTTTCAAAAATGATTTGGGCCATGGCACCCGCAGGAGAAAAAGCAATACATGTAATCAGACATTTGACTGTATGCTTTGCAGTATTGGCAGTGCCAAAATGTATAAAACCAGATAATGCCCCTGCATATATTGGAGGAGAGAAATTTTTGCAAACATGGGGAATTAAGCATGTAACAGGTATTCCACATTTGTCCACAGGGCAAGCGATTGTGGAACGAGCACATAGAACGATTAAAGAATACCTTGCAAAGCAAAAAGATGTAACAGAATTAGATCCACAGATAAAGTTAGGTAAAGTGCTTTTTACGTTAATTACCTTAGCTTGGTAGCAGGCTTAGAACAAGCACTTGTACTAATTCATAATAGTGGTGTAAAAATGCAGGCCACGCCTGAAATACAATTGCGTTATAAGAACCCCAAGACAGGATTATGGAAAGGGCCGAGCCCATTGCTATTTACTGGTCGTGGTTATAGTTGTGTTTCCACAGATCGAGGTCCCTTATGGATTCCGAGTAAATGGACATGCCCAGCAGTCGAGTCAGTCAACCGAACACACAAGAGCAGCAGTGAAGAGTAATAAACATTCTACTTCAACAACTTTGAACAGAAATTAACAAACCAAGCAAGAAGCTTCACCCACGATATATAGTTGCGAACATACTTGACTGACAAGGACTGGGGGGCGGGCTTGAGAATTGAATTCTGTTATAGCTGTTACTCGTGATCGCAATTGTGTACATTGTAATTGTGTTTTGAATCTTTTATTAGAGTGTGGAGCTTGTAGCAATAAGTTGATAAGAAATAGTCACGTAGTAGCAACTGAAGGTAGTCTTTGTACTGCACATTATCACCAGAACTTTGAGGATCCTTATATAGCAGCAGGTATCATATATATTCAGCCACAAGCACATTTTTATCATTTTGGATCAGGAAGTGCTTTTCACCAAGCTCAAGCAATTTGGTCCTTAAAACGTGCCATCCAGTAAGTTAAACAAGCCAAGAAGACAAGATTGATCGCTTTACAATGTGGACCCAGTGTGTGTCCAGAATCTGCAGATGGTCTCTCCCTGACAACTTCTTATCTCCACAGCAGCAACATATTGGAGGTAGAAAAAGCTTTCCGTAAGTTTCACAGTTTCACAGTATCACAAGGTTGGAAAGGACCTGTAAGATCATCAAGTCCAACCTATAACCCAACACATCTGCCAGTGGAAATGAGATGATGGGGAAAAACTTATCCAAGATGTGCAAAGACTGTGGCGTGATGGATGGGATATCTGTGACTAGCACTGACACTGACATCATGTTCAACAAAGTCAAGTGAGTGTCGTGGCCAGGTGCAGTGGGCAGAGAACAGAAGTGGGAGAATGAAATGGCAGAAGTCAGGCAGGGTTTCCTATGAGGGGCAGCCTGGGGGCTTCCCATCCTGCCACTGCTCAGCGGTGAGATAACTTTCCTCTTGGTCTCCTCTTGCCATAGGACCAAGGGTGCCCAGACCATCACCTTTGCTGAGTTCCAGCAGGCCATGAAGGAGCTCTGCAGCAAGCGCTTCAAGGGAAAATCACCAGAGGAAGCGCTGCAGACTGTGCAAGGCCTCATCAAGGGCAAGGAGCTGGGCAACGTGGGCACCACCATGAGTACGAGTTTCCTCACCCACTGTGTACATTGAACTGCCATTGGTTGTCCCTGCTGCAGTGATGTGTGCTGTTCTCACACACAGCAAAGAGCTTTCTTGTGAAGAAAAATGGCACAGCGCGTGTGGAGCGGGGGTAACGATCTGAAGCGAGCTTTCTTCAGCTACCCACACAAACGGGGAGGGTTTATCTTTGCCATGGCTGTGCAACAGAAAGTGCCTGCCCTGGAAGCAACCCCCTCTTCCTGGGGTATTCCCAATGGTGCTGCCCCCCAGCCCCCAACTTGCAGTCATGATCGGTCCAGGCTGGGGCCCGCTCCACTGCCACCAGACCCTGTATTGGCAAAAGGAGAAAAATTCTCTGAAAAACCTGAAATTACAACACTCATGCAACTAGCCTTCTGTGTGTGTGTATCCCAAATGCAATGGGGTGGGAATACACTGGGGGACTCTGGAGAGAATTGCAGGTGCTTCATCTGATCATGATCTGATTGCTGTTGAAGTTGCTAGAAGAGAAATGTAACTGCACATATACAAAAAGCCCAATTTAGAGTATTTAATGGCAACAGTGGAAATATTGCTGAAACAGAATTACATTGATAATCTAGGTGTTCATACCCAGCTATGGCTATGATGTGTCATTACTGTGGAAAAATAGGGAAGCATTGGCTCCAAATTACACATCTGTTGGGAAAAAGAAACATCAAACCAAGCCAATCACTCAAATTACAACTGTTCCAAAGTAGATCAGAAAAAAAACCCAAAACATAAATCCTGATCTTTGGCAAGCTCAGTGATCTTGTTTCTCCAGTGCACCTCTTCATGTTCCTGTGACCCCCACAGCTGCTTTTTCATGTGGTTTCCTTCAATCTTCTAGAAATATGACCCGAGATCAACCTTAGCAATTCTTTGTCAGCTGGTCATTGCTTCAGGGTACTGGAGGTGGGACCTGATGTACCAGTCAAACATAAATAATTTGACAACATTTATGAGATCTGCAAATGAATTAGAACAGGATCTGAAGATAGGGCTACATTGGTTGTGTACTAATAAATGAGGCAGTAGGACAGGTTCTTACTGAGCACAGAAGGAAAAAAAAGGACGAGAAACTACATGGGCATTTGTGCATGTGTGTGAGTGTAATGTTTTTAAAGCAAAGTCTTCAACTTAAGCAAGACAGCTATAAAAGATCTCTGCTACCTGTTTTGCCACTCAGACATGCAATTAGTGTCTTGGCTCTCTTCCTGTAGCTGAAACAATTTCACTTTAACAAGCAGGAAGAAGAAAGAACAGACATTGTTGTCAATGTAGCCAGTGGCTAGGGCCAATGTGGCAAGACAGAGAAATGGGTAACCATGCAAAGTAACCCTTCCACTGCAGTGTGGCCTGATGACTCACACTATTTTCTTTCAAAATTTTTGTTTGTTTTCTTGTTTGTTTGTTTGGGATTTTTTTGTTGCAGGTTGTATTTCTAACATGACAGAGGCACAGGGAGCCTGGCACTTGGCTTACCAACCCACTGTCCCGTGGGGTGTGCCAGAGGGGCATCTGTAACGGTACCTGCATGGCAGTAGTACTGGTCCATGAGCACTTTCTTACAGTTAAGCAGGGCCTGAGCCTGACAGGCTCCTTCCCTGACAGTTTAAGGCATTTGCTATTGGGGGTTAATGATCTATGTATGTTTATACTAGAGTGGTCATCCAGATGCTATTTACATTCAAAGTTATGAGTTTAATGGACAGTAGTGTAAAATTTTCCCCAGCTGCCTCTTGTTTCTTCTGCTTCTCTAGTTATAGAAAAATGCTTCTCTACTGTCTCAGAGAAACAGTGGTTATACTCAGTGTATAATTAATTGTATGCTAAGGAACCCAGTGGGTATTCACCTCAATTAACACATATATGACAGAAAAGAATACCCATTTGGAGACTGATGCACAGTGCTAACCTGGCTTCAGAAAGCTCTGGATATCTGGAAGACTGTTGTTTTCAGTCAGGTTTGTGCTACATCATTCTGACTGTTGTTTTGTAGTAAATGCCTTAAGGAAAACCTGGATGTCATAGGCTTGTCTCTTTTTTTCCCCTCAGCACTAATAATCAATCTAATAGGAGATAATTTTCTTTTCCCCTACACACTTTGACTTTCTGATAGCCATAGAACCTTAGATCATAGAGTTACCTGAGTTGGAAGGGACCCAAAAGGATCATTGAGTCCAACTGCTATCCCTACATAGGACACTCCCAACATTAACACCGTATGACTGAGAACATTATCCAAATGGCTCTTGAATACTAGCACAGTAGGTGCCATGTTGCTGCATGCTTCTCCACTCTCACACTTACTTGTCCAACTGCAAATTTTCACAGGTTACCTGGTTGACAAAGAAAAGGTGTTTGCATCTCATCCCCCAGCTACCTCTAGTTACAGCAGGAGGCATTTGTCTGTTGAGTCTTGCTTATGCATCCTACAACCGCTTCCCACTACCATGGGTCTCACAAGCTACAGGAGGGCAGGGGCCCCAATGAGCTTGTGCCACTGTCTCGCATTGCACCGCGGCATGTAGCACTGGGACACACTGCTGAGGAGTGGTGGTACTGACTCTTTTCCACTTGAGTCTGGGAGAGCTTTAATCTGATGTTGTTTTTTCTTCTGCTGTTTTTCTTCACTGTCAAGAATCAGATGGTGTGTTTTTTCTTCTTTTTTTTTCTCCTTCTTTTTCTGCATTATTTACAGGCTTTCTCCCATCACTAAACTTAGAGTTGATAATTACAATTGACCACTTAATGTTTCCCTGTACTATTCAACTCAGATGCCATGGACACTCCCTCCTGTGCATGTGTGGGATAAAGTCTTTATCTTTTTGCCTGCATCCTCCCACTGTATCACAGTATCACAGTATCACAAGGTTGGAAAGGACCTCTGAGATGATCAAGTCCAACCTATAACCCAACACTAACACCAACCCATCATCTAAACCATGGCACTCAGTGCCTCATCCAGTCTCCCCTTAAACACCTCCAGGGTCGGTGACTCCACCACCTTCCTGGGCAGCGCATTCCAATGGCCAATCACCCTTTCAGTGAAGAACTTTTTCCTCACATCAAGCCTAAACCTCCCCTGATGAAGCTTGAGTCCATGCCCTCTAGTTCTGTCACTGGTCACCTGAGAGAAGAGACCAAGCCCTGCCTGACTACAGCCTCCTTTTAGGTAGTTGTAGAGAGCAATTAGGTCTCCCCTGAGCCTCCTCTTCCTCAGACTAAACCGCCCGAGCTCCCTCAGTCGCTCCTCGTGGGGCTTGTGCTCCAGCCCCTTCACCATCTTCGTTGCCCTCCTCTGGACACATTCTAGCATCCTGACATCTTTCCCGAACTGGGGGGCCCAGAACTGCACACAGTATTCAAGGTGAGGCCTGACCAGTGCCGTGTACAGGGGGACGATAACTTCTCTGGTCCTGCTCGCCACACTATTCCTGATGCAGGCCAGAATGCCATTGGCCTTCTTGGCCACCTGGGCACACTGCTGGCTCATGTTGAGCTTCCTGTCAACCAGCACTCCCAGGTCCCTTTCTGCCTGACTACTCTCCAGCCACTCTGTCCCCAGTGTATAGCTATGCATGGGATTGTTGTGTCCAAAATGAAGTACCCGACATTTGGACTTATTAAATCCCATTAGAATCGGCCCATCTCTCCAGTCTGTCCAGGTCCCTCTGTAGGGCCGTCCTACCCTCTAACAGATCAACCCTTCCTCCCAGCCTGGTATCGTCTGCAAACTTGTTGATGATGGACTCAATCCCCTCATCCAGATCATCAATAAAGATATTAAACAGGACTGGACCCAACACCGATCCCTGGGGGACACCACTGGTGACCGGCCGCCAACTGGATGAAACACCATTCACCACCACTCTCTGGGCTTGGCCATCCAACCAATTCCTAACCCAGCACAGAGTGCTCCCGTCTAAGCCACGGGCTGCCAGCTTCTCTAGGAGTCTACTGTGGGAAACAGTGTCAAAGGCCTTGCTGAAGTCCAGGTATACCACATCCACAGCCTTCCTCTCATCCACCAGCCGAGTCACATGGTCATAAAAGGAGATCAGGTTGGTCAGGCAGGACCTGCCCTCCTAAACCCAAGCTGGCTGGGCCTGATCACTTGGCCGTTCTGCAGATGCCGCATGATTGCTCCATAATTTTACCTGGGACCGAGGTCAGGCTGACAAGTCTGAAATTACCTGGATCATCGGCATCACATTGGCCAACTTCCAGTCTTCCGGGACCTCTCCGGTGAGCCAGGACTGTTGAAAAGATGATGGAGAGCGGCTTAGCAAGCTCATCCGCCAGCTCTCTCATCACCCTAGGATGGATCTCATCCGGCCCCATAGGCTTATGAGGGTCCAAGTGGCTCAGCAGATCTCTAACTTCCTCCTCATGGATTGCAGGAGGGACATCTCGCACCCTGCCCCCAACAACCACTTCGGAGGACCAACTGTCTAGCAAATAGACTTCCTTACTGTTGAAAACTGAGGCAAAGAAGGCATTAAGTACCTCAGCCTTCTCTGCATCTTTGGTTACTATATTTCCCTCCATAACCAACAAGGAGTAGAGGTCGCTGCCGTCCTTCTTTCTACCATTGATATATTTATAAAAGCTCTTCTTATTATCCTTAACAGAAGTGGCCATTTTAAGCTCCAGCTGGGCTTTTGCTTCCCTGATTTTTTTTTCTACACGACTTAACAACATCTTTGAACATGACCTGACTTACGTCCCCTTCTTTCCAACGGCGATACATCCTCTTTTTCTCACTTAGTTCCTTCAGAAGCTCCTTACTCATCCAGGCCGGCCGTCTGCCCCTTCGACTCTTCTTACAACACATGGGGACAGCCCGCTCCTGCGCCTTCAAGATTTCATTCTTGAAGTGCATCCAGCCTTCCTGGAACCCCTTGCCAATAAGAATTATTTCCCAGGGAACTTTCCTGACCAGTTCCTTAAATAATCCGAAATCTGCCTGCCGAAAGTCCAGCATCGATGTCCTGTTCCTGCCTTTTCTTGTTACATTGTTTACAGAAAACTCAATTATCTCATGATCACTACACCCCAGACAGCCTCCGACCACAACATCACCCACCAGCCCTTCTTTATTTGTAAACATCAGGTTAAGGAGAGTCTCATCCCTGGCAGGCTCACTGACCAGCTGCGACAGAAAGCAGTCCTCAATACACTCTAAGAACCTCCTGGACTGCCTCCTCTCAGCTGTGTTAAGTTCCCAGCAGATATCTGGAAGATTAAAGTCTCCTAAAAGAACAAGGGCAGCCGATCTAGAGGCAGCCTCCAGCTGTTTAAACAACAGAAGATCCACCTCCTCCTCCTGGTCGGGCGGTCTGTAACATACTCCAACCAGGAGGTCAGACTTGACTGCCCCTCTAACCCTTACCCATAGGCACTCAATCTGGTCATCACCGATCTCAACTTCAATGGCATCCAGGGTTTCCTTAGTATAGAGGGCTACCCCTCCACCCCTCCTCTCGCACCTGTCCCTCCTGAAGAGCCTGTAACCTTCCATGGACGCACTCCAGTTATGAGAGTCATTCCACCACGTTTCCGTGATAGCAATTATGTCATAGCTCTCCCGCTGAACCAGGACTTCCAGCTCCTCCTGTTTGTTCCCCATACTGTGTGCGTTTGTGTACATGCACTTCAGTTGGGTTACTGATGACATGCTTTGAGATGGCTCGTCCTTCACAGCAACATCTTTGGTGAGCCTACTTACTCCCCCCTCCCCCTTCATACCTAGTTTAAAGCCCTCTCTACAAGGCCTGACAGCTCCTGGGATAGAATCCTCTTACCCTTTGTAGTTAGACAAGACCCATCTGGGTCAAGCAGGCCAGGTGCCGTAAAGGTTTCTCCATGATCATAGAATCCAAAATTCCTTTGCCGGCACCAGCCCTTAAGCCATTTATTAAGAGCGTGGATTCTCTTATTCCTATTGGTATACATCTCTGCCACCGGAGGAACCGAGCAGAACATCACCTGTGCTCCTGACCTATCCATTGACCGACCCAGCTCCTGGAATTCCTTTTTAATGACCCTTGACCCTCTTTTAGCTAGCTCATCACTGCCAGCCTGGACCACCAGAAGCGGGTAATAATCTGATGGTTTAATTAGGTCCGGGAGTCTCTTAGCAATATCCCCTACCCGGGCTAGGGGAAGGCAGCACTGCTGTCATTACTTAAAAGGCAAGGGGATACAGAGCCTCAGAAGTCTTTGTTAATCATCCACAGCTAACCATTCATGACCTAATAATACATGATTTGTCCTCACAGGGATGTTTGCTTGACAGCAGGCAGCAAATGGACAACCAAGTTCCTCCGTATGGCACCAAGCAAGGGGAGAGCACCACGAACGGTCGGGCAAGAGCAGCAGCCTGAGTGCTGAAGCATTGCCACCTCCTGGCAAGTGTGAAAATTACAGGTATCTTTCATTACCTGATTAAAATCCCCCCCCCCCCTTTTTTTTTTTTTGCATAGTGCTGGAAGCAGGTGGAGATTATGCTGGGGTTCTTAAGTTTGAGTGACTCTGTTTGGGAAAAGTCTCCCATGCTCTGAAACTACTCCATGATTTTGTAGATTTGAGCCTAACCAAAGCTGAAATTACACTATGTTTTCCTTCACTGGAAAACCTGTTTAGTGTGTTCTCATCTGCTCTTTCTTCTTTCAGTTCCTTACAACAGCCTCCCTTCCTCCATGCTGCAGTTTGCTATCCCTTAACTCTGCTGTGGGTCTATGCTACTCAATGGTATTTCTGACACAGGTCAACTTATGATAAAAATAAGGATAACCAAATCCAGGCAGCCAAAAAGCATCTTCATATGAGCTGATAGTGCAGTCCCACAAGTGGGAAGGTAGAAAACAGGCCAGATATGCTATGCAGGAAAACAACCTCAGCAGTACAGAGTGTGACTTAAATCCTGCTTGGCTGGCACCTGTAATGCAGAAATCCTTGGACAGCTGCTATGGCTACACTGAGTCCTGACAACTCTAACCTTCCAGATTCAGCACAGTACTGCTAAAAAGCAGTATCTTGGAAAGGCTTAGGTGTAATAACACTAGACATAATTTGGGATATCTTCCTGCTAGTCTTGAATAGCTCCAAAAGCAGCTGAGGCTTCAGTGGGCTTGCCTGTCATGTCAGGCATCTTTCAGCGTCAACAGGGAAACCTCATTCTTCCACAACAATCACAGCAATTCAGCAAATATACACTGTCTCCATAACATCTTAAACATTACAGGATTCTTGTGAAAACCACTTCTCTGTAAAACAGTTTCTTTAATTTCAATTTTAAAATCTAATCCATTTATTTCACAATACATTATATTTCATTACATAATAATGAAGTTAAAAATAATGAAGTAACACCGGAAAGTGACATTCACTAAGAATGGAGGGGAAGAAATATTCCTCCAGTTGTGTTGTATCAGATAACAATTTAAGAGAGAGAGAGATAGACAGAGATATATCTCAGGGACATGGAATACTGTCAGTAGCTGGCTAACAGAGAATTGTGCAATTTGTTTATTACTAATATCCCCATGAATGTACTAATTGTACATGTAGAGCTAACAATTTCTCTGCAATAGGATTAAAGCAACAAAATACCTACATGTAACTACATCTAACTTCTACACAAGCTGTTATTGTTGAAAAATGTTTCTTAAAAACAAATTTAAAAATTAAGTAATTTTCAAGAAAAGTAATGTTTAGTCACATTTGAAACATGGTCTATTGAACTCAGTATCTTTCAGTAGCACATGCTTTATGAAGAGCCTTGAACTGGACACCCAATACTAAACTACCAAAAATCACCAGGTATTTTTTTTTAAAATAGACCACAAAGTTAGCAAAAAGCAAAAAAAATACTATAACTCCTACATTTGTTTATAGCCATGTCTTGTATGAAAATTATTTCACACTTTCTTACTGCAATTGCCCACATTTTCTTGGCTAAAGAAAAAAAATCACTGCATCTCTAGGAATAGCCTGTTCACAAAACAATTAAACATATGTGTTCTAACCAGCCATATGGAATAAATATATACAATTCTAAATCTTATTCTTTATTCTTCTAAAATCTCTATATCTAGTAGATGCAATGCATGAAGACTCCTGAGATATATGTAAATGCCAGTAAAGTAGCTGCTTGGGAGGGCTAAGTGATAAAAAATTTTGATAACTATACTATTTAAAATGAGATTAGCCAAACAAAGAATAAGGGTAAATATAGAAGGAGAAGTTGATTATATAATTTATTATTACCATTGCTATACCTGCACATTAATGGAGATGCACGGTGCATTACAAAACAGTGATAAGACAAACAGCTTTTCCTGAGATGCTCACAGGGATTAAAACCAGGACAAATACTAACACTTAAGAGTGGACAAAAGTAAACTCAATGTCCATAGGCCTGTTTTCAAATACTTGAACTAGGGGTGAAATTTAGCTTTAGAGGCAGTAAAGTGTAGTGAATTCTCACAAACACTTTTCAATAAAGATTGGCAAAAAGGTAGAAGTGATTGCTGCTCAGACCACAACACAAGGAACTTTGGTATACCCAAAGGGATACATGGAAAAGGTATATCTGGCGGAGACTGAAACAGCACAGAGAAAGGAAAGTGATGCTACATTATATTTCACTGTGCAGCTGTCTTCTCAGGAATGCAGTGATGGAATCCCAGAATCATTGTCTTAGGTGGTGTCAAGTCCCTATTTCAGTTCCCAGATTTCACCAGGAAAAAAGTTACTCCTTGAGGGTCAGCTAGGCTTCCACATGAGATGAGGAACAAGAGAAGCTGTTTACATGTAAAGGAGATGTTGTTAGAAATTCACACTTGCCAGTCCCCCTCTGCCTACGTTAGTACTGAGAAGAATACAATTTGGTTTTAAAGGGGCTTAGGGGTAAAATCAAACATGCTGACAGCCAAAGCAACTGACACAATTTGACACTGAATTTCCTTCACAGTGAGAAATGTTTATGCTATTCTTCCCTGGGGAGGGGAAAGGCTAGAATGACTCTAAATGACTCTAAGGGCTAAGAACATTAATAACAGGAATGTAAATACAAGAGAGGAAGATAGCTGAAAGACGTTAAATAGATTTTACATGACCATGAAAAGTAATGCCAATAAAGCTGTAAATAAAATTAAATGGAATGTATCAAAAATATAAGAATCTGCTCTGACAACCTTGCTGCTCACTTTGGAGCCCCTCCACTTTTAACACTATTTTGGAGCTGATTATTGCACAGAAGGCAAGAAAAGGCAGCCCTACAGACACAACTCTTAGCTCTGAGCTTTGCAGAGTAAAAGCAGCAGTACAAAAGTAAAAGTTGCTTGTTTCTGGAAACTGAACTGCTTCTCAGTGAGTGCTGGCTGGAGGCAAGGAAGATGCTGTTCATTCTGTTAGTGGGAAATGTCATAATAGTAGTTACGTAATCTCATCTCGACGGCAGCAAATCCTGGTCGGTCATCAACACTGTGAAAAGACAAGTATCACTGTGTAAGAAGGAGAAAGCTGCAAAGGTGTGTGGGCCTTGTAACACTTGGGACTTTAAGTCAGTGACAGCTGACTTAAAGCTGCTCACAATATTTTAAGGTTACCAAAATGATGCTACAAAATAAGTACCAAGTGGCAAATATCACTACAGAGCACCCAGTCAGTGGATTTACTACTATGCCTGTTACACTGTGATAAATCAGTTCCATTTCATTTTTTACTTAATTTACTGTAGTAATAATCTAGAGAAAACAATATTTACAGAGCAATATCTGCCTTGTAATGGGCAGTACAGTCATACAGAGTGGCTTAGCACCACTGAGAGAAGCCTATCTGTAGATTACATGACTGTACTTTCTTTCCTCTGTATCTGCACATCTATGATCTTTGTCAATCGGGGAGAAAGCAAACTGACAACATGCCCATAACACGCTAAGCTACTCAGATTGCCTGACAAGCCTTCCTTGAAATTTTTT
Organism: Dromococcyx pavoninus; assembly: GCA_033558185.1. Lineage (NCBI taxonomy): Eukaryota > Metazoa > Chordata > Aves > Cuculiformes > Neomorphidae > Dromococcyx > Dromococcyx pavoninus. The sequence goes on along the minus strand of JAUMJL010000676.1, from coordinate 79,160 downwards.
TCCCCAATACTAAAGATATTTGAGTATAAACAAATAAAAAGCAGCATGCTTTATAATATGCTTATTAATCATAACAAAAAATGATCCCTTTCACTCTAGAACCGTTAACTGCATTGAGTCAAACCAAAAGGCAGGAATTATTTTATAGCTCCAGAGTTTCTAGAGTAATAGGTGTAATAAAAATAAGAAAGAAGCATGGCACCTAAAAGTGAAGTACCATGGCTTCTTAAATGGAATCCAGAGACCTGGATTATAGGTTGGACTCGATGATCTCGGAGGTCCTTTCCAACCTTATGATACTGTGATACTGTGATACTGTGACCTTTGTTGGAGACACAAATTCTCCAGCTATTGAACTGAATGAATAAGTGACATTACAGTAGACTTTGGGTGCTTACGGAGTCCTTCCTGCAGCTAAAACTAACTCCAACAAAGTACTTAAAAATTATATTAAAAAAAAAATTATAATTCATGAAACATTTTAAAAAAAATTTTTCAACACAGTAATTAAAAAACAGCATCAAGTAGGTTTTCTTTTTTATTTCATAATTCTAGCTTCTGAATTCTTATTGATTATGAAAAATGTTTCTGACATATTACTTATGATCTGAAAAGAAATTTTGCCTCTTACTAATAGGAAATCAAAGTAAGATCCAATCTGAATATTTTCAGAAATGAGAAGAGATAAAAATAGGTCATAATAGTTAATTACTGAGAAACAGAATGAATACTTTGCAATACGACTCTGAAATTTCAGTAGAGAAAGAGTCCTGGAAATTAACAACAAAATACAATCCAAAATGAAACAAAAATATTTCCTTAATCTCAAACTTTCTCTTCAAAATAAATCAGACTGATCTTTTTGTTGTAATACTTGGGTTTTTATGACAGCCTTTTTGCACATAACTGTTCCAGCAAAATCAGCTGTTCAAAATCAGCTTCTTGTAGTGCACTCAATGTCTCAAATAACTTTCACTTGAAAATGCAACTGACTCCTTAGATTGGAGGTTGGTTGTAAGCTAACCACCAGCTGAAAAGACGCATTTTGAAACACCTCCTGCCCACCCCTTTCTGGCTATTAAGTAGATTAAAATATATTGTGAAAAGAAAGAGCATAACATCACACTCACTTGTATGTCCAACACAATTTCATTAGCTTATAGACTTCTGTTGGACAGACTTCAGGACGTTCCATTCGTTCTCCTCTTTCAATCATCTGCGCAACTTCACCACCTTTCATTCCCTGGAACAGAGTAACCAGAAGTCATCCAAATTGCAAATGATTACAGCACACATTTAAGTATAAAATATAGAGGCCTGGAGCTGATCTATCCTTTGACTCATTAGTTGCAACAGATGGGGTGCTAAGGCCTATTTTGGCCTCCAAAAACTCTTTTGAGGGAGAAAAAGGCATTGGTTCAAATCGGCTATGAATTTTTACAGAAAAAAAAAAAAGCCAGACAGAATTACTCACCTTATATGGTTTTTGCCCATAAGAGAACGCTTCCCACATTAAAACTCCAAAGCTCCAGACATCACTTTTGCTAGAAAATTTGTAGAAATTCATGCATTCTGGAGCATACCACTTGACGGGCCATTTTCCATGACTTTGTGCCTAAAATAAGTCACAGATAGGAAAAAAGAACACCACAGACAGTGGTAAGTAGACAACATCAGAATCCATATACGCCAGTTAACTTAGATATGCAAACATTTGTAAGAAGTACCATAACATTTTTGATGCAGTGAAAAAAAATGAGTAGCAGCTTCTTCAACAGTGTTACAAAAGAGTGGCTAATCTTCCACTTTTAAAATTGTGCACTGAAACAAAATATATGGTAAAGCAAAACTTACCTAAAGGACTGGAGTCACGGTTTTAGTGGCATTTAATTTAAAATCGCTCTTTAAAAGTAAGATTTTTCCTCTAGGCTCTCTACAGAGGGTGAGAGATACACACCCAGCTACACTGAGACTCATCATTACTCGAAGTTGATGCTCTATTTCAAAGCATAGTGACAGTCTTGTGGCAAAATACATCTTGATTAAATTATGCCATAACACTGTGTTACAACAATGCAAGTGTCACGATGTCCCAGCACAGTGTTAGGTCTAGTGAAAGAACCCAGTGCATTTTGTGGAGTTGTAAAGGGAATGGGCCTTTGATACCAGTTCTCAAACATCTGACAAGCAGCTCTAGCGAGGCTCGTAGCAGTGATTAAAGATATTACCACCTTTTCTGGCATCAGTTACGATTCCCATAGGAAGGTCACCAGAACAGAGTATGTGCTTGCTCTTCATCTGCAGTGTCTCATGGTCTGTCTTAATAGTTTTAAACAGATGATGAAAGGCAACAGACAGAAGAAAGAAATAATTTGAACTGCAAGAGCAATATATCAGAAAAAAAGATGAAGATGTGATTGGAGCTTTTTTCTCTCATGGATATTTTTACCTTATTAAATGTGGCCGTTATTTCAGTTGCTGTAGAGAGATTCAGTGAATTTAAAATCAAGCTAAATACATTCTGCTTATAACAATGATTATTTATCAATGGTATTCTTCCAAAAAACTCACCAAAATCAGTTCTATTGGTCAATAATACAGTGTGCTAGCCTAAATTTTCCTTATGTGAAAACTTCAGTGCCCAAAAGTTCATATTTGCAACGAAGATATTTTCTCCCTTTTACATAAGGAGGTAGCTCATTTTCACCATAAATTTCAACCTTCCAATGACAATTATAACAAAAGTCAATTAAAGAAGTAAGCAAATGAAAGAAAGGACTAGCTTTTTCCACCCTAAACATCTCTTAATGTCGATGATGCATTTTGAAAATCAGTGACCTACTCACATGCTATAAAGTAATGGATAATACCTATTACTTCCAATTTTCCACTTCTAACCACTGCACTTCAACTGAAAGGAAACTTATTAAGCTACTATATGGCTTTCATGTCTTGAGCAAAGCTTACCTTATAATAATTTTCATCAGCACTGAGAGCTTTAGAAAGTCCGAAGTCACTAATTTTGGCATAATGCTGGGTGACTAACAGCACGTTCCTTGCAGCCAGATCCCTATGAACAAAGTTATTCTCCTCCAGGTATTTCATCCCCATGGAAACCTGATGTATCAGCTCTGTTATATTCTTCTCTGTGACATGTCTGAAAATCATAATCGAATTTTTAAGAGGTCAGGAGCTCATTTTCATGACTTTTCATGGAGTTCAAATACAAATTGTTACTATGAACTTCCCCCCATCATACCAGGAACTCGATGCACTTATATTTACCTAAGTTTTCATTAGAACAGGCAGCTTAAGAGTGCCCTGAGCTAGATGATGTGTGATCGTATCAATCATAGAATAACTGAAGGACATGTGAAAATCCTTTAATTTATTTAAAATGCACTATTTTACCAGAAATATTTGACATTTAGGAGACATGTGCAAGATAATCAGGTCACAGCAAAAACTAACTACAACAACATGTTGATTTAAAATTACCTTTAAAAAAATAAAAAGAACTTGTACTTTTTTTTCCCCCTTTGGATAAATCCTGTGAGATGGAATTAAGTCTTACATACCTATTTTTTTGCAAAAATTTGTTCAATGGCCCAAGTTCAGCCATTTCCATTACTAACATCCAAGCTTCAGCTTCACATATGCCTATCATTCGGACAATATATGGGTTATCCAGTTGTTGCATTACATTTGCTTCTCTCAGCAATTCATCCTTTATGGCTGGATCATTACTCTCATTCTTAAGAATTTTCACAGCCACTGGCTTGGCCCCCCTGCAAAAAGGAATCCAGTTCTGGGATTAGTTGTTGAAATATCTGTGTGCAAATGCACACATTCTTTGTCTGATCACGTTCTTTATCCATATACAAACTGTGACAAAAGAAAGAACTGCCATTCAGAGGGGAAAAAACCTGACTGTAATAGGAGCATCTCACTATCAAATGATCAGAAGACAGCTAAGCAAAAGACAGAGAATGGTAGGAACCTGAAAAAAGGTTATATAAAAAGTCTTAACAAACCTGAAAACAAATGTACTAGACAAAATTTTCTTGCCTATTTTGGCAAGAAATCCATGAAGTTTTTCTGGTTGAAAAGCCTAAAAGGCCTGAGCACTGACTTGTTTTGAGGGTAAGACTAGAACATGCAGCATTGCAAGGACCCAAGGCTGAAATCTGAAATCCTGAGAAACCAAGCTTACTCCTGCAACCTTCAGTTCATACAACAAAGTGAAACAGTGACTGATTAGATCTACAGAGCTCAAGTGTGAAACAAGATTAACAGATATACAAGCTGTGACTGGACCCTTTCAAATCCCCTGTGACTATACTCAAAAAAGAAAATTCTTTCCTAGCTCTGAAAACGTTGGATAAAGAAATACCTCCAGCTTTAACTGGTGAAAGGGTTCATAATCAACCCATGCACTTCAAAAATATAGTGGTGACATTTTGCTATGAAAATACATGAACAGGCAGGTGTGCCCTCTTCTGCCAGTATAAACAGGGTCTGTTCCTACTGCAATTACAGGATCAAAGAGGTCACAATATGTTCTGCCTTCTTGAAAATAAACAATCGAGATTCATGAAACAGGTATTTATCACTCTTATTTTAGGTGAAAATCTCTTTGCCTCAGGAAAGCTCTCCCTAGCACTCTACACCATTTCTCAAAGAGAGGCTATGCAGATGGGAAATACTGAGTGGCATGACTGCCCATTCAAACTACGGAGAAAAGTATCAGACTTCCCTCTCTACTGTGCCTGACAAGGGCATTTCTCCACTTTACAGACAAAAGTAATGGCTGGTATGTGACCATGATGGAGGCATACAGATGTCTGGAAACAGAGGAGAAGAAAATGACTGTATAGAAAATCAATGTATACGTACAGAGAGAAACCAGTGAATGTTAGCCAAAATTGGTTAGGTGCAGACTGTCACCCCAAATAACTTGCAAAGATTACTATGGCTGTGGAAAGAAAAAAAAAAAAAGGCTGGACTTTTTACATATTAGACTCCATGAAAATAGAAGGAAACACTTACTTTTTCATCTTGTAGAACCCCTTCTTTACAGTACCAAAGTTGCCAGAGCCAAGTTCTCCTTCCTCCAAGGTCAACAATTTCCTGTCAAGAGTGACATTTTTTTGTTTCATTTCATCTGGATCAGCATATGGACTTTCATAGACCTCAGTATCCATGGGTAAGGCCTCTCTCTGATCACCTGAAGTTCAAGTCAATGAAAAAATCAGACATGTGAGACCTTTTTGCTGCCACAGCTAATACATTCACCATTTCTGTGGTAAAGATGTTTGACTTCAGGGTATTATAAAGAAACCATATGCAGTCCAGTTACTGGTACTTTAGAAGACTCCAAAAGAGAGTGACATTCACCCGGTGACTTGCTCTAACTACTGAGTACCTGTGTAAGGTGAAACTAGGAGGTTTCCTGACAGAAGGAATGTTAAAGACTGGCCCTGTCTTTAGAACCTCCCATTAGGTACCTCAGACATTCTTCATTCAGAAAGCTGCTCCACATGTAGTTCATTCTTAGGGACTAATATTTAATTGTCTTTTACAGAAAGCCTGAGCACCAGCTTGCATTCTTATTAAATGCAAGAATGAAGCTTTTAGAGTCAAGAAAGTAATAATCTTTCACTTCAACATGAAAAAAGGGATTTCTGACTTTTATTATATATGCATGAAAAAAAGAAATATGCATCGAGAGATCTCTGGCATAAAGAAATTGTATTAATGAAAAATTACTCTGCCTACCTTTTTCTGGCCCTGTAAGACCTCTTTTCCTTTGCAGCACGTAAGGATTAAAAGCTGCTTCTTCAGGTGGGTGGCCTATAGTTGGCTGAAACTGTAGCACACAAATGGAGTTTTTTTGTTTAATGAAATGGTGAGTTAAAAGCATTTTTTTCCCCTGAGGATTATGGTATAATGTTTGCAACAGACACATAGGTGAGAATCAGAAAGTAAGAAAAGCATCTGACAAAGATTATTTCATTCTGGAGGTTATTGCAAATGATTCAGAGCATTTGATCTGAGAAAATTATTGGAATGGCTCATGCACAAATCTTATTCTGCAGGTATTAAATTTACACGCTATTTTCAAACCTGTTTTTGAACACAAGTAGTTATAAGGACCTCCCTTTAATCTGTCCTTCCTCCCTCTCCAAGTTCTCTCTCTCCACCTCTAAAACTCAGAGAAATTCCTAGCACAACTGAAAACAAAAAATACTGCCCTCTTTCTCTTGCGGATGCTTAAGAGTGACTCCACTTGCAGGAAAGTGGGGCAAAAAGTAGTAATTTTAATAAGCTTGTGTAAAATCACGGACAAATGTCACAGACCAGATACTGGGCCGGTCTCTCTGCTCTGAGGAGGGAGAAAATTACCAATTTCTTACTGTACTTGAATATGTGGTTCAAATACAATCCCTCTGCCTTTACTCTTTGTCAGAGGAATAGTATGGAGCACACAAAGCATCTCAGCAGAAACACAGTGTGTTCTGGAGCTCCTTGGCTGAAAGATGAGTCTGGCACAATAAAGTATACATGAAAGAAACTTATAATCTGTTCCCTTCTGTCTGTGAACTCTTGGGAACAATTATCGAACTTATTTCTGCACTTTAGTTCCTTGTCTTTCCCAAAGTAGAAATTTTACTCTACCCATGAGTAACCTCACAATCCTAAGAGAGCATTTTAAAACCAAAAATTCAAACATCAGCATGAGTTTTCTCAGCTCAAATAGGAAATAAAGGTATGTTGGATTTGCAAAACACTGGATAGGGCTGTTTTGTAAATATTTATGCATATAAGTGTTCTTTTTAATAACCAAAGCTTTCAGTGGCATAAGTTCCTGCCTGAAATAGTTGTGGTTTTCAAGTAAAGAGAAACAGAGCTTGAGAAATATACAGGAGTGAGTTATTGCGTGCATCAAAATTTTTATCTCTTGGAAACTGCATTTTGTACAGAAAATGCCTAACCTTAGTGGTACAAGTAATGAAGTGATCTGCCCAGTTGAATGAAGCAGAAAAAGTTCCACTACATAGATTTTACGGCAAACCCCGAGTAGGAGGGCAACATGTGTCAAGATTCTGGCCAAGTAAGATGAGCATAGTGGCGTCAGGGACTATGAAGGTAATTTTTCTGATTTGAATTGCTCACTCTTGTGCAAGAGTCTTGAAAGGCCATTTCCTATCAGGGCAAAACTGAACTGACAATCTCAAGAAAAAGGAAGCGAATTAATGGTATAAACCAAAATGCTCAGCCCTAGTTTTGCTTTTGTAGCCTGGTACACCTTGCCGGGTCTGCATTTCCAAGACTCCTTTTCACACACAGGCCATTCACTAACCCAGTAAACCCCACCAAGATTGGAACTTAATCCTAAACCTCTCAAGTAATAGGCTTATAGTTTCAATGTGAACACTTAGGACAGACTTTCCCTATACTATGTCAAGATGCATAGGGAAATGCTTATGTTCAGCCAAAAATATTTATCGTCTTTTGCAAAGCAAAACCAAATCAAATGGAATTATACTTACTGGGTTCACGGTGATTTTAATTTGTGCATTTCATGTATCCTGTATTGCTTTAGAACACATCAAGACTTCTTAGGGCTTTTTTTATCTTATTGCTAGTTACTAAAACCCATTCACTATTACTACTAAGAAGTGATTATATTTCCACTGGATATCTTCCTAGATGTATTCTTGCTTCCCACATTGACTATATTTATACTATAAAAAGGGAAATAATTTTACATTCCAAAAGTTAATTGGAATCAATTAATTGTGTATACCAAACAATATGGACTGGCAAGAATACCTGTTGCTAGACACATGCAAGTAAAATGTATGAGCTAAAAATGGCACATACTATGTAACATCTTGTGGTATGTACACTTGTAAACTATGGGACGGGCTGTCGTTTTATGCTCTTATGCTAGAAAGCTATTGAAAGCCTGTACTATGTTTTCACATAAACATATTTTTTTTCTCTGCTGCTAGGATTTAATTTTCATTGATTAAATTTCTCAGGTACCCATAGTTAAGCTAATCTAAATATGCTGTTCTTGCTCGTATTAGGGACCGGCTATATTAATGTGGCAACATTATAGTAATATAGTCACATCCACAGTAAGAGGAAAAGGCGAGGCAGAGAGTTTGCATTAACTCAAAGATATTTTTCTAGTAAAAGAAACACTCCTTTCTACACATGGGTAACATCTTAGTAGGATAGTTAATGCAATAAGAACAAGATCTACTTACTGTTTGTTTTAAAATATGAATGAAACAGCTCTATTCTGATTTTTAGAATAAAGAATATACTTATTAAGGCAATAGGTACAGCAAATGTGATTTTTTTCAAGTTAATAATTCTTATTTTCAAAGTTCTTCACTGAAAGGGTGATTGGCCATTGGAATGCGCTGCCCAGGGAGGTGGAGGAGTCACCGACCCTGGAGGTGTTTAAGGGGAGACTGGATGAGGCACTGAGTGTCATGGTTTAGATGATGGGTTGGTGTTAGTGTTGGGTTATAGGTTGGACTTGATGATCTCAGAGGTCCTTTCCAACCTTATGATACTGTGATACTGTGAATAGCAAAATACTATATGGCAAAGGCCTTAAACGAATCCTCACTACGTTTTGTCTTAGATATATTCGTCACCACTAGGTGGCATAAGTTAATTTAATTGTCGTCTAAACTGCCAGTTTTACATTAGTAAAACAGCTTGAAAAATTTTGATCTGAGTGCTAAAATTATAACTGAAAAAACCAGCTTGTGAAATGAAAAAAAAACCCCATAATTTCCAAGGCTGAATAAATATTGTAGCATAAGTTTTTCATTTTACTGTCTGAAAGTTTTTGAAATAAGAGAATTAACTGATTAATAAAATCTAAAGTAAATTCTGCATGTTAGGCATAATACAGGACAAATATTGGAAATGTTCAGAGCAGAAATTTTGTTTAGATAGACTCAAAATTTCAGAAAACTTGGCATTATGATGAAATTTGTGGGTTTAATTATTCAAGGTCAAGTACGTATAAATGGTGATCAAATTTCTGTATTTTCGTAAAATCTTGGTCTTTCTTCAGTCTGTATGTTTCCCAGAAGGCAGAAAATATGTATTAGACTGCAGAAAACAACCAGAGAGAAGCACAGGTGTTAACAATTCAACAGACAGTAGAATGACCAAAAATACATCTGGAGAATTCAGACCCCTCATTCACTTTTCTTAATAAACCAAAATACTTCTCTTGTCTAAAGTGCAATAGTATGGTATCTTTTTTTCTGATGGGATTAGAACAAGTCCTGACACTGTGTATGTATTTGTACAGGATGACAAGATGACAATACTTAAAAATGAAACATGGATCCTGTAAAGGTATACAGATGACAACAGCTATTAGTACTTGTGCATAAAAATGAAATAAAGGTATAAAAAACAATAATTATTATTTACCAGGATTATTAAATATAGCATATGACAAACAGGAGTGTACCGCTAGGGCTTTTTATGCCTGCTCATTTTTGTTGAGGAGCAACTCGAAATCAATAAATAAACAAAAAAAGACACTCATGGGTGGAACAGGTACAAACATGTCATTCTCAGCATACAAACAAAGCCCATAACAATTTGCTTCACAACTACATCAACAACCGGACAGCATAATTTTCTGGCCATGCAGTTGTATTTTCATTAGTAAAGGGCTGGGCTTCCCTTGACTCCCTGACATCATATCACCTTTCCCATTCTGCTTGGTTTTGTGACAACATGCACTTGCCTAAATGTAATTAATGTCAATGCAAAACAAGATTTGTGCACATAGGTTCTGTAAGAATATATTTGCTGGTTGTTATTAACAAATTGCTCCCTAAATGTGCTCAGTAATAGCACTGTGCAAGCAAGCCAATTTTCTCATTGAGAAGGATAGTTCAGAATATAAATATTATTTTGTTCTCCTCTGAGAGACTGCTTTTGGAAAAACATTTTATCACTTATATTTTATTTGCAGATAAGTTGCGATCTGCGTTGATATTTTGGGATATGAGAAATTACTTAAAAACAGTCCCCCAGATATTTAAAACTTCTTTAAAACCATTGCTTTAGTTACAAAATCAAGGCCATAGTTATGAAAGAAGCAGGTTAGGAAAGAAGCAGAAAGCTTACAAAATCTTCACAATGTAATTATTAGTAGCCAAGACACACATTTAGTAAAAGCAAGCCAAAAAAGAGGGTAGAGGGAGAAAAGTGAATTAGTCAAGTGTAAGTTCTTTTAACTCAGTCAAAAACCTAGAAGACCATATGAGGCACCTTTTTGCTGCCAGCCTTTGGAAAGGTGTACGATTTGATTCTTGAGATAATTCCACCTCCTGCCCAACTCTAGAAACCACAATGTCAAAGAGGAACAGTAAATGTGTCAGAAAAATAGCTAAAGGTGTTTTACAAATTAAGACGTAATATACAAGAAAAAAACATTTCCCATCTTTCTCTTGTGTGTGCCTGCAAGTACACATATGATGCATCAAACAAATGTAGTACAGAAAATCTTAGTACTAATTTTCCTCCAACTGTATTAATCTCAAACCACCTTGAATCTGTACATATACAAGGTCTGACACAGAAGAAACAGTACCTCTAACTCTTTTTATTTAACAAATTAAGAAAATCAACTACAATCCTCTTCAAATTAGTTCCCTTCTGAGTTGACACACAGCTGCATATGATGCTGCCAACGTTCAAAGCAATTCTGCAGATCATTTACTTAAAAGCTGCTGAAGATCTCTTGTTTTTCCTTTCAAACCTTTGATCGACAAAAAAATGGGTTCCTTTGAGCACCAGCTTGGTCTTTGGGAAGAGGGAGCCAGCTCTGGCAAACAGGGTGGCGACTCAAGCACAGTAATATTGCTATTAAATAAAAACCACTTCACAGAGAAAGTGTTGTGGGCTAGCGCATTTTCTTGATGCAAAATCCACCTGTTTGTTTCCTTCTCACATACTTGCGCAACTTCGTCAAAAATTCAATTTAATACTGCTGATTTACCATCTGGCTGCTGGGAATGCACTCTGCCATCACAATAACATAGACATCAAAGAAAACAATCAACATGGCCTTGAACTTTCAACCACCCATGCCTAGGTTTTTTTCTCTTGGAGATGTTGCTACATGGACTGTCTCTGGGTTTCTGGACCATATGTAAATATCCAAGTTTCATCACAAGTAATTACTGAGTTCAACAAATCTGGTTCATCCTCAATGCATTGCAAATAGTCCAAACACAATTCCTTGCAATGTTCTTTTTGTTCATCTCACAGCATTTTTAGAACCACTTTTACACAAACCTTTTTAAATGTTCAACTCTTCCATTAGAATGTATCAAACACCTTCCCTGTTCAAATGAACATTCTCAGCTACTACTCCAAGATTCAACCTTCTGACTTTTCAAATCACATCTTGTATTTTTTCAATGTTGTCATCAGTAACTGCTGTGCATGGGTGGCCTGGGTGATCATAATCTTTCATCCTTTCTCTGCCTTCCAAAAATTGTTTGTGCCATTCAAAAACACATGCATAAGACATGCACTCTTCACTGTAAGCCTCAGTCAATAATTGAAAAGTTTCCATCACAGATCTCTTCAGTTTCATAAAAAATTGATGTTAACTCACCGGTCACTCTTGCAAATCAACACATTCCAATCCAGGGTAAGAAAATATCTGTATTTGAACACATGTCCACTGTACTGAGCAAAGCAATTGAGCCATGTCTCACTGTGACAGGTTAGAACATGGTCTATAACCATCTTGTTGCCTCTCCCCTCCCACTCTTAGTTCCTGAGTTATAGGGTTAGTCTCAGATTTTTTTGTGTCGGACCTTGTAACTTCAGGCAGTTTTAAAACTCAAGCATATTGTCCTTTCCCCAGATCTTTTACAAGTATTTTTCTCCTGTGTCCATTACAGAAATTTAGCCACCCCACAACATATTTTGCAATGTAACTCAGATGATAAATTCAGTGTCTCAAAGTGTGGCTAAAATATCAAGGAAGATTTGAAGCACACCTTGGTCTTATATCAATGTGGTTATTGATGCAAAAAGCAAACAAACGACATGAATTCCAAACAAAAATGAACTGGCTTTAGATTTTACACGTGCACTTACATTCTGTATGAAGATACTTTCAAAAGAAATGCAAATATATTTTACAATAATACATTAATTTAATTAAATGTGACTAATCAGCATTCCTAGGGCTCACTGAGAGATCATACCTGCCTAATTAAAACTGCAATGGAGTACTTACTGACCACTTCTTAGCTATAGGCTTGCGACACATAAATTCTCTAAGAGGTTAAGTGCATGGTGAGCATGGTTCATTATATTTTTCTGACAAGAGTAGCTCCCAGGACTTGATCAAGCAGCCACCTGTACTGCCTTAATGGTAATAACTGCTTAACTGAAATGTTTGTATCAGACATACAAATGCATGCTAAGAGGACTACTTAGTTAGGGGCAACAACAATACTAGCCTAAGGTTAGGCTGTACATGTAAGATTTAGGTCTATTGTTACTATCTGAAAACTGTGACTAAACAAATAAAATAAGAAAAAAGTTTAACTGGAGAATTTGAGAAGTGGCCAGAAGTTGCAGCTTCACTGTAATAGCAACAATTGATTTTAGGCTCATATCAAAGCCCCCTCTGCGGGTTCAAACACATATTGGGATAATGTGCAGAGAGAAAAAAAAAGTAATTTACAAAGTCAAAGGGCATGAAAATCACCTCAAATCTAGTTATGGAGCCTCTCGAGAAATGAAAGAAAAGTCCAAGTTTACACATGTGCCAAGAGATATAAGGAGTAAGCCTCCACCTTCTGCCTGTAGCAATCTCCAATACCAACTTTTGTCAGAAAGTCCTTCCTTTTGCAGAGGAAGCATATTACTATCACTAAAAAGTAGATGTCCAGATTATAGAAAAGGGGACAATAAACAGTAACTTTGTTACTCTGTTTGTTCTTGGAGTATTAGTAAATACTACACAATGTTGCAGTATTGTTGTTCCTAATGTAAATTTTACTCCAACTCCTTATGCACCAACAGTCTCCAAATTAGTTGGACAGCCTTGCATATCATCAAGCATTTTGCAGTGGCCATACACTCCCTCGACTTCTAAGCAACTTTACATCTGAGCATGCTCTCCCCTAAGGTTTTGGAATCTCACCAATGTATTTCTGCCACTAATATGTATACGTATAAAAAAATAATTAAAAAATTGGTCTGGATGGGAATACCAGTCCCTCAGAATACACATTCCACTTCCTTCTTCAGCTTTTAACATGTTCTGTCCCTGTACTCTCTCTCTACTTCTTCTTTATTCTAATCAAACTTTTCTCACAAGTTATGGTCACTTATGTTGCCTTGCTCTGGATTATCTCCTGTTGGATAACATTCTTCAGTGTAGTGCCAAAGAATGCTTGATCCATTAGAAGCATCACATCCCCTGAAAAACTGTCACTGCTGCCCATCTTGACTTCTACAGCTGACTATTAGAAATACAGTCTCTTGCACTAATTGCTACTGAACTACAACCTGTTTTTTTCCAGGACATTTCTCCAATTCATCACAACTACTTTGAGTCCCAATTCAAACATTCACAATCACAATTCACATATTTTGGCAACCCATTTTGTAGAATAAAGATGCAGTGCTTCAGAAATGTTAGAAACTTTTAAACTTAAATATTAGTTATGATGGTGTAAATGTGAAGACAGATTGCACATCCTCTACATAAGTCTTAGTGTTTGTATTTGTTCTTTTCAGGATGCATTTTTGGTTTTGCAATCTGAATTCATTATATTTCAGGCTCTGTGTATAACAAAAGCTACATGAGTGGCCTTTAGTGGCCATTAATGCTTTTGTACAAAGATATTAATGTATGAGAACCTGTAAATTTTAAATAAAGTCTTTGAGCTCCATGAATAGCAATATTAATTTTAAATTTTATACTTTTATACTTTAGCAGGCTTGTTTTGTAAAGCTCAAAAAGAAAACTCAAACTTCATATTTCAGTTTTAAAAAAAGTCAAAATGTCAAACATATTCCATCTTTAAAGAACATTTTAGGAGAATATTTGCAAAATATGCACTCAACACATCTCACGTACCTTTGTAAACCATCATGATGAGTGTTACAGGCAAACACTACTGATCAATCCTAAAAACATCAACAGTCATATGCAAAATGTGCAAGTAAGCAAGCATATTTATGTCAGCTACTTGCTAGAGAAGTACATGTTCAAGGGTGGAACTGATCTCACCTAACAATGGCTATCTAAAAGCAAGGCATGTAGTCTTGACTACTCATCTAGGCCCCTCTGCGTGTAAAGACATAGGTATATATTGATGGAAAGTTGCTCCACCACTTCTAGGCTCAAGTGACATGTGGACATGTAAGCGTGTCTCTCTTGCTTCAAAATCCTTCAAATGTGAGCCTTTGTGATTTTCTGGACAACTGGCTCTTCATTTGAGCTCGTTAATGTTAGGCAAGATTAATCATACCCTGTTTGCATGACTGAATCTTTCACCTGTAAAGCACCATGAACAACTAGGGCAGTACTACTGCAATGCACTGATGCAAAGAGAAGAGCTCGGCCCACTTAGTTTCATTCCACAGTCCTAAATACTAGACAACCTAGTCAGATACATATTTTTTTAAAATATCTAAAAGTAAGTTAAAGAAATCTTACTTTATGTGCACTTAAACTGCAAAATTATCTAAAGATAATCTAAAACCTACATAGTATTCCCTCACTGAATGTGCTTGTTCCACCACTCTAATTGTGTGTACCCTATGGAATCATAGAATGGTTTCGGTTGGAAGGGACCTTAAAGCCCATCCAATTCCAGCCCTGCTGCCATGGGCAGGGACACCTCCCACCAGATCAGGCTGCTCAAAGGCCCATCCAACTTGGCCTTGAATACTTCCAGGAAGGGGGCAGCCACAGGTTTTCTGGACAGCCTGTTTCAGTGCCTCACCACCCTCAGTGTGAAGAATTTCCTCCTTTTATCTGATCTAAACCCACTTTCTTTCAATTTAAAGCCATTACATTTTGTCTTGTAATAAACACCCTTGTAAATAGCCTCTCTCTAGCTTTAAGTACACCTTTAGGTACTCAAAGGTTACTGTAAGGTCTCCCTGAAGCCTTCTCTTCTCCAGGCTGAACAACTCCAATTGTCTTAGCCTGTCTTCATAAGAAAGGTTCTCCAGCCCCCTGACCATCTCGATGGCCTTCCTCTAGATTTGCTCCAACAGCTCCTCAGGTGGTTCCTCTAATCAACAGATTCTAGAAACTTAGGCAATTATAATCACAGATGCTTTGCTCACTCTTCATGGAGTTGATGAAGGAACTTCCCCTAATTTCACTGTACATGGAATCAAACCCTTGTGCAAAGTCTGATGTTAACTGCATACACCAAAATAATTTGAACCTTCACTTCTGCTCCAGTCAACAGATTCTTAAAACAGACAATGTAAACAAAGCAGTATCTCTTTTGTTAGTGTTGATATCATCACTATAGAACAGGACCACCAACGAGGCATTCTGCACATGAAAAACACTTTCACATCATTATACATATAAAAGAAGTTCACAAAATTAAATGATTAATAGCTCATACAAAACACTGATGAAAGCAAGAACCATGCTAGAATAGGTTAAGATTATTATGTCCCTAGAAAAACAAATTCAGTGCTGCAGCATTAACCAAGCATTATGATTCCTAGAGCAGTATATGACTAAGCCTTCTAAAGTAAACATTACTGATATACTACCACCTATTTTTACCTTAGAAGGGGTTCCAGGAAGAGCAGGACGAGTGTTAAAAACTACATTATCTGTAAAAGAGTCAAATGTATAAGGACACTGAGCAAGGTGAGAAATGTACTGTAAGAACACAAAATTCTACATAGGACACCAACTTCCTAATATTTAAATCGTATCAGTCTTTCTCTTGGACCATCTTCTTTGCTTTTGTCTCTAATGTGCAGCAGGCTTTGGTACTTGCTGTCACAGAAGAAAAAATAAGTGCAGTGTCTAAATGATTCAAAAGAGCAGAAAAAGCACAGACATATCCTCTCACCATGGCACTGTTATCCAGTCAGAATAACAGAAGAAGACCTTAGAGAGAGAACACCACTTCTGGAATAGCACGAGTTAGACAAGCAGCAGGCAGAAGTATTTATTTTTCCCCGGGCAGTCAGAGCAAGAGGGATGACAGGTTCTCACTGGTATTTAACATGACATTAAAGAAGAAACAGGTCAAAGAACATAGTGGACATCAAGGCACTCCCTCAACAATTTCTCCTGCTTTCTTCCAAGTTACTAAAGAATGCCTCTCTGACCCCTATTTTCAGCACGAGGTGCAGCCAATTGGTTGTTCTGCCCTGTTCTCCCTAACATGGGAAGTAATTCCTCATCTACCAGCAACTCACCTGTTGGGTGCACCCCTCACTGCACCCAACCTGAATACCTACAGAAGTACTGCTGATGTGCTGGCCTCAGCCTGGAATAAGGACCATTGGAGGAGTGCTGGGGCCTTGTTAGTGTGTGTGGGCCAAGTAACACAAACTGCCACTTTGAGCAGTAAAACACATTTTGGACTTAACATTAATTTAGGGCAAGCAATAAGCTACAGGATTTGTCTCCACTCTGCATGATCTGGCAGATCTTAACTCATTTGAAATTTGGGTATCTAGCATTTAAATCTTTTTTTTATACAACTTTAATCTACCATAATCTGCACCCACCTACATGGCAAGGGCAAAAAATGCACACATCTTCATCATCATTAGCATGGCTATTTATATGTGTCAAAATAACAGGAACAACTCACCATTTTCTGAGCCGAGATGTGGACAGGCAGTAGTAAGAACCCTTAATAATCCATCTGGTTTGTATGAATAATGTTCAACTAACTACCAGAATGAGGGGAGGAAAAAAAGGAGGAGAGAAAAAGATATGAAAAAGTAAGATAAGTATAATTAAGTATATTGTGTCTTTAAAATTGTGTGCATATGTACAATAATTGGTATATATTACAGCAAATGAACTGGGCATACAGCAGATCTTTACTGCATGTATTCTTACTTCATCTTTACTTTTCTTCAGCAGAGGTGCATGTTTCTGAAGTAACCTTATGAACAAATCTGGAACCTGATCCAGGAGCTGGATCTATAAGACTCATCATTTCACAACTGGATCTCTTTGTAACTCTGAGCAAATCACTTCTTTTTATATCTCTGAGTTCCTGCCCTCTTTTTAAAAAAAAAAACAAAACTTTTTTTTTCAAGATGAATACAGTGATAGTGCAGGAACTGTCCTCATATGCAATGCTCTTTTTTGGACCTCGCAGTTGCAATGGGGTGTATGCAGTTAATAAATGCAGAGCACCAATAGTTCTGGCCATTTGTGTTCCTGGATTGGCCTCTCATGGTATTTTATTACAGGTTCATTACTGCTATCTTGGCTTTGGAACATTTGGTTAGAAAGGAGAAGGGGTCTGTGAGTGAAGGATTCGCAGACATATTCAAAAAAACTCGTAAGATAGCATAGCTGCTTTTACATTTCCAGTGACTACAGGAGAGAAATATGCAGAACGTTTACTTAAAAGGCCAAGAATTAATATATGCAAGTAAAGATTCATATTTTAGATTCGTAACTCACTTTACTTGCTTTAACAGAATTTTAAAAAAAGAGGACATGAGTTTTCTGTAGGAATTTCAGCTCCCTTAGCATTTTCAATTCACGCAGTCATATCTCCAGTATTCAGTTTTATTATCAACTATGCTACAGTCAACTATGCATTACTTAATTGCTTTATCTTTACTAGGATTCAGACATATTTTGGTGGTAACCCTCAGCACACTATGCTTTTCTAGTCTTAGAAGTAGAGCATTTCAAAGCTCTATTTCAAATGCAGTGTGTGTACAACAGCCTAAACCACCCCCTTTGTGTTTCTTTGAATTCTCTTTATTGCTGTCGCAAAGGACATTACCAAAAGACTATACCTAGCATAGCTATAATTGAATATGGACACTTGCAAATGCAAATGGTCTTCCATTCTAGAGAATGTTCAGCTAACTGCATAATAATCACATCAATTTTTAACTTGGACAAGCTGCAACATCATATAAAAATCACTAAACTCTCTACAGTTACCTAGCTTTCCACATAAACATACATTTTCTTTATGTATAGACACCACATAAAGTTGGAAACATATGACAAATAACCTGCCAAAAGGTATTGCTGTTTAGCTAGAAACTGTTGTTGCACAGTAAAGTAAAACAAGCTGCCCTAGTCAGTTATATGGAAATATGATGACAGATATCCAAGTAATTCCAATATAACAGACCTGCCAGAGCGTGTCAAATCTTTTTCCATCTGGTATGGAGAGCTTCCCTGTTTTATCTCTGTCAATACGGTAATGTAATACTTTTCCATCATTCAGCAGACACAGCGCATATGAACCATTGCTGTCCCTTTCTCGGATACTGTAGGAATAAGAGAGATTTTCAGGTTATTGCTTACTAGAAATGAGCATCTGGGTTGAAATTATTTTTTTAAAATCACACTTCTCTTTAACCTTTTGAATTAAAACCAAAGTAAAATCAGCACGGCAACTTCTGAAGACATCTTGATAAACCTTTCATTCATTTCTTAGTGTCATTTGTTTTCAGATAGAATTCCCTAAAGTTTCTTGCACTCTCTCCTCCCCCCCTCAAGGCAACAGAAGACAACAGAAAATCCACAATGTGGAGCTCCTTCCTTGGCAGCTACAGGACACTGTGCAGTGCATAAATGCTCTCTGAACAAGGAAGCATTTCAAGGCTTGTGCACTGCAGGATTCAAAACCCATGGAAGTCTGAGGCCAGGATCTAGCAGCTACACTTCAATCTCCTTTACAGCTGACCTAAAATCAAAACATAAGTACCTTCATTAAAGCAAGATTCCTCTTCTGTATCTTTTATTTTGAAATAAAGAGATGGCAGTAAAGGCAGAAGATAAAATACTGAAAGAATATAATGTGAAATAGAAAAAAGAGGGATAATCTTTGTGCACTGAAACAGCTTGTTGTTTGGCTGGGAATTTAAAGTACATCCCACACTTCTGCCATCATTAATTCTTATGACTTCCGTAAAGATAATAATGTTTTGTTGCAGATTTCACACGAAATTTAACATGATATGGAGTTACATATCTGGTCTAAACTTCATCAGGGAGAGATCACAGAATGTAATATAAAAACATTGTCTAAATGTCTAAATATAGGGCCGGGATGACCTCCTTGCTCCCGGAGTTCTGCAAACAACATCTGAGATGCCTGCAAAGCATTGCAGAGTTATTTTACATATACTCAAGACTAGCTCACACGAAGATCAGCATCTTCTGGTGACCGGACCCAGAGTAGATAGGAATTTGCTACTAGCTCCATCATAGTTGGCATAACATTTTCTGAGTTTAGAAAGTGGGTTTTCCCTTTTAGTTTGAGTTGCCCTTGTTCATTTGCTACTAACAGTGAGACAGCAATAGTGTTAAGATTAAAATTCTCTGGTATAACGGAGTTTTTCTTATAAAAAACTCGAGACTCAGCAACGCCAAAATATCTCATGTTCCAGTGTACACAGACATCTTCTCACTCTCCTTTGAATTCTTCAAGAGTCCTGAAAAGAAATATAGCAGTTTATGCTCTTGACGGTGTTAGGGGGCTTTGCTGGTGCAACACTAATACTTGCTATCACATTTCAGAACATTACAGGGGCAAGCATTAAATTTTGTTTTTGAGCTAACTCACTCAAGGCCGAACTAAAACTGTTTTTTCTGAACTATTCATGCAACTATTTTTTTCAAGCAGAGTGATTCTTGTCACCTAAGATGTGAACAGAATGCTGGCCAAAGAAAAAGGGAAGTACAGTCATTTTTTTTTCTGAAACCAAAGTAACTCGCCTAGTGTCGCTAAACCATTGAAACACATTGTGGTTTTTAATCACATGTAGGTATTTTCTCAGCAGGCTGATTTCCTGTGGTGACTGACCAGTGGAGAGTAACAAATTCTGCTGAACTGTTTTACTTTGTCTTCCTCTGACTTGCATCAATGTAGTCTATTTTGCTGGCATTGCCCTACCAGGAAAATACACTATGCTCAGTGAAAACCCTAACAAATCGCTTTACTGGATCACATATGCAACAGGGCATCTTCTCAGCAGAGATATTTCAGTCAGGGATCATCATGTTTCCTTCACACACCTGACCCTCTCTGCATCTGAAATACACACCACAGAGCTAGTCTTGAGAAGCCACAGCCCTGCTGCAGTCACCTGCAAATGGCACTTAACAGAAGATCAGTAAACAGGTCTCCCAAAGAACTGTGGCCATCATTCAGGCTGCTGTGGAGTGGAATACAGCACCTCCAGAAATGGTTCGTAGTCTGTATTTCATTGTTTACCTTGGAAAATGTCTATGGTCATCTAAGCCTAGCAGCTGCTTGGTATTTTGAAGAGGTACTTCATCATTAATTAATATCCCTGAATTAAGGTCATGTGTAGTAGGATTGTTTTCACATTGTCTCAGGTCAACTATGTCCTCTTCCATTTATGAACACAAACATAATACTGATAGATTTATTTTAAGAATACTCTAGAAGGTCAGACAAATCATCTAGGTCAGTATGCACTCCATCAGTGCTAGATTCCTAGAGGAAGAAAATAAGATCAATGTAAATATATTTTGCTACATTATCAGAAACAAAAATTTTTGTTTGGAAATACTAATGTAAACATAGTTTGCTACATGCATCAGAATTTTTGGTTGGTCAAAAGACAACACTGTTACAGACAACTGCACTTCAAATCTTGTTATTTTAAAATAGTGTTACTAGTATTAACTAGTATGACACATAAAAGACAGTTCAGTCTCTAGATGTCATGAGATGCCATAATGATTGGAACTGTGAAGAATTCTAATAGTCTGAACTAGTTTTATCCCTTTAGTATATCTTGTTGAAGACATTCTTACCAAAATTATTTTTTACTTTCCTTTTACAGAACTGTTCGCATTTTACGTGAACCACAAATGGCTATGAACCCATATGAAAGGTTTATAGAGACTAAATTGCTAATTATGCTATGCTTTCACTCAGAATTTCCTTAATGTTGAATTTTTAAGATTAACAGTATTTCTGAATATGATTTACCTCCCTTCCACTTCAGAATTTCTGATTCTTAACACATATGTGTGATCACATGATCATATAACTGAACAGGTCACTACAAAGTGCCAAGACCTACCACATATTTACCAGAGTTGTTTCCTACGTGAAACAGCAGAGAAAACTAATGATTCTTATACTGCTGGTCTGCCACTATTAGCAAATTTTTAATTTATTTTTCAACTGGTCCACACATGCATGCACTCACATAGATAACATAAAAAAACATTATCAATAATGTTATTTATTACTATTAATATAAGTATCATCACAATGTTAATAACAGTATTAATAACATTAATAGTAATATATAATCATGTAGACATTACTGATCATCATATTCTACTATCATGCCCCCAGCCAGGCAGAGATTAATGAAAAATCAGAAGTCTGGTAAGAACTAGCATCCTACACAGTATGCAAAGCTAACAGGGTCTTGAGACTTAAATCAAGTTCTCTATTCTCAGTTGCACTTCATTTGAGATATAGTTTCCTTCTATTCCACTGTCACAGTCTATTCTCCAAATTTTGTGGCTAAAGTGGTAAACTTGCACAAGCGTTCTTCTCAGAAGAGGTGTGCACTGCTTCCTATTTCACATCTTTTCATTAGATTGTGTCTATACTTAGCTTTGAAAACAGAGTCTATAGCACCCACGTACATACTTACTTCACTGACTTCTCAGTCATGACAAAAATTGAAAAACCCCTAGTAAAAATCCACATTTAGTTCAGAACTTTTCCAGCAGCTCGGATGAGTCGCAGTGTTAGATTTATGATCCTATTTGTTACATTTCCACAGAATCATAGAATTATCTGGGTTGGAAGAGACCTCCAAGATCATCAAGTCCAACGCTTAATCCAACACTATCATGATTACTAGATCATGGCACTAGGTGCCACATCCAGTCTTGTTTTTAAAACCTCCAGGGATGGTGAAACCACCACCACTCTGGGCAGGCCATTCCAATGCCTGATTACTCGCTCTGTGAAGAACTTTTTTCTGATATCCAGCCTAAACCTTCCCTGGCAGAGTCTAAGCTCGTGCCCTCTTGTTCTGTTGCTGGTTGCCTGGGAGAAGAGTCCAACCCCCACCTGTCTACAACCTCCTTTCAGATAGTTGTAGAGAGTGATGAGGTCACCCCTGAGTCTCCTCTTCTCCAGGCTAAACAACCCCAGCTCCCTCAGACTCTCCTCATAGGACTTGTGCTCAAGACCCTTCACCAGTTTTGTTGCTCTTCTCTGGACCCACTCCAGCACCTCAATATCTTTCTTGAACTGAGGGGCCCGGAACTGAACACAATACTGACAGTGTGGCCTCACCAATGCCGAATACAGGGGAAGGATCACTTCCCTCGTCCTGCTGGCCACACTATTCTTGATACAGGCCAGGATACCATTGGCCTTCTTGGCCACCTGGGCACACTGCTGGCTCATGTTTAGCCTCCAGTCAATCAGTACCCACAGGTACCTCTCCAACTGACTGCTCTCCAGCCACTCTGTCCCCAGCCTGTAGCACTGCATGGGGTTGTTGTGCCCAAAGTGCAGGACCCGGCATTTGGCCTTGTTGAACCTCATCCCGTTGGACTCAGCCCATCTCTCCAGCCTATCAAGGTCCCTCTGCAGAGCCCTCCTGCCTTCCGGCAGGTCGACACTCTCTCCCAACTTGGTGTCATCTGCAAATTTACTTATGATGGACTCAATCCCCTTATCTAAATCATCGATGAAGATGTTAAACAGAACTGGACCCAACACTGATCCCTGAGGGATACCACTGGTGACCGGCCGCCAGCTGGATGCAGCCCCATTCACCAGCATTCTCTGGGCCCGGCCATCCAGCCAGTTCTTAACCCAGCTGAGAGTGCACCTGTCCAAGCCATGGGCTACCAGTTTATCCAGGAGTATGCTGTGGGAGACAGTGTCAAAGGCTTTGCTCAAGTCCAGATATACTACATCCACAGGTTTCCCTTCATCCACCAGGCCGGTTACCTGATCATAAAAGGAAATCAGATTGGTCAGAAAGGACCTGCCCCTCACCAAGCCGTGCTGGCTGGGTTGGATCCCGTGTCCATCCTGAAGGTGCTGTGTGATTGCACTCAGGATGATCTGTTCCATAACCTTGCCAGGCACTGAGGTAAGGCTGACAGGCCTATAGTTGCCCGGATCCTCCTTGCAGCCCTTTTTGTGGATTGGCGTGACATTCACCAACTTCCAATCATCTGGGATCTCCCCAGAGAGCCAGGACTGTTGGTAGATGATGGAGAGTGGCTCGGCAAGCTCTTCTGCCAACTCCCTCATCACCCTAGGATGGAATCCACATCAGGTCCCATTGATTTGTGTGAATCCAGGTGGCTCAGTAATTCATAGACTATTTCCTCCTGGAACACAGGGGAGCCATTTGGTTTCCTGTCTCTATCTGTGAGCTCCGGAGGCCAGTTATCCTGAGGGGCACCTCTCCTACTGGTGAAGACTGAGGCAAAGTAGGTGTTGAGTACCTCAGCCTCCTCCTCATCCCTGGTAACTATGTTCCTCCCAAGTCCAACAAAGAACGGAGGTTTTACTTGCCCTTCCTTTTGTTATTAATGTATTTATAGACGCGCCAAATTAATTTCAAAATGCACTTTTGTTTCTCCGATTTTCCTTCTGCATATTCTAACTATAGTCCTACACTCCTCCTGAGTAGTCAGCCCTGCCTTCCACAGTCGGTAGGCTCTCTTTTTATCTCTGATTTCCTTCAGTATCTCCCTATTCAACCAAGGTGGTCATCTTCCCCGTCGGCTTGCCTTTTGGCTAATTGGTATAGCCTGTTCCTGTGCACTCAAGACTTTTTCCTTGAAGCACATCCATCCCTCCTGTATGCCCCTGTTTTTGAGGAGTGTGTTCCAGGGTGTGCTCCTGACCAGTCTTCTGAACAGGTCAAAATCTGCCCTCCAGAAGTCCAGCATAGAGGTTTGATTGGTAGTCCTCCTTACATCCCTGAATATTGAAAACTGTATTATTCCTGGTCACTGTGCCCCAGCTGGCCTTCGACCACTACTCTCCCACCAGTCCCTCTCTGTTTGTAAACAGATCTAGTGGGGCCCCACTCCTGGTAGGTTCATTTACCTGCTGGAGCAGGAAATTATCCTCCATACACTCTAAGAATCTCCTAGACTGCGTCTTCTCCGCTGTGTTGAGCTCCCAGCAGATATCCGGCAGGGTGAAGTCACCCACAAGAAAAAGGGCTGGTGATTTTGAGACATCTGCCAGTTGCTTGTAGAATAACTCGTCCCCTCATCATCCTGGTTGGGTGGTCTATAACAGACTCCTACCAGGATGTCAGCCTTGTTGTCCTTTCCCCTGATTCGGGTCCACAAGCATTCAACCCTATCATTGGTGACCTCAAGTTCTACAGAGTCAAGAGACTCTCTAACATACAGAGACACCCCTCCACCTCTCCTACCCTGCCTGTCCTTTCTGAAGAGCTTGTAGCCACTCATGACAGCACTCCAGTCATGCGAGTCGTCCTACCACGTTTCTGTAATGGCAAATACATCATAACTTTCCTGCTGCATGATGGCTTCCAGCTCCTCCTGTTTATTGCCCAAACTGCATGCATTAGTGTACATGCAATTCAGCTGGGCTGCAGTCAGGAAGCTTTTCAACTATTTCTATATTTATTATGTATATAAAAAAGTCTAGGTTAGATAATCTTGTAGTGCTGCAAAGCAGCAGTAAAGAAGGCTGTGCATTATATATGTTCCCACAGAGACTGCTGTACTCGACTCTGCTCTAAGGTCAGACAGTTAATAGATTTCTGATGTAAGTAAGTTTTAGACGCTCTTGTAAAAGAATATGCAGAAATATTCTAGCCTCTAATATTTATTATTTTTTCTATAATAAACAAGATTATTTTTATCATATGCCAGGACCTGCTTGTGGACTTGTTGAATAGCCTCACAGTACCTCATCTCATTGAAAATCTAGCTTCACTCTGTGTTCCCAGGCTCCAATTCTTACATCAAGTGAACTTCTCTTAGACATTGAATGTTTCCAAATTTTACCTTTCAGTCCTTGCTCACCAATGTGAGCAAAATAGTCCCTGAGCAGCTACACTCACAAACACAAATTCGTAGTTCTTAGTCCACAGATGCACAGAAGACTCTGACCCTGCTTCTGGGTAAGGAAAAAGTAAGCGATGCCAGCATCTGAAATGTAAAACAAGGCTCCTCTCCAGCACTACATAATTTCGCTGCTACTGTTTCATTTAGTTAACAAATGAGTGTTTTATTTCTTAACACCTGACGAGCAGGCCCATGTTAGGCAAACCACTGCACAAAACAGAAAACAGAATTAGAGTTGTTTTGTTGCTTGCTATGAGCCTTTAGGTCTACTGATCTGAGAGCTACAAGAGTTTTAAATTGTAACCGATTTCTCATACAAATGAACAACACATTATTTTCTTGCTGCTCTGGCTGCTGAATTAGGGGGTAGATGAAGATCTCACCCTATTTCTTCCCTGGGAACACAAGAGTAAACAGCACTCAAGTGGTTACTGAGCCAGATAGGTAGTTCATGCAAGAACAATCACTGCATCACAAAGCATCCTACAGATGCTGTAATAAATAGTGTTGTCCTAATCAGAGGGACACAAGTTCAACACACTATCTGTTATATTTTCATATTATTTAAGCTCCAGAGGTACTTGTCATGGTTTAAATAGAACCTTTAAGTTACCATTTCCCCCCTCTATGCATTTATCCGCTGTCTAAGATCATATAGATATGCACCCACTGACATAAACAGTCCCGCAGGAGAAAGTCTGACTGCTCCCTCCACAGTTCATCAAGTGTATCACTGCAAACAGCACCAGAAATGCCTCCTAGGCTATCTCTAAGGGAAACAGAAAAATGCTGGAGAAGCATTTCTATTTAAAGCTTCAGGAATGCTTACGGAAGATTAAAAAGGGACCAGGGTATGTAATAGAGAATGAAAATGATCTGCTAAAAAATTACACTCCCTTACTCCAAAGCCCTTTCCTGTTGTTAAAGAATGTTAGCCAAGGGATCCACTTCATTTAAGAAAAATTAGCTTCCTGTTTTTTCCCCAAAGAGAAGACCACATAGAAACCAATGTGTGCAAGAGGTAAACTGGAAAAGCTGCAAGCTTTAATATGTGATCAAAATCATGACTCAGCTGATGTAACACTGATTTGGTAAGATGTTAATACAGAAAGTAATATTTTTTTTTAGAAAAAAAAAGTCATTAAAAGGAAGTGAAAGTGTGGCTGCTTTATTTCAGAATAGATATCCACCAGGTCCTGCCTAAAACGTAGGAAAACAAACTAGCAAAGTCACAGTGCAATGAAAAGGAGAGGTGGTATAGTAATGATGACAGTGACTACATTAATCAAATCGAGGAAACATCTCCTACAGAAAGAATCTGTGGTAATGGGACTCTTTCATTCCACAAACTTTTTGTAACAATTTTTGTTACAAATGTAAAAATAATTATAAAAAA
The DNA here is from genome assembly GCA_033558185.1 of Dromococcyx pavoninus. Lineage (NCBI taxonomy): Eukaryota > Metazoa > Chordata > Aves > Cuculiformes > Neomorphidae > Dromococcyx > Dromococcyx pavoninus. Next base: position 52,392 of record JAUMJL010000676.1, on the reverse strand, counting down.
TTATAACGTTTTTTGTTACGAATGACAACAAAAGCAACCTGGTAAATAATACTTTAGATATGATCCCAACGAACATGGAGTATGAAGCCAAAAATGTGACGATGCATAGCAACTTGGATGAGAGCCACTGTGAAACAGAAAATAAATCCAAGGACTGACAGATGGAAAGAGATTTCAAGAAATGTCAGTACACTCAAAATATTTATAGGTAAGATCTGATTGATATTAACTGTACTGGAAATAAATATTTAGAGGAGTTACTGGTTCCTGAAAACTAAGATTGAAACATGGAAACCTATGAAGGTTGCACCTACATTAGGAATTAGTATGGCACAATTACGGCAAGTCAGTAAAGTTGAAGAGTTGGTACTGAAGAAGCATATCCATCTCACACTCACTCCTAGGGTTTTAAATGAGTATTGAATGAGACTACATAGGTAAATGATGAAATTCCTCTCAGGAACTACACAATTCTATGTGATTTTTTCCTGGCTATGACCTTTAAGCTCCATTTTCAGCCATTATATAATGGGGAAGAGGAATAAAAAATGACTCAGTGAAAACATCAATTTTTTCCAAATGAGGATTTTCCAAAAGAAAAAATTTTTGTTAGAAGATTTTGACTGGCTCTAATTTTCATGAGATGATGGCTATTAGTCACTATCCTAAATAACGCATTTGCACTCAGAAAACAAAAAACTGTGAGGTCAAGTAAACACAATCAGCAGCAGACTGCATGGCATTACCAAGGTAAAAGCAATTCCTTCTGTCGCTTAATTGCAAAGTAAGCACCACCACTGCCCCCCTGGAAACTGACAGTTATGGATCCCAACAGTTGTTAATATAGGCAGTTTGTTTGTATTTTTACCACTTTGGTAAGTCAGTGTATTGGGTACAGGTGACTAGGCCTTGGCAGCAGGGTCAGAGGTACTCTGTGAGGACACGAGGGTTCCAGCTGGCCCCAATGGACATCCCTGCAGGGCACTGCCAAGCCCCTCAGCTGTGTATGTGGTGTCTCCGCCTCCATTAAAACATCTTTAAGACAGACAAGAAAAACTCCTGGTAGGTGATGGTGGGGACTAAAAAACAAGCATATAACAGAAGCAGCAAGGCAAACACCAAATGCAGAGGAAGAGGTGGGAAGGAGGTGCTTCAGGTGCTGAAGCAGAGTACCCTGCAGCCCATGGGAGAGGTCACAGCAAAGCAGGTGTCCACACTGCAGCCCTCCAAGCAGGTGCATATTTCCTGAAAGATATTTCCCATGGAGAGCCCACTCCGCAGAAGGCAACAGCGTGAAGATGAAGGAGCAGCAGAGAGAAACTGTTACCGACTGACCACAGCCCCTGTCCCGCGCCTGTTGTCCCGAGATGCTTGTTGGAGAAAAGCTGGGTGTGAAGAAGTGAAGTTGAGTCTGCGAAAAGTAGGTGTGTTGGGTATGCGAGGGGAAGGTATTTTTTATGTTTTTGTCTTTGTTTCTTACTGGCCAGCTCTATTTGAACTAAACTGCTGTGGAGTCTGTTTTGCCTGTGAGAGTTAGTGGTATGTGACTTCTCTGTCTCCACCTTTGCCCATGAGCTCTTGAGGAGGGGGACTGAGACAGCATCTTGGTGGGCCAAGGTTAACCTACTACAGTCACTTTGCACTGCTTATCAGTTATAAAACAATGTTCAATTATTTTTTCTAGATACTGAGTTTTCATGATGCTTACTTTAGAATTAAACCTAGTACTTCATTAAAAAAAATGACCCATACTTCTGCTATACTTTCCCATCTTTAGCTAAGTGGAAACCTTATCTTGGAGACACTTGCTTAGCACAGGAATGATTATGTCATGTATACCATGCTGGACTGGGCTCTCTCATTGTGAATAAGCCACTTCTCAGGACATACTCCTGTTTGAGATTCATTCAAGGGAACTGTGTAGTAACACTGGTGGCAAACAGTAATACCACACGAAAAAGCACTCACAGAAATTTTCCATTGTTTCTTGACCCAATGAGGATACGGTGTTCTGACTCTTCCCGAGAGATCCTCCCGTGAAACCATGGCATCTTCTCATGGGCGGTAGTGGCAATCAATTTCTCCAGCTGAGGCTTTTGACTAATGATAGCTTGTTCAAGAGCATGGCCCTAGAGAGTGGCAAAAATAGAGCAGGACAGTCACACTGTCTTCTGCAATAAAAACATGATTGGCAGACTCCCAGAACTGGTCTGCTCTTGGGACACGCAAAATCTGCACATTTGTTTTATGTGAAGAAAATTCTGGTAGGTGTAAAGATACTAAACCAGAAACTACAGTGTGGTAATCTAAACTTCACAAACTTGGGATTCTTACTTCACCTCTGAGAAACAGAAGGAATAATAACAAGTAAATTAAGTCCTTAATAGATCAGTGTCTGAACTGAAAATTATGTCATATTTTTATGCTACGAGACATAGCATACTTTTTGTAACTTTGAGGTGTCATAACTTACCTCCACATCACATATCCTATGGCAGTTTACTGAAATAAAATGAACATGCCTTGCATTGTTGCAGTGTGTCTATGTTTAAGATAGCATGTAAGTTTCCCCAAACCAGACAGGACAGTTTCAATTTTAGAGTGAACTATATTAGTATTTTAGGTATAACCTAGTCACTTCCAAGCCCACCTACAATCTACCACTTCTAAATGCAGCCCAGAATCTGAGGGCAACCCCTCCTTAGTTTCATCAGTTTTCAACTTGAGATCATCACCTTCCTTCTAGATTGGCCTCAGTTTACTAGAAAAAATTGTAAGCCTCAGCACTTGTAATACATACATTAAAGTTTCAGGCTTTTCCAGTCTGGAGTTTGCTCCACGTATTTTACAGAGCAGAACATACAGGGTTACTTGTTGATACAAAAAGAAATTATAAAAACTTAGTGTAACTCCAATGCTCTAGAGTTAAGAAAAGAGTTCTGTTTTGGACATAATCTAAACAAGCATCACAGAAACAAGGCCAGCTAAGAGTGGAGGATTAAAACAAGGTACCATGTCACCAAGCTTGTCTGCACATCAGACCATAAAAATTCAAAAAAACATTTCTGTATCTTGTTCATTACATCTATTAATTTTTGGTACATATAGAAATCTGATGACACAGGGTAGTGCAGAGGTAGATGAGGATATATTATCCCAAGACATCATAAAATCCTTAAGTTTTGTAAAACTTCAGGAAAACTACACTTACAGCCAAGTTACTGCATGTATTGGGGGAGGAAAAAAACCCCACTGTTCAACACCCCAACAGCTATTTTTCTATTACGAAAAATTACTACATAGCAACAACAGCTGAAAACAACCCTGCAGTCTCCTTTTCTCCTTACTCAAAGACCACTTCAAGGCAAAACTAGCCTGGATTTACCTGCAAATTCCAAGTTTGTTTGACATATTCTCTGATGAGGTTCTCTTTTAAATCTTCAAAGGGTCCTGTTTTGGGTTCAATGCCTGGTGGTCGGTTGAAAGGTTTTCTCAGCAGGCAGACAAGGCCATCTGCTTCCTCAGAGTGATAGCTGATGAGCTCAGCAGGACTGGCATGAGACTTGCCTCCTGCAATGGCATATGAGCCACTCAGCTCCCTCTCAATTGTATAGTGATGAACCTTCCTTCCGTGGGCCAAGGATAAGGCAAAACCCCCCAGATAATTCCGGCTTTGGCGGAGCAAGTATAGTCCATCACTCACTCCTCCTTGCATCAGATACTCCTCAGCCTCTTCACGTGTAATATTGCCAAAGAAGTATGACAAATGGTTAGCAGGGTTTGCTGTGTTTGAAGCCATGTTTTTTTCTTTTCCAAGTAGCAAACTTTGTATTCTATACCTGAAAAACAGAGACATGAATATCAGCTGAAAAAAAGAGGATAAACCAGTAACACGGCAGTTCACATATGGTATGTCAGTAACACATTTTTAAAAAGAGTTTAAGATGAAGAACACATTTTCATTTTTAACTTGTTGGACGTAGTCTTTCTAAGACTCAATAGAAACTGTCTTCCTGTTATATGTAGTATTAAAATTTCCTGTAACTGCAGAAATTTCCTTTAACTCTTCCTCTCTCTTCTCCCCTGCCTAGCTGTATAGAGGTCCTGACATTTTCACTTGCCTGAATGCCTTAATCCATCCTTTTACAATTGCCTTGAGGTGTTTTCCAGTAAAAAGAAATAACTAGGTAAGAAAGACTGAGTGAGAATGTTTTTTCATTCCAGTTTTGTGCCATTATAATTTTGCTTAGAAGAGTAGCTTATGCCTGTAGGTGGGCTGAGTATGGACAGAAGTCCTATATTAAAATATTTAACATTCCTCTCCATAGAGATTTTTTTTAATGCAGGTGGGGAGAAAGTCACAGTGTCTTTTTAAGCAGTTTTCATTCCAATCAGCTTACACTGAAATAATACAAAGGTACACTATCAAAAACATATAAGAGCATCAAGTTTAAGCATCTCTGAAGAATAATATTGAATGTAAGATAAATGGCTTCAATTATTTTATTCTTAATTTAACAAAAAACCTTCATCCATTTATTTAATATATATCTATATATAAGAGATTATATTATTATCTGTATTAATATATGATAAATTTAAAAAAATATATGCACAAGGACTCAAACTCTAGCTACAGGAATACTGTTGTTCTTGTGTCCTGTTATCCCTGACTTATGCCAACCTCTAACCTACATCATCAGTGAAGAAATTTGTTTTCATTAAAATTCATAGCAGATTTACCCTGACTAGACAGCTAAGTATTGTGCTGGAACTATTTTAAGTTATTGAAGAGGAGACATTAGAACATAAATGCTGAAATTGAATTTACTATTAATGCTAGAAACATTTAAATGAGTATTTAATGAATACTGGGAAGAATAACCTAACTACCTGCTGATAATACTTAAGTTGATATGAAGCTAATATATTGACATAAATGAGACCTGTATTCTTGCAACAGTATGTGTGTGCAAGCTCTTTTTTGTATGATGAAGTGATCCACAACTGCAATAACAGGTAATTGCAAGTTCACCAGTTGAGTGATTGTTTCCTGCAATATTATGATTCCTTAATATACTTTCTCCTCCAAATGCTTCCCCGATCCAATCACTTTTTAATTAGGACTGGCCAAACTGTTAAATGAATAGTTTACAGGGCATAAGAAGGAATTAAATCGATTTAGGAAGAGTTCAACATCTTCTTTCAGTCTAGAAAGAAAAGAAAAATCCCCAAATCCCACCAAGTACTACTGCCTGTGCATCTGTAAAGTGACTTCAGTATCTGAAAAATTAGTTTCAGAGAACACATAAACTGAATAGAACTAGCAATACGTGCTTATATTATTTGCATGTTATTGAACTTTTCCTTAGGAAGTATCTCACAAATCCATTGCCAAAATTTTTATTTCCTTGTCTTTTAAGTTCAGTTATGACAACTTGATATTGAAATACTCTCAAGTATACAAAATTGGTAATAGTGTCTGTTATTCGCAGTGCACTACACAGATTTTAGGCTAAGAAGGCAACTCTACAAGTATGTAAATAGAAAACCACTGTTGTTTCTTTGCATTTACATCATTGCACATTTTGTATTCTTTTTTCCAATGTAAATATACTAAGTGAAATGTATATACACATACTGTATATGAAATCCATGAACATTAACCTACAAAAACCTGTTATTTGTGTTTTACTTATTTTACTGCAGCCCTCTTTTCCTATCTTCTATTAACCTCACTAGAAGCAGACAAAAGGATCAGAAGTATCTACTGCTATGCAGAATATTGAGCAGTAAAGACAATGTGGTCTTCACAGTTGAATGAAGGGTATAATTTTTGGGAACCCATGCAGCAGCCTGTGGAATCAGTCTTAAGTAATTCAGGATGTATGTGAATGGGGATAACAGACTTCTGGTCTTGCAGCTGTTCAAAGTGTGGAGATATCTTTGTGGAAGACCACGTATGAAGGGAGTGTCCGTAGTGCAAAGCTGCATCTGAGGGATGGGTGTCTTAACGCAGGGCCTTTTGGCACATGGTGCTTCCCTGGCAGCTCGGCAGCAAGCAGAGCTGTGGTGTGCTTACTGGTTAGTTCAGATATGGTCCACCAGTGGACTACAGATAATCTGCTGTCTCTTGCACCTGGGACAAGCAACAGTAGAGAAACCCCTGTGCAGCTCTGTGAATACATAAAAAAACATACTGGGTTAGGGGTAGGGGAGAACATACAACTCAAATGAACAAGGCTCACATAGTATAGAAAACTAACAGGACAGTCAAGACAAAGCCCATGTTGTGCAGATCTTCTCCCATCCCTACAAAGACATCAAAACTGCAGAGCTACTGCAGCTCTACAGAACACTAATGCGCATAGCATGTTATTTATCACTCTTATGGTTTGCAACTAAAGGTTTAAGATCACACACTATGGTCAAGTTAATCTTTCTGGCATTTTTGTTAATTTTTGTTTGCTTTCCTATTTATGTTTATTTCTTTTGTTTCTTAATTACAAAAGAAAGCAGTAACTGAAGAGAAAGAAGGCAGCAGTCCTCGGTTTCTCTGCTTTCCCTGACCACTTCCTGCAGGTCTCCTGTGATAGTCTGGTGGTGTCTGCAGGACAGTGCGGGGGCTTGAGGGTCTTGGTGTGTATCAGCTCTTGCCTTATGGCCCCCAGCAGCTTGCCAGAGTTTGGCCCAGGTGTCTCGCTCAAACCGTCTTGAGCAGTTTGAGCACAGGTGCAGAGGAGATTGGGGCTTCCCCTGCAGCTCTTCATCTCACAATCTCTTCCTGCAGCCCACCTCCAAGAGGGCCCAGCCCAGCCCAGCCCTACATCCCTCTGCTCTGCCGCATGGCTGCAGCTGCTGCTTTTCAGGTGGTGAGGAGAGCCTGCAGAAGGCCCTTTCCTCCTTCTACCACAGCCTTCTGGGGCTTCTTCCGTTTTTCTGCTCCTAGATCCAAAGAAGCGCTAGCAATTTGCACATCTCTCTCAGCAGGACAAGGTGTCAGGCACCATGAAACCCACAGGGGAGAGCGGCTCTGCCACACAGGACAGTGGCAAGAGCCAGCTGCCACAGGCAGGGCTGATACAGGTCTCTTCCCAATTGTACCAGTGGACTTTTATGTTGGATATCAGGAAAAAAATCTTCACTGAAAGCGTTGCCAAATACTGGAACAGGCTGCCCACAAACACAGTTGAGCCACCATCTCTGGAGGCATTTAAAAAACCTGTAGACATGGGGGTTAGGGACATGGTTTCATATAGACTTGGTAGTGTCAGGTTTACAGTTGGACTTACCTTAAGGATCTTTTTACATAGATGTGGAGGCTTTGAGTGCTCTAGTTCCTGTTTCCTTCATTCTTGTTTAGTTGTTTCCCTCAGACATTCCCATGTCACTGTGTCATTCTTTTTTACTCCACTCTGCACTTCAGATACTGCTGGTTAGGAGACACACATACATCAGCCCACCTCTGGCAAAGCACTCCTTGAAGGCAGGCTCCAAGTCTCCAACCTCACTTTCAGGAAGGGTGTAAGAAAACAGATTTGCTGCTAGGTTTTCAGTAAAGAAAGAGCTTAAATCACAATTAAAATACAAGAACAATTGCTATAATTTCTATTTCTATTCCTCTGTTGTCCTGAACAAGAGGCAGTTGGGACACAGAAGGCATAGCTACCAAATGTTATTTCTATGACTGCAGGAGGTTTTCATTGAATTGATGGTAGTCAGCCGGCTCACAGACACATTGGATGCATGTATGGATGAAAGATCCACATTGGCTCTGCATCAGCACTGTACAGCTAATTTGGAGAAAATGTCAAAACAATACCATACAATTCTCATGCCAAGAATAGTACTACACTGCAGCAATGCTGGAATGAACAAAACTTGAAAAATGCCACCACACTCTTTACCCGTCAGAATTTATTTTCATGGAAGTATTGAATGGAAGTTCCTTTTCTCCGTACCTTAGTTTCAGGCTAAAAAAAGTGTGAGGAACTTCATGTCTAAAAAGCATAAAAGACCTTTACAATTTAATTAAGAGCTAATAAAATAAAAGTGGGCTGGGAGGGGAAATTTGCATTCCCTGCTACAAAAGAACCTGATGCAAAGGCTACTGAAATTAAAATTCAGTTTGATTTTGATGTGTTCCAGATCAGGCTGCTTCTCACAGTACTGTTTAGTCTCAGATTAGTCTCAGCATTTACTATACATTTGTCAGGATGAATTGCCCAGACACGAGTTCTCTTTCGTGGTCTGCTTTATGTGTAATTTGCAATGCAAATTTTTTCCACTGCTGACAATTAAGCATGTTATGAGCCCAATCTATTTTTCTTTTATTTTTTAAGTTGTATTTAACATGGCAAAGGAATTGAAATAGAACATTAAAAAAAGTTTCATTAAAATTCCCCAAAGATACTGACTGATGTAGAAGCCATTGAGATGAATTGTGTAGTTGTTTAAAGACACAGATTGGGTTCTGTCCTCTTCTTCATATTCTTTGACACAAAAACAAACTCCTTCATCACGAAAATCTATCAGCCCTGTTGGTAAATGTGCAAAGCACAGTGAGTGACTCAGCATCGTGTCAAGATAGGGGTAAAGACACTGGGCAAGGTGTTCAACCATTCTTCTCAGATCAGTTACTTTGCTTCATCAGACCCAATTTCAGAAGCAACCACTGTTTAGAAACTTGCAAAAAGGAAAAAGTATTTTTCATGTCAGTCCTCTTTTCCTTTTCAACTTAAACTCCAACTAACCAACAGCATGGAAAGCTTTCCTTGAAACAGCAAGCTGCTCTGTGAACAAGGCCTAGTGCCCTTCAAGCAATAAGTCAGGGTTCTCCTATTAGAATCACACTTGCTCCATCTTCCAAAACTGTCACAAGCACAAACTCAAGCACCCGTGTCTTTTTTCTTATCCATTAACTACTGGATAGCAGGGAAACACATGCTGAAGCTATGCATTTACTGTTTCCAGGCTTAGAAAAATGGGATCGTGTTGAGCTCATGCTTTCACACAATGGCATTAATGTGTCAGCTAGTTCTCCTACCGGCACATTTACTTATTTTTATAAATGACTGAACAAACTGTCCGTAAGACCTTCTCATCTGAAAAGCTAAGCCAAAACTAAAGAGCTATCAGAGTCTGACAGGACAGTGACTGCACGAGCTAGTTTCTTTAGAAAATAAGGCAAATATAGTTGAAATGTGATCTAGCAGTTCACAGCAAGTTCAGAATTGTCTCAAGTGTGAGCAATACCACAAAAGCCACAGCAGACTGTGGCCCCAGCACAACAATGGCACAGACAGGCAGACAAAAACAGTTTAAAGAAATAGCAGATACGGTGGAGTCTTGAGTGGTAAAAAGTAGGTGTCTGTGATAGGTCTGTATTTAGACATCTTGGATCCCTTACTGACACTACGACCTCTGTTAGCAGCACTTATGGGTGATATCCACCATAATTTTCAGTTTGCGAAGAGACTTCATTCCAGCACAGATAACAATTTGGCTGCAGCGATTTGCATAGTTGCAGCATCAAATTGCTTATGATATCCCAGAATTGCCCAGAACATTTGTTCAAGAACACATCATTCTTTGGTAAACTTCAGTCACAATGAAACATTAAAATACAACTCCTCTGTAAGGTGCTGGACACTCTGTGCTAAGGGCATCATAAAGACTTCTTACAATTCTGAGATGAAGACTGTGGCCAATAATGTGCTTTTCACAGAACAGACACCTCTCTAAGGAGCTCAAAGTTCTGATAGAAGCTTAGATCAACACATTAAATCAATAGTTAGTGAAAGAGCCGTTCCAGGTGCAAGACCTCCCAAAAGGGAACAATAAACAAATTTAAGTAAAATTACTTCAGCTCTTAGGAGCCTATCAACATGTTCTATGTGCTTCTCATTCGGGACAAAATGCGAGAGAAAAAGTAAACACTTTGTATGTTTAGTCATGCTGCTTATGCCCTAAATTAGAGATATTCACATCTCACCATAAAGAGAATAATGCAAGTGCCATCTCTGGATTCCTCCCTTCATGTGGTTGCTTTAGGCATCTGATGGTCCAAGAGGACAGAAACTCCCTCTTAGACATGCTGCATATCTATTTCCAAGACCTACGGTACAAGCAAATGTTCTATTATCTTAAAAATAGTCAGCATGAGGCTTTTGGTTTATGATGATCTTAAAGACATATTACGCACTACAAAACTGCTCTGTTTCACTACCGCTTGTTGAAGACTCATTCGTAGTTTAAGCTCACACAGATTAGGAAGTCCAGGAACACAACCCAGCTCATACAAAAGTGAATTAATCCTTCCACTCCCTACAAAAGTTAAACCAAAATCATCATACACAGAGAGCAAATATTTATGTACAAAACTAAATAGGCAGTGATTAGGAACTCTCTTCTCATTCTTCAGAACATAAATTGGAGAGGTTAAAAGCTCAAATAAATAAGACAGCCTGCTAGAAAAAGTTTATAAAACATGGAGAAGATTTCTCAACTATCACTGAAAGAACAGCAGCAGCATCCTCATGATTTATTAGATCTCAGAAGCAATTCTTAATAATTTTTTCACACAACAAAGGTCTACTTTACTTTTGCAAAACAGGTTCATGTTGATGGATTTCAGGCAAGGTTTCTCCACCATGTCTAATACATGAAGAATATACAGTTATCAGCATCTTCAAAGGTGCTTAAATTCATCTTATAATTTTACCATTGGTTTTCTAAACTGTTATTTTGTGTGTCAACATAACCTGCTAGCTGTTTCCAAAAATAAAGTTATTTTTTGTCTTCCGGCAACTTCAGATCAAATTCTGCTCTTGTATCAGCACCATGCAAACAGGAGATCTGCACAGTTCACCTTTGCTTTGACAGACTGTTAATATTTTTTAACAGAAGCCAGAATACTCCATATTTCTCTTGGTATTTTCCTATTTCAACTGAATGTGAAAACCAAAGCAGTTATCTACTTTCATCTATTTCAGCCATTTTGAGCAATCAAATTGATTTCCAAACTCTTCATTTCAAATTATGTTGCCTTTACCACACAATAACCTCTCCCCCACAGGATAACTGTCAGAATATAAAGAACACTCATACTTCCTTATTTGTCTGTTTATCGCTCAATGCTTAACAGAAGGATGAAAAAAAAAAGAAGTCATAGTTCCTCATGGTGGACTGCTTCGATGTACTGTACAGTGGTACAGTTTATGGCCTGCAAGACTGTAAAAATACACAGTTTTGCATGCTGGTACTAGCTCTGTACCAGATGGCTGTAACCATGGATTAGGCTGCAGACTCAACCCAAGGGCTGAGGAGAGCTAAGCTTCTGTGGACAAAAAGAGCATCAAAGAAGAGTAACAGAAAACAGCATTTAAAAAAAATAATAAAAGGCAGCTAATGCCTTTAAAAGGAATCATTTTGCTTTAAAATGGAAGTACTTTACAACACATTATGTAACTTGGTGAAACTGAGGTGACACTCAGCACTCTTCTACTGGAGTCAGTGTCACCTAACAAATATATTGCTTATCTTCGTCCAAAACAATATCACTTCAGACTAATCTGGCCAACACAAAGTTTATGCAATACAGTGCTAAAGAAGAATACCGAATAATGCTGGCAAAAAGCATGAAACGAAGAGCAATGACACTGGCATCAGGACTGTAGCGTTCAACTATTTTAGCACTTCTAGTAATAGACTTGCAGTTGTTTTGTCGAAACAAAATAGGGAAGTCTAATAAGAAAGACATTTAAAAGACATTTTGTAAGGCATCAAACCCGTGACATAAAATACAGTATTCAAGCAGAAGCTTTACTTTTGGGTACACTCTGTTTAAAACCTGCCACCACTATAACGTATCAAGATATAACGAAATCCATTTTTTTTCTTTCGTTTAAATTTCAGATTCGAGTCCCTGAAGCGCCAGACTAGCGACTTTTATTCTAGAACCACAGTAACACTGGAATCTTGCTTTCAAGCTGGTGCGTTTTTTAGCCGGCCACTCCCTTCCGACCCGGGGGCTGGCGCCTTGCTGTCGCTCCCGATTCCCAGCGCCACTCCTGAGCCCTCCGGCTCCCAACGACCTCTCTTTCTGGCCGGTCGCCCGCGCACGCCCGACAGCCGCGGCACCCGCGGTGCAGGGGCCCTGGGGGTCGGAGAACCGCGCTGCTGGCTGCCTCGGCATCGCCGCTACTCACCGCTCCCGCAGCCCAGCGGCTTCTCTCTCCGGGACAGGGCTGGCAGGGGGCACTCCCCGGGCGGGCGGCTCCGCCGAGCAGAGCCGTGCCGGACCGGCCTGTGACCGGGAGCGGGGCTGGACCCGTGCTCACCGCTTGCGGTGCCGACGCTTCCTCGTTGTCTCTCGCAGCCGCGGCCACTTCCTCAACGGGGAGCGCGCTCGCTTCCCGCGCCCCTGCCCCCTCCTGCGGGTGGCAGCCCCGGCGGGAGGGCGCCTGGATCGGGCGGCGCGGCACGGGGAGCTGCGGTCGCCCGGCCTCTCCAGCTTCTGGAACGCTTGTTTCCTCCGGACCCCGGGGCATGGGGCTGCTCGGGACCCTGTGCTGTGGTCCCCTTGGCGCTGCGTGGACCTTGGGACTCCATGGTGATTTCGTCTTGGGACTGTGCGATTTGCCACTTCAAAGACAGCTGGTTTTATAAGATGGCCATGCAGCAGCTGCTCAGCAGCGTGCTTGGGACACAGGGTCAAACTATGTCAGGTGTGAGCTGCTCTTAAGGAATATGCACTCTTTTGGTGAATACTGTTTTCTGTGGCATTCAGTATTTGTGTGTACTGAGAAAAAGACCTTTTGGAGAAAAACAGGGGCCTGCCAAAGCACAGTATCTCCCTTTTTTGTTATTTTTCACTCAAATCCCCCTCATATTTCAATCAAAAGTACATTTGTAGCAACTCCAAGTGTGGTGGCAACTCCATTGCACCCAGACACTGAGCTGAAGGAAAATCTTTCTTCAAGGCCTCTTCAGCACACTGTGGTTCAGGGAATTTATGTCCTCTGCAGATGATCCTACACAGCGAAAACGTGGCAACTGTCGTTTGCCAGGGACTGTCCAGGGATGAAATGCTTTTGCTGTGGATCGTACAGTGGTGATGAGAGGCACAAGGGACCTCGGCTGAGGCTCATGCGGGCAGGTCTCCTTCAGCTGTGACTGTGCTGCATGACAGAACATCATGTCTTGAGATCAGTAGTGCTAGTTTGAGGTGAAATTTACTTCTTCCCCTTAATAAAGCGGTCCTAGCACTAATGTGAGATACAGATGTTATTTTCAATGGAAAACTCTGCCTCTGTTTCCTCAATGCAAAATGAGCTTCGTCAGGGGAGGTTTAGGCTTGTTCTTAGGAAAAAGTTCTTCACTGAAAGGGTGATTGGCCGTTGGAATGCGCTGCCCAGGGAGGTGGTGGAGTTGCCGACCCTGGAGGTGTTTAAGGGGAGACTGGATGAGGCACTGAGTGCCATGGTTTAGATGAGGGGTTGGTGTTAGTGTTGGGTTATAGGTTGAACTTGATGATCTCAGAGGTCCTTTCCAACCTTGTGATACTGTGAACCAAACACCCCCTATAGTCAACAGAACTGCCAAAATACAAAAGTCTTATATTTCATACCAGTTAAAAAGGTTTCTAGTTTGGGTCCATTTGTGTGAGACTTTTGGTAAGTGCTGTAGTGATGTTGTGTTTTTTATTGATGCTGCCCATGTGTTAGGAAAAAAAAAAATAACTTAGAAAAGCTAGTTCTTGGACGTTTTTTGATGGCACAGTTCTTTTCCTATCAACACGAAAGTGTGAACAGAATATAATCAATAGTAAATAGCTTTTGGAAAATCATTGTTGGACTATCATATGTTTTTTAAGGAGAAGACTCAAATTGGTGAAAAAATCATTGACACTGTCTGGCTTTAAATTGTACATGAACAAGTGTAGTGGACCTGGCTAGGATTGAATTGACTTTCTTCATAGCAGCCAATATGGTGCTGTGTCGTGGATTTTGGCTAGAGCAATAGTGATAAAACACTAAGAATTTGGCTGTTACTGGACACTGTTTGCATGACGCTGAGACTTTCTTTGTTCCCACTCTGCCTCTGTCCCCAGTGTGTAAGGTAGAGGAAAACAAGAAATCGGGAAGGGACAGAGCCAGCACAGCTGCCCCTAAGTGACCAAAGGGACATCCCATTCACTAATCAAAACTGGGGGATAGATGAGAATGTCTTCCACGGTGGCCACTGCTCAGCGACTTGCTGGGCATCACTGTGCTTGTGGGAGATGGTGAGTGACCACCTATGTATCCCTTTGATTTATTTTGGTTTATTGGTTTATTTGTTTTTCCTTTCCTTCACCTATTAAATGATCTTCATCTTGACATGTGACTTTTCTTGCTTTTGATCTTCCTGTTCTGTCCTATTGTTCCTCTGGGCAGAACTGAACAATTGGCTGCCATGGGTGCTTGGCTGCTCGCCTGGTTCAGCCTGTAACAGTGGTAGAAGGGAAATCAAGTAAGGGAAGTAAATGTGTTTTTATGTTGTCCACAGTTTCCTTTTTCTTTCAGTTGATGTGAAATATAATACAAATACTGATGTTACAGAGTTCTACTATACTGAGTTTTGGTAAGGGACTCACAAGAGTGGACTATATTATTTAATATGTTATATGTAATATGAAGTATTATCATAACATATACGGTTTATTGCTGAAGCTTTTCTGTGATGTCTGGCTGACTCTACAGAAGGCTAGTAATTTTGAAGTAAAATAATTTGTCTTTTTGACTGGCAAAATTTGATCAGAATATATCTGAGGTTTCCGGAAAGATTCAGTACATTTGTGGAATCTCCTATCTTTTATAATTACATACAGTAGAAACCAGTAGTTTGTAGATAGCCTCCCACAAGTTGTGCTGTATAACTACAATAATAAACTTTGAAATCCTCCTTACTTCTGGGCAGCATGGGAGATAGTTTCAGTGCTTTTGTTATTGCAGTATATTTTGGAAGACCTCTGCTTTCAGGAAGCATGACAGTTTAATTAAGGCCAGGGTTGTATCTATTGTGGTGCGAGGCTTTGCAGCTACATATCCATGTGCCATGCCAATCAATGCTAGTAGAAGAGGAGAGAGATGGAGCTTGGGTGAAATACCATGTTGCATTCTGGCATTCTTAAGCCCTGAAGTTGGATTTAAGTTTTCTTGTAGACCAACTCTAGATTTCTCCCAATGTTAAAAGCCTGAATAATTTCTCATATACAGTGACATAATCACAGTCATCAACTGATGTTTCCACATGTGATCAGCCATATTTTTTCTGCGAAGTGAAAACAATTTAGATGACCCCTTGAACTCACAGAACCTGATATGTGGAAACAGAGAGGTATTGCTGTTGGTAATGATGATATTTATACCACTGGTTTGTTTCAGATCTATTTTTTATCCAATCACGATAGAGCTGATGAAATATTTAAAAGAATATTCCCAAATCTAATTTCTTTACTATACTGACTCTAGGAACAATATAATTTATAAAAGGGGATTATGCAACCAAGCCTCTCCAAAGTTCAGAAGTCGGGAGTTATGAAGTGTCTATTCTGTTGTCTTCATTCTGACAGGGAAGAGATGCTTTACAGAAAATGACAGCAGGTATATTGAAATAGACCTTTTTTCAGCTAAGCTAGCATACTGAAGCATTATTATTTATTTCATTCTCCAGAGGGAATTTTTAGGTTGGATTGTGGCTTACAGGTGTAGTGGAATTTGCAGATGTATGTTTACAGGCATAGTTTGCATTGGTGGAATACTACTCCAGTGCAAAGCTACTGCAGCTTGCTCTCAAGGTAGTTACAAGCTGAAGTGGAGCATTTTTAAAACTCTCTTTCTGTTTCTGTAGTAGGGAATGCTGTAAGCTAAGCTGATGCTTTTGTCTGTTTGAATGTTAAATTCTCTAAAATAAATAGTGACAAAGTATACAACATCACAGACAGACAATTCTGTTTGAGGTTCAAATTCTAGATACTTGGCCATTCCTACACCTGAAAGTCAAGGTTCAATTATATCATAATATAAGCACTTAGTGGCATTAAGATGGGACTGTACATATATGCAAAGAGAAAAATGCAGAAGTGACTCATTTTGCCTAAGGAATATAAAATTTGTGCATAGTTCATTGAATTCTTTCATGGTCTGAAAAAAACCATGCTATTTTGGATTTATTTTTTTATCTTCATTTTAATTTTGAGAGAAGCAGTGATTCTGTTTTAGCACAATAGCAGTAAATGACATTTAGAGAAAATCAAAAGCCAATAGCCTGAAAGCAGTGTTGTGACACAAAAGCAAATGTGGTGTATTACAGTCAGAAAAAAACTAGGCTGGATTAGAATCTAAAAAAAATAACAACCATAATCTCATATCCTTTAGCCTCTTTCTCTTTTCCAAGGAGTAGCAAAGACCCCTATATTAAATAAGAACCAGACCTAAAGATATTTTATACATTGTAAATACTAGTTATTTGTGTTTCTGTAAGGATTTCTCTTACTTATAGATGAATTTAAGTGTAAGATAGTTGTTACAGTCCCTAGGGAAAATAGAGTATAATTACACAGAAGTAAACTGGGGGAGTTGTGCAGCAAATTAATTGACTTGCCTGCTCATTGTGAGAATCTATAAATTATGTCTATTTTGTTTCTATACTAATTTATTGCATTGACGAGAAATGTACATAGCAATATTCTTTGCTTTCTGAAGTTAAGAGAAATAGTTAGAAAATTCAGGGCCATCAAGGTATTTTGTCGTCTCACACTATATGTAGCAGCTGCATTATTTTATGTCCATAATATTGCATTCAATAAACACATTTCTTACCTTTCTACTAGTGGCTCACAATACTATTTTTTTATTTTAAAAATTGGACTTTATATAGCCTGTAATAAGTATAAAATACTTAAATAGCATTATTTACATATTTAGATATACACTTACAAATAAGGTGAAGCTAGTTCAGTATAAGCCAAGCTTATGGGACTTTTCTACAGTATTTCTTCCAAATCCCATGCTCCAGAGAGACTTTTATTAGTTAAGTGTTCTCATGTCATGCCTTTGTTAATGAGTCCTCCGATCTCAAGAATTGCAGAGCAGACATGAAAGACAGGTTTTTCAAGAGTCAACTTTGATCCAGCTGTGGTTTTATTCTGTCTATAAGATTTTTCAGATGTTTCCTCCAGAGCCAGTCACTATCTTTTCACTGTGGTCTAGAACCTCATGATTGCTTAGATGCAGCACAATCTACATCAGTGCATTTATGCTTAATCTATTAAAGTCTGCTAGAATCTGAATTAGCTGTCATCCACGGTGCTCAGAGCTGATAATCTAAGATGGACCCACATTGCTCCCTGAGGAAGAAGAGTGTTCCCAATAGGAAGAAGTGCTTCTATTTGTGAGAACAGGTTGTGGATACACATAGTCTGTCTCTTCATGAAGCCAGTTTATAATTGTTGCAGGTTCTGATTGATGCACAAAAAGCAGATGTGCCATTTCTGGATTAGTGCCAGCCCGGAAAAAGTATGATGCATTTCCACCTAACTGCATCTGAAATGCAAGTCCTGTCAGTTCTGAGCTGACCTTGCATTCCAGTCACAGGTGTTCTTCCAATCAAACATCATGGGCACCTCTAATTTAGGCTATAAAATATTATGAAATATTTTTTTATAGTGGAAAATATTAGCCATCTCTTCTCATCACCTACTTTCCTGCCTTCAGTCAGAATAAATACTTCTGTAATATCAGAGTCCTCATCTATAATTTAGTTTTAGTTTGTTTGTTTGTTGATGTAAGGTAGCTGAGGCCTTCATGCTAAAGCAACATACATGAGATGTTGTAACCCAAGGAGTATCTTAAAGTTGTACAAGTAGCACTTTTCAGTTTTCCATCATATTTTATTTTCTGAAATTCAGTTTAGCACTGACTTAAATTTTCCACAGCCTGTGTCTTAATAAAAACTACACTAAAGATTAAAAAAGAAAAAAATCTGAATTTTTCTGAATGCCTTGAACACCACTGCCTTTTCTGCAGAAGAATTGATTTGGGAATACCTCCCTCATTGGATAGCAAGAATGTTAACATGCCCTCCAGTCTATAGGAGGAGCAGAATTATGGCTGTTCAAATGAATATGGCATTTATAATGGTACTTATCTCCTAATTCTGGATATAGAATAAGATTTTACCAAAAAGAAGGTTTTCACAATCAGAAACACTAACTGAAATTACAGCATGAAATTTTAGGCTGATTTTCCTTTTTTCCCCCTTACTCCATCCTGTAAGAAAGATATAAAATAACCTCAGAATTTGGCAGGATCTAATAATGTGGGTTTCTCTGTATGTGTACAAGTATACACTTGCATATTTTAAATGTCATTAAAAAAGTCTTTCATGACCTATATTGAACTAAACCAGTTTGAACTCAAACATGCTTGCCTTTAAAACACACTTGCCTTTAAAATTATGCAAAGCCATGAGTGGAATTAAATCAGCATGATAATAGGATTTTTTTTTCCTTTGTTACACTACAAATAAAATCCAGCTGGTCTGCACAGGAATGGAAAGCACCACATGGCCACACAAAACCTTTAGAGCTCTAAGGGGCCAACCCAGTAGCAACATCCACTTTAAGTTAAAAATGAGGCTCCAGAATGCAGAACAATTAAAAAGTGTTTAGAATAAATCATGAATATGGGAGAGCTGAAAGATCTTTTTTATCTTCCCTTCAGAATATGAATATGGGAACAATTGTCTCAACAAAGTTTCTATCAAAGGCTATGCAACTACACATATGAGAACATTTGTAACTTCTTGAGAAGTGAAACAGCTGGGGAATCTCACAACTTTAAAACAGAAAGAAGAAGTTAGCTTGATTTTAATCTTATTTACATTTATTTTATGCAATGATGACTGCTCCATATCTAGTAGATGTCTGGAGTAATGCTGTCAAAATTATTCTTTATGCTTATCATATATGTTTTTTCCTAGCCGTGTTCATGGTGAGACAAAACTCTTAAGAAACTGCACTGAGAAGCTGAATCAATGAGCTTTATATGAAAAAGGAACATTTATCTAGATTATTTTTAAAATGTAGAGATGATGCTTGAGTCCAAAAAAACCCCAATAGTTTAAGAATAACACTGGAGGTGGTATTAGACCCTGTACTGCAGGCAACCTTCGTTGGGGGTGGAAATTAAAGCACTTAAATATGTCCAGCAGCCTTAACCACACATGAATAACATCCTTTCAGATGTGTCAGGACCACAGCACTTCTGATAGTTTCTGAGCGATAAAAAACGAAAGCATACTATCTGCAATTTATTGAAAGCTTGTTCTTTTGTTGTTAATCTCCTTTTTTTAAAGAAATAATAAAATATTTGATGCATCAGGCATAATAAAACTGAACATTTTGAAATTTGGAGTTATTTAAAAGGACCAGGTTTCTTAAGCCTCTCTTGTGAAGCAGTACAGGGTGTTTTTGTTGGGCTGTTGAGCAAAACCCAGTTTTCTGTATATAACATTTTTCAAATGCAGAGCTTGAAGGATAGTGTGTGAATGCTGTGCTTATTATCTTCATGTTATGAAGGGACAAAACCAAACTTTGAGACTAGGGGCAGCTATATAACATAAAAATTTGAAGGCATATATGTTCAGCAGTATACTGGTGGGTCTAGATAGCCAAATAACGCTCAGAACTGGGCTGAGGTGTGGGAGTCTTATTGAAACACTTGGAGAGCTGGTGCTTGATCCCTTGTCTGACTCTTCTCCCAGGCAACCATCAACAGAACAAGAGGGCAGGAGCTTAGACTCTACCAGGGAAGGTTTAGGCTGGATATCAGAAAAAAGTTCTTCACAGAGCGAGTAATCAGGCATTGGAATGGCCTGCCCAGAGTGGTGGTGGTTTCACCATCCCTGGAGGTTTTAAAAATAAGACTGGATGTGGCACTTAGTGCCATGATCTAGTAATCATGATAGTGTTGGATTAAGGGTTGGACTTGATGATCTTGGAGGTCTCTTCCAACCCAGATAATTCTATGATTCTATGGAAATGTAACAAATAGGATCATAAATCTAACACTGCGACTCATCCGAGCTGCTGGAAAAGTTCTGAACTAAATGTGGATTTTTACTAGGGGTTTTTCAATTTTTGTCATGACTGAGAAGTCAGTGAAGTAAGTATGTACGTGGGTGCTATAGACTCTGTTTTCAAAGCTAAGTATAGACACAATCTAATGAAAAGATGTGAAATAGGAAGCAGTGCACACCTCTTCTGAGAAGAACGCTTGTGCAAGTTTACCACTTTAGCCACAAAATTTGGAGAATAGACTGTGACAGTGGAATAGAAGGAAACTATATCTCAAATGAAGTGCAACTGAGAATAGAGAACTTAAGTCTCAAGACCCTGTTAGCTTTGCATACTGTGTAGGATGCTAGTTCTTACCAGACTTCTGATTTTTCATTAATCTCTGCCTGGCTGGGGGCATGATAGTAGAATATGATGATCAGTAATGTCTACATGATTATATATTACTATTAATGTTATTAATACTGTTATTAACATTGTGATGATACTTATATTAATAGTAATAAATAACATTATTGATAATGTTTTTTTATGTTATCTATGTGAGTGCATGCATGTGTGGACCAGTTGAAAAATAAATTGATGAGACCACTAGTCGGATGTTTCAGGTGGATACCAGGCAACTGCTTAAGAGACACAGTGGGACATGAGGATTCGAGACATCCCAAAGATGTCTCCAGATTTCTTTATAAAATATGTTAAAAGAAACACGGGACTTCTGAAGTGGTTTTGATTGCATGTAGTCGGCATTTTTTATGACCGATTTTAGTCAGCTTTGAGGCTGTCAGTATTTTTTAAAATTGCCTTAGTTTATGACATGTATAGTTGTAATTGTCTTTCCTAAGTTTCCATTAACTTGTGCTGGCTCATTCATATTTAAACGCTTAGAAATCTGTGATGAACATTGCTCTGAAAGTACTAGTTCATCTGCATGTATTTATAAGGCAGTGGTAGAGTCCATGCCTCTAGGGAAAACTGATTTACCTTTTATGAGTTCCTACATACACACAGGCACACATGGACATTTGGAGTTCCCAGCGTTGTTCTCTTGCTTCTGCTCTCTCCTTTTCTGTGTAGTCACAATATGCATGCTATTCGTCATATCTGTAACTCTTCTAAGATGAGTAAATGGACTTTCATCTTTTCAGTAGAGTATATGTCAGTGGAAGGAAAGCATGGGGTTTTCAACAATTATGCACTTCATTAATACATGTTACTATTGCGCATGCAGTGTTAGTGCTTCTGAACTTATTTTTCTGTAGTAGCATGTGTGGCATTAAACCGAGGCAAAAATTCATTTTGTATTGAATAAAATAAATTACATAAAAATTTTATGACTGAGCGTCAAATCTATTTTTTATTGTATGCAATCAAAGAACACCTCATTCAGAAGTTCGGCAGTGCATCATAATGTAAGTGCACAAAATTTGCTATTATTGTTTTGTATAATACCATAGAGATAATATGATATTTCAGGCATTTGCGAGACAAATCTCCAGCCCTGTGGCTGTAAAATCAAACACAACAAATAATGATGTTGAGGTGTGTGGATAGGAACAAGATGAAAATAAAAACTAAGAAGAGATATTACCTAAGGAAACAGCGTGTAAGAAAATGTATCTTGTATGCGTTGACACACATATAAAACTGATAGAATAAAAGACAACTGTCGTCACAAAGTTAAATAACTGGAGTTAAGAAATGCTTAAATTTAAGGACATGTGCAGAGTTTTAAGTCATCTTACTTGACTGTGTATGTCTTCTGAAATTACATGGCCCATAAGCCATCTTTTCCAGGAACCATGACTCATAGCATAAACAGGGTAAACTTGGCTCTGGCAGTGAACCAAACTGACTTAAGTTCTGCTGATGGGATTCCTGTGTTATTTTTAGCTGGACATTATTTGATGAATGAGTGTTGGCTATAAAAGGAGTGCAATACCTTATATGCATGTAGATGTAGAGAACAGTAATTATGCACCCAGCTTCCTCTCGACTACTGATGAAAGTACTGTTCTGTGTATTACCTTACTGTAATTTCAGAGAGGAATCTTTGTGTCCTCTTCCCTCCCTGTACAGGGGGAGTAGCTGTTACAGCATGCACAAGAAAGATGAGAGGACAGCTGATGCCCTGCCAGCCTGGGTTAAAGCTTACTGCACTGCGCATTTTGATTATAGATGGGTATTGAGAGAAGATGAAATACTGATGAGTTGCTTCTTAAGTGACTGCCAAGCTCCTTATGAACTGAATGAAGCAGAGTTCTTGTGGAAAATTATTTTGTGTTTATACAATTGGCGATTGTCTACAGCATACACACAGTGGACTATATTGTGGTTACACACGTGACTTCAGTCCTGACTTTTCAGTTTTGGGTGCCTAACTTTGCAAATGTCATATAGAACTTAACCAGACTAAGATGAGAAAACAAATCTCTCTTTCACAAAATAACACCATGCCACGTATGAAATCCTTGTTTCACTGTACACAGATATTGGAATTCATAACTGAATGGTTTAAAATAATTTTAACATAGGTAAAAGATCTATTTATTCTAGTAGTTTGGGGAGAAAAGACAAGCTGTCTCTGGTAGAGTTTAAATCTAAAATTATGAAAAATTCAATTTTAGGCAGAAAATGGAGTAGGCAAAAAATCACTCTTAGAGGTCATGGTCTGATGAACTTACAAGTAACCGACAGCGCAGTCTTCTGGAAAGGTCATGAATGCCAGATCTGCATGGTACTATGTCTCCATGTACAGCACTTGCCTTGTTCTATTTTTTGTTTATGTTTCCAAAAGGCTAAAAAAGTTCAGAGATGATTTCAGGACTAGAAAGTGAGAAAGGGGAAAAGCTAAATAAGTGTTTAATATGATTTTCTTGTATTCAAGTGTTCTTTCCTGCGTTAGAAATGTTCTTGAAAACTCTTCCTGTCAATTTAAGGGTCTCTAAGGAAACTCAGCCCTGCACTCAGTTGGACTGTTTCATCCCAGGAGCTCTAACTGAAGAGAGGCAATGTGTACAATAGGTAAATATGAGTAACATGGAATGGATTGTTGATGACTAGTGGATTATGGGGAAGTCTTTGTCTACTTGAAAAAAAAATTGAATTGTCTGCATAATGGAAATCACTGGCTCCACAAAGCTATTTAATTGATAGCCCAGTTGGTAATCTTAGAGAAAACAGAGAATGATGGGCACTGGGATCTGTGTACACTGGATACTAAAACAATTGAGTTGGGTTTTACCTGGAGCACAGTAATTTTATAGTATTGCCAAGCTAAAACTATGTCATTCTGTAAATTATTTAAAGAACATCTTTATTCTGGACTGCCAGACTAACTACTGCCATATCTGCCTACACTTTCTCTTGTTTTTGATTTACTCTCTTAATGGGTGGCTGTGCTAGATTACCTAATAGGGAGTTAGCTGTGGAATGCCAAAACCAGTGGATTAATTAGAACTTGGGGCCTAAAATTACTTTTAAAACCACACTTCAGTCAGTCTGAGATGGCAGTAAATAACATTTAGTTATGCAAGTATTTATTTAGAAAAAGCAAATGTTACTGAAGAAAAGTCAGAGTCTGTGACAAGGACTCCCCAGATATCATTCTGACCTCACCGTAACTGTGACTTAGTCACAGTAACAGGCAATACCAGAAAACTGACTTCTCACTGCACCACACATTCCCAAGCACTGGTGTGAGAAAAAGATTGCTTTGAAAGTGCCAGTTGGGCAGAGAGCTGTATGACACAACAATGCAATTCACTGCAGTGATTCTCTGCCTGCTACTGCTTTATCTTTAAAATGCGGCAGCTAAGGTAAAGAAGTAGTTTGCACAAAAAGGAAAGTGAAAAGCCAGAGGATGATCCAAAGTACCCTAACAGTAGTGGAACAACTTCTACAGTCCGTACCTTATATGAGATCTGACATAAAAAACCCAGAGACTAACTCTGTAGCTTGGGAACAAAGAGATGGAGGGAAGAGCCAAGGAGATGGTTATAGAACACGTTCTAGCCTGTCACAGTGAGACAAGGCTCAACTCAATTGCTTCACTCAGGGTGACCGGATGAGCGTTCAGTTATGTGTTCTCTTACCCTCAGTTGCAGAGTGCGCTAGCCCACAACACCCTATCTGTGAAGCAGTTTTTAGCTAAAGACAACATCACTGTGCTTGAGCACCCATCTTGTCTGCCTGAGCTGGCTCCCTGTGATTTCCGCCTTTTCCCAGAGATTAAGTTGGTGCTCAAAGGAACTCATTTTGTTTTGTCAGTAGAAGATGTGAAGGCAAAAACAATGGAGATCCTCACCAGCCTTTCAGAAAATAATCTGTGGAATTGCTTTGAATGTTGGTAGCATCGTATGCAGCTGTGTGTCAGCTCAAAAGGGAACTATCATAGTTGGTTTTCCTAATTGGTTAAATAGAAAGATTTACAGGCACAGTCCATTTTTTTTGTGTCAAACCTGGTATGCTCAAAGAAGTGTGGTTGAGTACACAGTCACACACAGCTGCAGGCTTTTATTTTAAAGGGCAAATTAGAACACAGATCTCATGATATTGTAATTTTTCTGCACCGAGTATTTATCCAGGTATGCCTGAATACAAAGTGTGCTTAATGAAATTGCCAGTAAAATGAAACTCGGAGACACTGCAGGCTGGAAAACAGTATTAGAATTAAAAATGGAAAACAAATCAGAAAAATGTTCTGGAAAATTAGCCTGAAGTGTAACAGGACAAATACAAGGAGTTACATGTATGACACAAATGAGGGAGAAGAGTCGTCTGGAGATAACAGTTTTTCTGAAAGTGATTGAGGGGTTACATTTTATAACCAGCTCATTGTGAATTAACAATATCAATATACTACAATCACCCCCTCCCCCGCCCCAGCTTTGTGCTGGAATTTATGAGCCAGTGAGGCATGTGAAATACTCTTTCTGCTCTAGGCAGCACTACTAAAGCTGTGATGGGAGTGCCTTTCTTTCAGTTGTGAGCACATGCATTTCCAGAAACATGTAAGGAAACTGTCTAGAGCAGAGAGATTAAAATAGTCCAGTCCACAAAAGTGGTGGGAGGACCAGAAACAATGCGCTGGGGGGCTATGTGCTGGTTTGACTGGAATAGAGATAATTTCCTTCAGAAAAGCTAGCTTGGGGCTATGTTTTGGGTTTGTGCTTGAAACAGTGTTGATAACTCAGCGATGTTTTAGTTATTGCTGAGCAGTGCTCACAGAGCCAAGGTCTTTAATGCTTCTCACAGCACCGATCAATGGCTAGGATAAGGTTGCAAAAAACATTGACAAGAAACATGACCAGGACAGCTAACTCCAACTGACCAAAGGGGTATTCCATAACATATGATATCATGCTCATCATATAAAGCTGGGGGAAAAAGCAAGAGGTGGCATTTGAAGTGACAGTGTTTGTCTCCCAAGTAACAGCTATGCATGATGAAGCCCTGCTTTCCTGAAGATGACTGAAATCCGTCTGCTGGTGGAAAGTTGTGAATGAATTCTTTATTTTGTTTTGCTTTTGTTCCTGTATTTTTCTTTATCTTTTAAACTATCTCAACCCACAACTTTTCTAACTTTAACTCTTCTGATTCTCTTCCCCCATTGCACCAGGGGAGAGTGATTAAGGGGCTCTATGGGGCTTAGTGGTGGGCTGAGATTAAAACATGACAGGCTGTTAACATGAAGATGAGAAGACTTGAATGGAAGACCTCATGTTGATCTCTATGTAACAAAAGGACTATGGAAGGATGAAAGAAATAATCTGTTCTTTCTGTCTCTGAAAAATAGCTAGGACAAGGAGTAATATGCTTAAGCTGCAACCAAAGATGCCCAGGGTAGAAGTTAGGAAAGTCTTTCTGATAAGGAAGGCAATGAATAACTGGAATAAATAGTGTGGGCAGGTTGTGCAACCACTGACTCTGAAAGAAGTCTCTGGCATGTATCCTACAATTCTGTGTTGGGAAAGAAGTTTGACATAGAAGTCCTCTCACTGTTTCTTCCAAGTCTAGTTCTCTACGTAGGGACACAATTCCAGGTGATAGAATGAGTGTGTCATGCTTGAAGGTAACCTGCTTGAGGAAAATAGTTCGTGATATGTTAGGATACAAATTTACGCAACACATTTCATACTCTCCATGAAGTGTCTGTGTTCATCCGTAACACAGAGGAAGGATGAGAGTCCACATCAATTTCAGACATCTTTCATCATCTAAATGGTATACATATTTAGTATAGGTCAGCCACCCAGAATCCAGGAAAGGCGAAAGATGATGCTGAAAGATAATTAATTATATAGCAAGATAAGTGTCTAATGTAGTGGAACAATTTATCTCCTGCATATCTCACCCTTTCTCTCTTTAGGCTGTGGAGACAGTTTAGGCTAGGTGTCTGAACTTCCGAATGGCTGAGGTTATGTGAGTGAAATGCCACCTGAGAGCTGTGATTCATTCTTCCTTTGCAACTGGCTGAATGAAGACTTAACTGAAGGTTTATATGTGGAGCCTCTTATAGGTTTAGCAACTTATACCCAGATCACACTGTTGAAAGACATACATTTTGACGTGTGAATTTGTTTTTATACATTTCTGAAATCTTAACTGACTTAGATTTTTATATATAAATGGTTAAAGAAAGAGACTAAAATAGATGAACAAAAGGTGCAAACAGTTTTCTGACTTTTGGAATAACATATTGCAGATAAATATTTGATAAAATAGATGAAGTTCAGAAATTATTTTTTTTTATTGTTAGAGAAGGACTGTGATTAAGAAGATAAGACTGTAGCTTACATGAATTAGTAAACTCAACAGATGTTAGAAATTTTTTCAGTGAAATGTGGGAACATTCACCAATAATTAAATAAAACTGCACATTCTGTTGACTACATGGATTCTTATAAATGACTAGGGATGTTTATATATTTAGTTAAACTTGAGGATTATCATACTATCAATTTACCTATAAAGTAAGAAGAGATATTACTTTACCATGTATTTTCTTTAATATCGGTATAGGTTATAGACAAGCCAGCAACCTCTTTTTTTTTTAAAGAAAAGAGACTTATTCATCTCTTCAACATCCAAATGAGTTTGTATTTTCTAGAAACAAAAGACTAACTTCCACTTTGGGCTGCTTTTTTTTTTGCAATCCAAATAAAGTTCAGTGAAATTGTATGTAAAGTCAGACAGGTTTTACAGAGGTTATTTTGATATCACATCTGCTATTTTGATGTCTTAGCTGAGAGGTGTGTCAACAGCAATTGTAGGTCAGAAGATTTTGCAACTATCAATATGGCAAGTCTCTATTCTGTCCTTTTTTTGTTTAGTAGGAAAATCAGTAAAGAATACGGCTTTCAAAAATATTTGGAGAGAAAGATATCTGTATATTTTAATTACCTGTTAATTAGAACAAGTCATAATGAGTGAAAACATCAGTAAGTGAACCACCACTGACCTCAAAAGACAGAATTGATAAAGAGAAGGAACAGGTACACCACTGGCTAGCAAAAATTAATCATTTAGAGCTAGATTTAGTCAAAATATCTTTGCAGAGATGCTTTAGCTCAGTGTGCTGGTTTTGGGTGGGATAGAGTTAATTTTCTTCACAGTAGACAGTATGGAGCTATGTTTTAGGTATGTGCTGGAAACAGTGCTGATGACACAGAGGTGTTTTAGTTATTGCTGAGCATTGCTTACACAGATGTATGCAAACAGCACCTTACTGAGATCTCTGACAGTTTCTCTGAAGCAGCAGAGGAAATGTGTTTCCTGCAAAATGTTAAATGCAGTAACAAATTCAGTCCCATTCCTTGATTCTGCCAGGCCAACTGCATGCACTGGGAGAAAGTTCACATGCCAGGTTCACTGGGCTGCTGCAAACAGGTGTCTCAAGTAGTGCTGGAGTTCCTCACTTAGCACTCGACAAATACAATAGTAAAGGAAAGACAAATAGTTTACAATCAAACACAGAAAACTGGTCCACACCTCACTGCCTTCGGACTGTTCCTAATGCTGTAGGGCTCAACAGCATTTTTGGAAGTTTCTGTTTCTTCATCTTCCTTTCCCAGTTGTGACACTTCAGTCATATCCTTCTCACTCCTCTTGCTTTTGAGTCTGCTGCTGATGACACACAGCATGGAAAGCTCAATTTGATGTGACTAAGTGTGTGTATAGGGATTGATTCCGTGTCACAATGTCTCCTTTCCTCCTGAAATCCTGGTTCCTGGTGCATTGTGCAGTGAGATTATCTTGAGTTCTGTGAAATGTGCTAGTGCGCGAGTATTGTGTTGATAAATCTAATAGTCTTGTGGTTATACACAATAGCAGAAATCATGTTTACTAAGATAGGCTAAGTAATCTACAAAAATTTAATTTCTCACACTAGTGTGTGGCTGATATGTCGGCCGAATGATTTTGAATTCGGTTCCTGCTTTTATTTTAGGTTCTCTTCTTCAGCCAGACGTCCAACAATGCAAACCTTTTCTTATCCATGTTTTTAGGTATTTTATATAGGATACAGTCTGAGTGCTAACATGTAGGAGAAAATGAGGGTTTCCGACAACCTGGATGATAATCCCTATAAGTATTGTACCACAGTAGAGAACCACAGTTTCATTTCAATATATCTGATAGGAAACATTTTGTTTCAGTTGTACAAAATGATGTATTTTTCTCTGAAAAAAAGCTTTTTTTTCACAATTAATTGCCCATTCTAGATAGAAATTTTAATTTCATTCTTTTTGTGTTGTATTATATAATTTATGTTCCATTCTCGTCTTTTTATAAATTTTGTAAGAACTCTAGAGGAAACTATGCATTATATTTGTCCTTGTGCACTTTGGAGTCATTCTCATTTTTTAGAGGCTTTTTGTAGAATCTTTACTCTCTTGGTTTAGTTTCTGTTTGTATTGACCTTATCGAAATTATCGAAGGCATATTTGCACATAGATGCTTACATATCAGCACAGCATCTACTTTTTAGTTACATTTCTTGATTTTCATCTGCCAGATGGAATATATCTTTGGAGATTTTGCTTTATTCACATCACAAGGCAAATTCATGTTCCACATCAAGGGGGATTTTTCTGAGAAAACAATCTGTTGGCCAGAGGCTCAGCCACAAAATACATTGTTGTTGATAAGTAGTCTGTTGTTGATAAGTATGCCCATCAACTTCCATGTATTTGGAGGAAAAATTGTATGACCCTTTTCTTCTGCCATAAATGGAGCATTATTTCAGTGCTTACCGAGTGCAAGTGTGTGGTGTGACGTGTGTATGTAAGGGGCAGCATTATATCCTAAATCTGTTGCCCAGGTGTAAAGGTGAGGGGCACCGTGCAAAAATTAGTAGTACTGCTTGTTACATTCTCTGTCTGGAGTTCAGGGGGATCTCAGGCTAAAAAATCATAAGGTAAAGTAGAAAGAGGCATGAAAGCTAGATTTTGAAGCAAACTTGTGACATTTTCTCTCTCATGGTTAGGTAGGTCAGATAGAGGGTCAAACACAGACCTTATGATTTTGTTTATGCGTTACTATATTGCTTAAGGGGAAAAAAGCTTTGGCTAAGAATAGTCCTGTCTCATGTGATTGTTGTAGAAAAACCTCCTACATTGCTGCTTCACTGTTTTATGCAGGGTCCTTACCTTTGTATTTAAGTTGTGCTTTAAATGTAGCTGTTTACGCTACAGTCTTTGACTGAAATTGATATTTTTAGTGTCTCGTTTTCCTGAACCACAAAGTCTTATTTACAAGACAGAAAAAAATGCTTATCTGAGTTATAATACAGAAAGAAAACATAAAATATTGAAGTTTTACATTAAGGAAGTCTATCAATACATTTTGTTATTGTTTTACCAGATGCACAGTCTTTTTGCCCTGTACACATTCACTGGCAACGTCTGTTTTCTCTCTTGTTTATTGACAATTTTCATTCACTTGATTTTGAAGGTTGTATATCATATCTTCCCTTGATACTCATATTATTTTGTTAGAGTCTGGATGTTATGGAAAAAAGAACTATTTACCTTTTTTTTTTTTAGCCTTTCAGTTTGAAATTGCTGTTTTCTCCTCTTACACTCTACCAATGGTGTCCAAGCCATATTCACATCCTACTTGTTGTCTGTGAGGCTGTTGGAAATAGTCTTCATCTTATCCCCAGGCTAGATTAAGCTGCAAAACCTACACTGTGTTTTTTCATGACACACTGGGATAGTAGTATGAAAGAAATTTTGCACCTCAACACCAGCACATACGCTACATAGTCAAAATTAGAGCACATACAGTCATTACACAATGCATTGTAAAGAAGTAAAAAGTTATATTAGATTCTTACCTGCTCTGTGCTGCTGTTTTGAATCATCTTTCTTGTTTTAATTTTCCCTGTACACAGACCCAAATGCTATTGTAATGCGGAGGATGTACTATGCTATTATCTGCCACCACTAAGATAATTTTTGTTTGACACCAATGCCAAACTCTCACTTCTCAAATAAGCCGAAAAAATTTCTTTTCAAGCTGTGGAGGAAATGACTTATCAGAGCTTTGATTATTACTGATTGGGAAAAAGCATGGGAATGAAGGAGCTCAAGATGATTCAAGATGAATGAATGAGGGATGTCTTACACATTTCTACATTAAGAAATGAAATTATTATTTATCATTGATAGCAATTTAGAGACATAAAGAAACCATCAGCCTGACAATGCATACAAATCTTATCTTGTTGATGTCAATCTAAGTGGATAAGCTAGAGAGCGATGCCAAGCCTTATGCAATTTCCTAATGAAGGAATTCCATGTCTGTCTTGTGTAGCTGCATGATTATTTCAGAACCACAGAGCATATGGTGGCTGCTGAGAGACGTGTCTTTCACTGATGCTCACAGGTCTGAAGAATCCATTTTGTAATTAGAGGGAGAAGCAAAGAAGCACAACGTAGTCATCCTGCAAAATCCTAATATAACATCATATTTGGCACTGCTGGAGTATTCTCCTATAGTTGTATAACAATTTGTATGTTACAGTTGTCTGTCTGTCAGCATGATTTCCTCTTCTGATCAAAGACTCCGGGTGGGGTGATGGTGCAAACTGCCTTTCATAGTTTGAAAATTTCTCAGTTTCCTTGGGAGAAAGGAAGAACTAAGTGCCAGGAGAGCCTGTGTGCAGCAACAGCAGCCTCTGTCACCTCTGCTTCCCTAGGCCTTTGGCTGCCTATCTTCAAGGCCAGCCCTGATATCATGTGCCCTTGCATTAAGCTCCTGGGAAAGAGCTGTGTGAGTAAGATCTGGGAGATGTGTCAGGAGGCCTTCCCTGCCTTGACTCGTGAGCCTCAGGCCCAAGCCAGGACTGCACCACAGCCATGGCGGTGCCCAGACACCCACTATCCTGGTCCTGGTTGCCAGACCTGACATTTCT
Organism: Dromococcyx pavoninus; assembly: GCA_033558185.1. Classification (NCBI taxonomy): domain Eukaryota; kingdom Metazoa; phylum Chordata; class Aves; order Cuculiformes; family Neomorphidae; genus Dromococcyx; species Dromococcyx pavoninus. The sequence goes on along the minus strand of JAUMJL010000676.1, from coordinate 20,851 downwards.
GCTTGGCCTCGGACCTGCCTTGACCCTGTGTCTTGTCAAGCCTTCACTGGACTCTCAGCTGACCCTAATTACAGTTACTGCCTGCTCTCCCAGAGGCATGGGAGGCCACTACCAGTCCAGCCCCTATCACCCTAGCTGTGGGCATCCCTTCCTGCGCAGAATAACTGCCCCTTGCTTCTTCCTGATACTACAGTCTTGATTTTCAAGGAGAATTGCATATGCAAAATAGTGCATATCGAGTACTAACTTTTTTAAGAGTTATCTGAAACTTTACTGGATGCAACCATCTGTCAGAAAAGGCATTCTTGTCAAACTCCAAATCTGCTGCCAGGAACTGTCAACAAAAAAGAAAATGGTAAAGGAATAAGTGAAATCCTTGTTTCATCAACACCACTTTTTTTGTCTTCTAGCACATATTATAGCAGAAACCCTTGAACAAAACTAGCACACCATTTCAGTGACTTCATTCTGAATTTAGAAAATAATACCTGTTTTTCTCTAGAATTGTTCCTATATGGTTTTTTCCCTTCCATATGAGAAGGGAGAAAATAAAATATTAAAGGAAAGGGGTTTTTTTACATGAGATTGTGGGAATTCTAGAAAGCAAGAGAGATAGCTGGTATAGACATATTACACAAACCATAACATAAGTATGCCAATATTGGTTTCCATAGGTGTTTTGAGCAAGCAAAAATAGTTGTTTGAATCTGAATATTTAACTTCTGTTTTGATAGCACTGAGCACAAAAAATCATGTAAAAAGGAATGTAAATTTAAAATAACAAAGTTTTGTATTTCTAGGTGGTTTAAAATGGATCTTATGTCGTACCGGGTACCTTCTTTTCCTTTATTAACAAAAGCCAGTAAATTTTTTTTTTTTATTGATTCAGTGGTGTGAGGAGAGTCTAGATGGATGTACACATTAGACTCCTTTCTGCTTCTACCTCTATCTCTACAACACTTCCTGGGATGGAGTTTGCCTTAGTATGAGAGCAAAGTCGTACTATACAGCTATATTTAGGGTCCTGGCATGAAAATGTAGGATGAGAAAAAGAGATAAAAATCGTGAAAGTATTTTGTCATCAATGACCATGAAAGTCTGTCAAAGCATGTTGAGATCAGCTGCTCCACTGTGAAGCAAGACAGACAGCTGGTGAAGAATCAGTGTCAAGACTGCTGTACCAAGGGCTAATAAGATGGCTTTATCAAACGGTAAAGCTGGAGGATACTAGAGCCCAAACCAGGCTTTAATTCATGTGTTGTCTCAAGGGGAAAAAAAAAAAAGACAGTGCCAATGGCTACCTTGGAAATCTATTTGCTTACACAACATGGAAAATACTGCTCACTGATCTTCAGTAGTATATAACTCGTGAAAATGTTTAGATGAGTTCTTAAGAAATAATCCACCTTTGTGGTTCTGCAACTCAATAACAAAACCATTTGTAACAAAGCACGGCATTAAACCTCTTCAGTTGACTCTCATAGGGACAGATAACAGTGATTTCCCCAACCTCCACCAGACACTGCCACAAATCTTTGTGACCAAAAGTAGGCTGAAGTAAACTGTGGCCAATCGCATGTTTTCATCTAATGCATTTTCACTTTCATAGAGGAAATATTGATGAATTCTATTAAATTCTCAGGCTTTGGATACGAGGTCTTCAGAAGAAAGAGCTTTGACACTACAAAAACATTAAGTGAGGTATACCCAAATTATTTTCTGCACATACACAGAAACGGAGATGCATACACATTCATCAGTATTTAAATAAAGAGTGGAGCATGTCGAGGCTGCAAAAGATTTCTTCTGAAGAATTTGATGGAGGAAGCAGCAGACTATCTTGGTTTAGGGAAATGAAGGCTCGGTATTATTTATACCACATCTTGCTCAAGTGGTTTGTTGACAGAAATAAAACTTCTGAGTGTCACTTCTCTGTCTCCTAGATATAACATTTGCTAGAAGAAAATTAGGGAGCTGCAATTATTGTTTAATGCATGTCTGACAAAAGACTGCTACCAATACTTCCATGATGTCAGTGAAGGCACTCTGTGCCATGGCCAACTCATGTTATAATCATAAAGATAATGGTTATTAGTGCTGAACTATCTTAATATGAAATGGTTTAAGTCTTTATCTAGTGTCCTGAGATGCCATCATAACAGTTTTAAGGAAGGAAAAGAAACAGGAATATTTTCACAATCTGCAATGACACAGACATGGTCATAGACCGAGAGTCAAAGATGCAAGGGTGTCTTTGTCAATGAGACGCTTTACACACAACTACTTATCCCTGATGAAGAAAAGGATTCATTATCATTTCCTTTCTCTGCTGGAAATCAGAAGTGGAAGTCAAAGTTCAGAAAGTTCAGAAAGTTCAGAAGTTGCAGAAAGATTACGCTGAGTATTAGTAACAGCTTTTGTGCCTGGAAGAGGCAGGAATTCACACCGTCAGGACTTGTCACTTGGTCTTCAGTTTCCCTTCCATGAACAGAATAAGGCCTGGAATCAATGCATGTAACCATAACAGAGCTATTAAATAATAACAGCAAGCAACAGAAATGAAAGTAGCCCATTGTGGATTAAGAAACTTCATCTATTTCCCCTTGTCTGGCATTCCCCTTTAGTGCTGATTCAGAAACAGGTGAGCCAAGGATGAATTTGTTCTACCACATATTAATGACTGTGCCTTAATATTTTCCTAAGAAAAAAAGACTCCTTTCTTTCTCTTACATCTTGAGTTATAGTTGACCTTTTTGCATAAAAGCGAAAAAACTCTTTCAAAAATTTCAGTAATTCATAAGCAGCACTTTGGCTACTTAATATCTTGCTTAAAGAGAACTCTTGTGGAAGTGATAATTTTCTATTTCTCGATCTGGTTTTGGTTTTTGGTTTTGATTTAATTTGGTGACTGTGTCTCACTTTGCACATCTTAACACCTGCTTAAGCTTTTTTATGTAGAGGACTTGGAGATTCCATCACAGGTCAATATCACAGTATCACACGGTATCACAGTATCACAAGGTTGGAAAGGGCCTCTAAGATCATCAAGTCCAACCTATAAACCAACACTAACACCAACACCAACACTAACACCAACCATCATCTAAACCATGGCACAATATGAACTATGATTCATTAAGAGATGACAGAATTGTTTGGAAATAGAGAGTAAATCAAGCTGTACAAATAATTACTTCATTTTATTTCATCAGACTTAACCATTTGTCATTTCCCATGTACGTAATCTTTTTCTTGTACAGTGAAATACCAGTAGGGCTAACATGACCAGCTCAATTATAGTCAGTATGACAGAATTGAGTTATTATGGGATAAGAAATGTTTCCAAACTTATCCCATGCAAAGCAATTGTTGAATATTTCATCATCACAATTGATTCTGAAATCCCCAGTTTTCAGATGTTCATTTCTTGTAGGTAGGTTTGGTATAAGAAGGGTATGGTGCTGGTTGCTAGTACCATCATCTAATCCTAAAAGTAGTGAGAACTGTTTTCTGATGTGTCCTAAACATTTCCAGTATAGTTGGTGGGCTTTTTTTTTGTTTGTTTGGGATTTTTTTTTCTGAGCACATTTCCAGACATCCAGGAAATGTTCACTTATGTGTGTTTCAGTTCCTAAAAGGGTTCACATGTGATCAAGTTTCCAGAAGCACATGGTTGGCAGCAGCCCACTGGTTTCAAATTCAGTTACGTCAGTCCTGCCGCACTGCTTGAAGTAGACAAAGACTAACATCATTGCATATTTTACTTTGTAAACAAACTGCAAGATACGTGTTAATTACATTTTCTTTAAAAATTACATGAAACATAATTTCAAAATCTTGGATTTTTTTTATTGGTTGATCTGTGGAAATTAATTACATAAACACAAAGTATACAAATAGGAGAAAACACTGTGATGTGGTCAGTAATAAGCATAAGTTTAATGATCATTGCGGTTGAGATTCTAAAAAAAAACAGGCCGCAGCATGTGTTTAATGAATGAGCAGGGCGTTGGGAATTTTTGACCGAACCTTTAATTTAAATGCCTCTATTTGCCCTGAATTTTGAAGTGGAGGGAGAAAAATGTCAAAGTAGTTATGAAAACAGAGAAGTGGGGGGTTTTGGTACCATATTTTGAGCATAATTGGAAATAATAGATTATTATCTGACAGATAATTTCTGTAATAGGTACTGTTAACTAAATCATATTTCTTATTTTTCAAGCTTTAAGCATATATATAAAAATATGTTTATTTATGTATTTAAATATAGGTACACACCGAGAAATATATACACAGGGAACAAGAAATACTTTTAAAATACAGTTGAATTAAAACTACAAAATTGCACAGGTATAGGGGGAAATTATTGTTACTGGTTTTAAGCTGTCTAACCACTACAATACATGAATAAAAAATAAAATTGTTCTGAAAAATAAAAAAAATAATCAATGGAATATGCAATAAAACTTCCCTTGGTGACACGCTACAGTCACCCAAAACTCTGTAATTCAGACAATTCCAGAAGAAACTCAAGCTATAGAAAAACAGATGCCCACTATTTTAGCCAGCGTGCTTTAATGCAAAGTAACAAAACATGGCAGATTTTGTACAATTTAAATTTTTTTTAATATAATCTGTTAAAACTGTGGTTATCTCTGATTTTCTACACCTCTTGTATAGTCTGTTAGAAGCAGAATGCATTTTACCAGAGCATCAGACAAAGATGTTATTTTAACTCTTTCCTCTACTTTTTTGTCCTCCAAAGGGCCATAGACACAGTAGTTCCCATTTACTTTTTCTGTTTCGTCTTCTGATTGGCCTTTATCACACATCCTTTGTTTAGTACATTAGGCTGATTTTTCTGGGAACAGGACCCTGAAACTCAAACCATGTTTTAAGCAATTCAGTATGTCCAGTAGCCCCCTTTCTTTTTCCTGTTATGCAGAAATCTGGTTGCATTTAGTAGGCTTCTGTCTACAAATTTCTGTTCACAGGTGATTAAAATCCTTAGACATTGAAATGAAGTGGATGAAGAATTGTGAAAAATAATTTTTATGACTAACGGGGAAATATTTTATGGTAGAGCTTCATCCACTTAATCCAGCAACAGATATGATGAACATTTACGGAAAACTTATTTGTGCTATTCTGTGAATGAAAAGAGCTCTGAAATGATTGCAGGTATAACTTGCTCCACTGTAAGGCATTCTGTTATGCAAAAGTATGAAATGAAATGAAAACAGCACTCTAGTAAATTACAGAGCTAATTCATGTGCTTGGCTTTACTTTGTCCTGATTTGCAAAGCTAGCATTGTGAGAAGGGTAAAAGGTGAAAGGATCATTGGGAAACCAAATTAGTACAGCATTAGCTTAAATTATTTTTTGAGAAGTTGCAGAAGACAAAGCAAAAATAAACAGCAACAAAAAACCCCAACCCCCAAATCAAAATTACTGCATTAATGTAGTGACAAGACATCAGTGAGAAAGCTGACATTCTTACTTGTTGTAAAAGATGCATCTAATTTCGGAAGCTGAGTTCTATGGCAACAGTTCTGAAATTAGCAAGTACTAATTAAAATTATATATTTAATAATGATTATAAATATTATATTTGATAAATAAATTACATATATAATTATATAAATTTTCTTTTATAACTATAAACATACTAAATTATAAAATATTTATTCCATTTTGTATCACTAATTATAGCTTTCCCTATTTCTGTTGTGCATTACCCAAGAAAATGCAGAAGAGAACAGAACACAGTTAGTTTGAATTTCCAGTGTTGCTTAAAGTGGAATCTAACATTGGCTTGAGCCACATCTATTGGACTTCAAACAGAATTGCAATCTGTATACAGGCAATACTTAAAAAGACTGGAAAAAAATCATGTATTCTGGAAAATTCTTTTTAACACAAAAATGAATATATATTGCACCAACAATGGATGTGTCACACTATTTCATAATCCATGACAGGCAGATTTTCTGGGATCTGACATAATGGCATGGATTTCACCACATAGATTCCAATCCCGAGTTCAAACAAATGAAAAATAAATCTAAATGCTGAGCCCAGTAAAGAGATTAAAAAAGTCTTTTTTGTATACCTGGTTTTCACTGGATGGAAGCGATTACCCTCGGTACTGGACAGAGTGGAAGACCGAAGCTAGATAATAACTAGATAAGGAATATTTTGAAAAAAATAATAAAAAGTATCACTGGAGTCTTAGAGCTATGTATTGACCTTGGCTCATCTCTTCTGTGACCATGTGGTGGGAAGAGAAGTCCGTAGCGGTAACATAGTCTCTCAAAAGCCTGGTGATAAACCATCACCAGGTGATATCCCAGTGATGGTTAAAAGCTGGGCAGCAAAATCTCCAGTGTCCCATCTGAAGCCACAGAGATCCAGCATAGGCATCATAAAGGGCCTAATGGAAGAAAACTGGTAAGAAGGGTTGGTTAGAAATGAGGCGTAACATCAGCAATTGTAACACTCCTAAGAAGGTGTTATCTAAAATATGGTATAAATCCTCCTTCAGAGTTTTCTTTGTGGTTTGGTAAGAGGCGAATCTATTCTGGTGACAGTAGCCTCTCTCAGTATAGCTTTCTGTACTGACTTTCCGGAGAGGCTGATGAACTCCAAGAAAACCTCTGAAAAAAAGACACGGGGAATCCTGAGAAGTTCTTTCTGGTTCCTGAGATGAATGCCTGGACACTCTATTTCTGGAAAGTCCTTTAATAGAAAAGTTAAAATAACTTGTGTTGAATGATTTTTTTCAGTGAAGCCTGTCTGAAAGATTCGAGCAGTCAACAAAATGAGGTAGCCTAGAACATCACGTTAAAAGCAGCTCTCCTGGAAGGAACAGGACTTCAATCAGTTTTCCCTGCTGTGAAAAGAAGTATGTAATTTTTACATAATATTAGGGATCATGCAGGCCATTCATACTGTAATATTTGTATCCTGAAAGCGGAGCAGAGGGCTGGGAGAGAAAGCCTTCAGTTTGCTGAGTTCAAGTTACTGTTGTACCGAGGGTACAAGAGATTTAGTGGATTTAATTGCAGAAGTTGATTCTTAAATCCTTGTTTTTAGCTAGTGAAGACAGCTGTGAAGAGCACAGGTCATTTGTAATGAAGCTTCCTTTGCAGTGGAATGATGGTCACTAGCGATCTCATCAGAATATTAGATCATGTAAAGACTTGATTTATGCAGGACTTTTGAAAATTGTACATCAATTGTGCATGTCTTTTTCAGACTTCTACATGCTAAATAAGGTCAGGGGAATGGCATGGGATGTGCAGACCTATCCAGAAGTGAGCAATGAAAACAAGAGTAGTGAGTGCAGGATAACCTACAATTAGTAATGTAATGCCACAACATGAACATAAAGAATATCTTGGTAAAAGATGCAGGCTGGTTAAAGACTGCAATTTAATTTTCAATTTTTTTTGATCTGTGTAAACTCATAGTTTGGTTACTGCAACCTCTTATTTTCATCACTTTATAAAATGATAGGGAAAAAAATCTATATTTGTACTGGCCCAGGAGATGTGTATTTGTGTTGATACTTTTCAGGGTCACAGCCTCATCAAATCGAGGATGGAAGTCCTGTGTCTTGCTGAAAAGAAATCAAACGTGTGCTTCTGAGCTGATCTCTAGAGCTTTCCGTGTGGACTAAGAGCTATGTCAGCGCCTCCTACTGTGGCACTGTGGCAAGGGCTCCAAACCTGACACTACTAGGCTAATATTTTTTTAAAAGACCCTAATTATGTAGGATAACTGAAATCGTTAGGAAGGGAGGACTCTTACCAATATCAGGATAATCTTTTGTCAATACAGACTTATTGATAGACTCAACAGTTGTACTTCGGGTTATCTTGTGAGGATCAAAAGATCATGCTGATGTATTGCAAAATAATAGTGATACACTCAAAAACCACAAAAAAATGAGCTGAGGTACTACATTCAGTCAGATTTCCCAAAGGAGGCAGGCATGTAGTTGTAAAATTTTTACTTGATGGAAGTAATTAATTGTACACGTATACAGTCTACCATAATGAACATCCTATTGCACACCTATATGGTCTACACAAATGGACCTCCAGCTTCAAACTGGACTTTGCAGCTCAGCCTGGGACCTTCTGGTAATGGGAGGCATTGGTCTCTGCCAGAGGACATGCCATAGTTGTCATGTTCATTTGGTAACACTTGTAAAGTTTACTGGAATCAAGATCTTCTTAAAGAAATGAGTCTCAACACAAAGACCTCTTAGAATGAAACACAAGGTATGAAAAAGATCGAATAGCTTCTCTGTTGTTTAGAAATAGGTAAAGGAAATCTTTCAAACTATTCCTATTCCTCTTGCTTCCTGTGGTAGCTTTCTTCCCTAAGGAGAATCCTTCGTAGTTAACCAGAAGAGATTAGCAAATCACCTCTGAACAAGTCTTTTCTATCCATTATGTTTGCATCCAAAATATGATTCAATGAACTATTTGCCTGTTTCCAATTTTGCATCAATGTAGTTCTCCCTAAAATTATATTGAGAATATTTTATAAAATGGAATGTTTAATGCTCACATAGCAATGAATTAGTATGATCAAGTTTATCTGTGAAATATCAGCAAATTTAGCAGGGAAAGAACAGTTGCTAGATTTAATGAGATTGTATTACTCACAGAATAATGAAGTGGTAGCAGTTAATGCAAGAGTGTTTTCTTTGTCTATGTCAGCACAATTGATTTGGCCAGAATATACCTGCATACCAGGACTACAGCAGTGTTACAGAATGGAAAGAGCTCATTTATTTAGATTTCACTTATATTGAAAGGTCCCAATTCTCAACTCTATAAACTGGAACATCTTCAAGTTTGTTTTCAATGAAGCTAGTCTTTCACTCACTGAGTATTTGCCTTGTTAAGGCTGCTTACTTCTTACAAAACCCGCTGCCTAGAAAGGGTAACAGCAACAGTAGCCTGCTTTGAGCTAGTCCTGGGATATAAACTGCTAAGAGATAAGGCACACATGTTTTGCTATTCTATGTAAGAATATTATATATAAAATTTGTTTATTCTGAGAAATCCCATTTTTCCACAGATGCTATTGCAAAAAAAAACCCAGTATAAAAACAATGAGAATCTGATCCTACAAGAATTGTTATTATTATGGCTATGTCATAACCATCTAATAGTTAGGTGGGGTTTTCAGGAAAACTATGTTCTTAGGTACAGCATTTATATACCTGAATTACTTCCTCAGCAAGGATGTGGTAGTGTTAGTGATTGCATTGCTTCACAGTAAGTAAAAGTCCTTGAAGTCTTACCTTTGCCAATGCAAACCTTTATTCTTCTGACCACATGACAACATCATAAGCTGTGGGCTCTTCAGACATGTCAATATGCAGCATATATCTGTGCAGCACAGTATCCAGGCATCAGCAGAGGTCCCAGATATACAATCATCATGCTACTGAAGGCATTACAGTGCACTTTTCAGTAGAACAAATTACTTTGAGAGAACGACTGAGTCAGGACAGTTGTGGCATTTCCGGTTCTGGAGCTAATTATATGCCATAAGCTCGGTCCATATTGTGTTCTTTAGAAGTGCTATAAATGACCCAAAGCTAATAAACAAAACTTATACACCTTCTTGTATCCAATTTTACCACCTTTCCTCAAAAGAATTTTTCAGAAGAGTGAAGTTTTAATTCAGCAGGTGCATAGCTGGTATGTCTACACAAAGAATCGCATGATCATAATTACAGTCCAGATCTTCTGAAGCTTGTAATGCTCCAAACAAAGCCATGTTTTTGCATATTAATAGCCTATGGTACAGTACAGTTGCAGAGTAAAGGGTAGAATAATTTTGTATAAATAGTATAATTTTAAAAGTTTTTCTTCATTTTTAAGTATTATTTTTCTTAAACATACTTATGCTATTCTGAAAACTTTCTAGGTTAGCATACTTTATTTCCCTTAAGGAAAGCAAATACTATATATTCCTCTTACGTTACACAGTATATTAGCACAAAGCTCACACTGTGGGTAATTTAAATGAACAGCTGGCCTTCAAATTACACTGGGAGGGCTATTATAGTTCAAAATGGGGAACATTTTTATTACAGTATCATTCCTGATGTCCTACAGGATACATACACTTTTCTTATTCTTTCTTGAACAACAGGCAACATCTGGGATAAGTAAGCATCACTGAGTTACCCATGAACAGTTTATGAATACAGATATCTTACCTTTTTGATGCTGTACTAGTGTGTACTGAGGGAAAACCATATTTTGTACTCAGGAACTATAGCATGAATTGTATGTGGGAAGCCTCATGTTACACAATCAGTTTCATTCAGAGCAGACCACTGCTGATAATGTTATCCAGCCCAGTGAGCAGGGATTTGTGTAACAGAGCTTCCCAAAACTACTAATGCAGCAGTGAAGGGAGGTGGCACCTCAATAGTTTCTGTTTGTGTTTGACTTTTTATCACGCTTTAGACCTAGATATAGCCTTGACAGTTATCCTTTCGCTCTGAAACGAGCTTGGCCTTTTCTGATGTAGCTACCTTAGGCTTCCAACTGAGGGAAGGCCTACCCCACATCTTTAATCTATGTTTGTTTTCTCACCTCATTAGCTTCCTCCTCTCTCATTCTCTTTGTCTCTTTCAATTTCAAGGCTAAAGAATCTAATTCATTATAATGAACTGTAGTTCATTAATGGTGCTCTCCCAACCATAGAAATTCCTCAGCAAAGAGCTACCACCCAAATAAAGTGAGTTAGAAGACTAAGAATTTTGCAGTATTCAAATGGCAGTTTTGCATTGATTTATCTCTTATCACCTAAAAAGTAAAACAAGCACATCTGGAGATTTATTAAATTGCATACATTTTAATGTTGCTAAACACAAGGGCGTATAAAGGTCTAGCTATCAAAATGAGAACTTTTTTTACTATTTATATGTGTTTCAGATTGTGTTTATTGCTCATTCTTGTGCAGCTATCCACGAGTACTGTCCATAACGTGCTGTGGGCCCCCTCCAGTGCACCCCAGCAGAGCTGCCCAAGCTCCCTCCCAGAGCCTGGGGCCACTCACTTGCAGGTGTTGCCTGTGCTCTGCACAGGCTGGCACAGGACCATCAGGATGAGGATGAGAATGAGACGCATGGTGGCAGCAGAACGTGGCACTGTAACAACTGAGGCCTTGTTGCCAGTAGGGCAGCAGCCGACAGACTGCCCGTGGCACTCACGCTGCCTGTGGTGCCCTTGGCCCCGGGCTGATGTCACAGAGGCACTGGTTCTGGGCGCTGGGGATGGTTTGCTCTGGGTGGGGAGAAAACATGGGGCGTTCCAAGCAGGAGGGGGAGCAGACGCTGGGGTCGGACACCTCCGAGAGACCCTGCGGATTGCTCTGCTGGGGAGCGATATTGGGCAGCAGCACTTGCCTCCGAGCAGGTTCAGCTGAATAAACACCTAACACAGTGGGTGCGCAATTGGCTGGTGGGTCGGGCTCAAAGAGTGCTAGTGAATGGAGCTAAATCAGGCTGGCACCCAGTCACTAGTGGGGTCCCACTGGGATCCACCGTGGGGCCAGTGCTCTTGAATATCTTCATAAATGACCTGGACGAAGGACTTGAAGGTTTACTGACAAAGCTTGCTGATGACACAAACCCGAAGGGAGCCGTTGACACTCTTGAGGGCAAAGAGGCCACAAGAGAGGGAGGTGAAACAGGTGCTGATCTCTTCTCTCTTGCAACCTATGATAGGACTAGAGGGAATGACAGGAGGATGTGCCGGGGTAGGGGTTAAGATTGGATATTAGGAAGAGGTTCTTCACCCAGGGGGTGGTGGAGCACTGGTCCAGCTCCCCAGGGAAGCAATCGTGGCACCGAGTCTGCCAGCATTCAAGAAGCGTTTGGACAATGCCCTCGGCCACATGGTGTGAATGTTGGGAGTGTCCTGTGTAGGGATAAGAGTTGGACTTGACGATCCTTTTGGGTGCCTTCCGACTCGGGTGATTCTGTGATTCTGTGATTCTTTACCAAATAGAAGAAAAGCCAAATTATAGCTGGTTGTGTATGTTAAGAGCTCACTTTTAATTCGGCATCTGTCTTGAAGTGAGTGACCAGCTGTCAGCAGGCCTTCAGTCTCCATCTGAAAAGCCCTTCAGAGTTTGCCTCCTAAAACTTATGTCAGGCCGTGCAACTGAAAGGCATCCCATCTGCCTCCACAGATATCACTGGCAGATGGACCAACAGCATCCTCTCCGTTTTTAGGAGTCACAATGGGAGTACCTCCTCAAGTTATTACTGAACTGGAAATGTGCAACTACTCTGCATTCTGATTGTGAAGTGACAGAGGTGCGTTACCTAGAGCTACAGCAGTCCTACGAGCAAGCACTCGTTTCTGCTCAAATGCTGATGTTCGGTAAATGGTGGATTAATAATAGGCAGCCATTTTGATTTCAGAGCTTGCAACTCTCTTTTGGGTAGTGAGGCGTGGCACAGGTTGCCCAGAGAAGTCGTGGGTGCCCCATCCCTGGAGGCGTTCAAGGCCAGGCTGGGTGGGGCTTTGAACAACCCGATCAAGTGGAAAGTGTCCCTGCCCACGGCAGGGGCTTGGAACTGGATGGTCTTTAAGGTCCCTTCCGACCTAAACCCTTCTACGATTCTATGATCGCCGCCCCATTAAATATGACAAGCGTCAAGGGAGTGGATGACTGTAGGAGACACTTAGGAACGCCCAACAAACAACTTGCTTGCTGCCTCCTCAAGCAAGAAGGCCTCTCCAGAAACCAAGATATCACCTGCCTCAGGCTTCGTCTAAGCCGCATCAACCTCTGAACACCAACAAGGCCCGTCTCGTGTCACAGCTCCAGTTGACCTTCGCAGCAATGCTATACAACACTTCATCCATTTTCATGCAAGCTGGATCCCCAGGCGAGCCCAAAGCGGATGACCACCGCTCCGTCCTCTTCTGACAGGATGGCCCGGTCCACCTGCCACCTGCTGGGCAAGTGCAGCAACAGAAGGGACATCCTGAGGGGTGGGTGCCAGTCCTGCGGGAAAACAGCGACGGCGGTGGAGCTGAGAGCCCGACTGCCTGAGAGCCGGAGTCCCGTTTCTCTTTTTTATTTCAAAGTACATGCTTACAGAGCTTTTTAAAATGCAGAAATGGCAACATGATCGATTTAATACAGCTGGCAATAAGAATTGATGGACTCGAGAATCACAAAATTAAAATAGCTACTCTCTGTTCAGAATTAATCATCAGTTTATTAAGGAAGGGAGTCAAAAGTATCCAAGAGTTGCTGTAGATGAATCAAGAGCTTAACTACAGATTCAAAGGGGACGAGGGTCACCGCACTGGATCTTGTCCATCCTGTAGCTCAAGCGTTTCTGCCCCTCAGGAACTTCAGGAGTTCCTGCAGCTGATTAAAGAATTTCACCAGCTTCCGGCGTGGAAATGGACAGGGCGTAAAGCTGCCCACGCCTGTTGGTTTTGGGCTCTCCGTGGGGGTTGAGGTGAAGACTGTCTGTGAGGTTGGTGCAGCCGTTCCTCCTGGGTTCAGCCCCATCTGCACGTGGATCCAGTCGAGGAAGTGCTGAGTGGAGGTGTAGATCCCCGGGCGAAGGGCTCTGGCACAGCCTTGCCCCCAGCTGGTCACTCCCACCAGCAGGAAGCGGTCACCGTGGGGATCTTGGCAGACGAGAGGGCCGCCGCTGTCCCCCTGCAGCGGAGGAGAGAGGATTAAGGGGGTGTTGGGGCGCCTCTGTCAGTGTGATGGCTGGCTCCTGCTCCAGTGTGGGAGCGCAGAGAACGGGGTCTGGGAGGGGGTTGTGCGCCTGCAAGGCAGGGCTTCTACTCTCATCTCTGCACGGTGAGCCTGGCTGTGGGGCAGAGGGAAATTCCAGGATTGGAACCTGGACCTGTGGGCAAGGAAGAGTGCTGGATGGGCTTTCATGGCACGGTCCCAGTGCTCTGGGACCAGGCAGGCACTGGGCAGGGACTGGCAGATGGCAAAGGGGAAGTGGGCCGCAAAAGCAGTGGGACCCAGCGGTGGGAGGGAGGGAAGAAGGGAGGGAGGGAGACGTGCTGGGTGAAGCTGGTGCCAGGGTAGGTTTGGGTGGCCGTGCCAGGGCTGTCTGCGCTGTTGGGACTCGACTCATCGCCCGCTCCTACCTGGCAGGTGTCGATGCCACCCCGTGGATAGCCAGCACAGATGTTGTGGGTGTGGATGGCCCCACGGTACCACCCGCTGCTGTTGCAGACCTGCTTGTCGATGAGGCGCACCTGGGCCTCCTGCAGCACATTGACTTGTCCACCTGTAAATACAGACAGAAATGAACACCCAGCAGCGCGTTCCCAGTTCTCCTCCTGCCCTGCCTGGGGGAACCCCTCCCTAGGCCTTGATGTTGCCTCTGGACAGACTTTGCACCAATGTTTCCCTCCCATCTTGCCTTGGGGTATGGGTCAGGCCCGTCTCTCCAGAGGCAGCCGTCCCCGCAGCCTGGCGCTGGCTTTTGCCTCTGCTGTCAGGACCTCCCAGCCCATCTCCCCAGGGTGCCAAGCGTGCTCTCGGGTCACGAGTACTTTTTTGGGACCTCACCTCCCTCAACGGTGGAACCCCAACCACTGACGTAGCAGGTCTCAAGCTTCGACACTCTCAGCGAGGCCTCAGGCATGCAGGCGAGCTGCACATAGAAGTTGCACTGGACAGGCTGGTCCAGCTCCAGCAAGGCAATGTCGTTTCTGTGCAAGCTTTTCTCATACTGGTCGTGAACAAAGAGCCGCTTGACATAGCGCACTTGAGCCTCGGGTCCCGGCTTATTCAGCTGGCTGGCCCCAGCCACCACACGCCACATCTCAATGCTCCTGGAAGGCAAACGGGGAGAGGGCTGTGAGGGAGGGGAGCCATGTGCTGCAGCGGCCCAGCAGTTCCCTGCCTTCTCCTTCCCAGGGGAGAGAGGAAAGCAGCGCTATGGAGGGGGCAACTGCTGTAGCGTGCCTCAGGCACAATCAACTTTGAGTTGGAGACTCGTAGGAAGCAGAGGCGTGAGGGCAGTCTCCTCCTGAGCTGTCTCTCCACTGGACTGGGAGTGCCCAGGCACTGGGTGTGCTTCAAGGCAATGGGGTGGGAGTTGCCCGTGGTGCTGCAGGCTGGCCACGTGCCGGTCTGCGGGGATATCCCTGTTCCCACGTCCTCCTTACTTGGCATCGTTGAAGCAATGGGCTGCTGTGAGGACCCACTGAGGGCTGATGAGGGACCCTCCGCATGTGTGCCCCGTGCCTGCTTGCCAGGGGCTCTGGATGCTGACGATCCAGGGCCAGGCCCCTGGCTGGGCATCTCTGCCACCCACGACACGAGACATGCCATCGCCGTAAGTCGTGCTCCGGAGTCCGCAGGTCCTGTGGAAAGCAGAAACTCATGAGTGTCCTGCTCGATGCCTCGTTGCTGCTGGGGCTTAAGGTCAGCTGCCCTCTGGCCCCACAGGGCGTAGCATGGAGCACAGGGAAAGGGAACCCCGTGGGGCAGGCAGGCGCCTGCCACTGTTTCTCCTTTAGCCCCGTAGAGGAGTTGTGCCAGAAGTCTGGGTGCTGGCAAGGAACGGCACCTCCCATACGGGGCTGGGGAAGCCGTGGCAAGGCCACGGGCGTCAGGTGGGCCCCCTCCAGCGCACCCCAGCAGAGCTGCCCAAGCTCCCTCCCAGAGCCTGGGGCCACTCACTTGCAGGTGTTGCCTGTGCTCTGCACAGGCTGGCACAGGACCATCAGAATGAGGATGAGAATGAGACGCATGGTGGCAGTGGAACGTGGCACTGCAACAACTGAGGGCTTGTTACCAGTAGGGCAGCAGCCGACAGACTGCCCGTGGCACTCACGCTGCCTGTGGTGCCCTTGGCCCCGGGCTGATGTCACAGAGGCACTGGTTCTGGGCGCTGGGCATGGTTTGCTCTGGGTGGGGAGAAAACATGGGGCGTTCCAAGCAGGAGGGGGAGCAGACGCTGGAGTCGGACACCTCCGAGAGACCCTGCGGATTGCTCTGCTGGGGAGCGATATTGGGCAGCAGCACTTGCCTCCGAGCAGGTTCAGCTGAATAAACACCTAACACAGTGGGTGCGCAATTGGCTGGTGGGTCGGGCTCAAAGAGTGCTAGTGAATGGAGCTAAATCAGGCTGGCACCCAGTCACTAGTGGGGTCCCACTGGGATCCACCGTGGGGCCAGTGCTCTTGAATATCTTCATAAATGACCTGGACGAAGGACTTGAAGGTTTACTGACAAAGCTTGCTGATGACACAAACCCGAGGGGAGCCGTTGACACTCTTGAGGGCAAAGAGGCCACAAGAGAGGGAGGTGAAACAGGTGCTGATCTCTTCTCTCTTGCAACCTATGATAGGACTAGAGGGAATGACAGGAGGATGTGCCGGGGTAGGGGTTAAGATTGGATATTAGGAAGAGGTTCTTCACCCAGGGGGTGGTGGAGCACTGGTCCAGCTCCCCAGGGAAGCAATCGTGGCACCGAGTCTGCCAGCATTCAAGAAGCGTTTGGACAATGCCCTCGGCCACATGGTGTGAATGTTGGGAGTGTCCTGTGTAGGGATAAGAGTTGGACTTGACGATCCTTTTGGGTGCCTTCCGACTCGGGTGATTCTGTGATTCTGTGATTCTTTACCAAATAGAAGAAAAGCCAAATTATAGCTGGTTGTGTATGTTAAGAGCTCACTTTTAATTCGGCATCTGTCTTGAAGTGAGTGACCAGCTGTCAGCAGGCCTTCAGTCTCCATCTGAAAAGCCCTTCAGAGTTTGCCTCCTAAAACTTATGTCAGGCCGTGCAACTGAAAGGCATCCCATCTGCCTCCACAGATATCACTGGCAGATGGACCAACAGCATCCTCTCCGTTTTTAGGAGTCACAATGGGAGTACCTTCTCAAGTTATTACTGAACTGGAAATGTGCAACTACTCTGCATTCTGATTGTGAAGTGACAGAGGTGCGTTACCTAGAGCTACAGCAGTCCTACGAGCAAGCACTCGTTTCTGCTCAAATGCTGATGTTCGGTAAATGGTGGATTAATAATAGGCAGCCATTTTGATTTCAGAGCTTGCAACTCTCTTTTGGGTAGTGAGGCGTGGCACAGGTTGCCCAGAGAAGTCGTGGGTGCCCCATCCCTGGAGGCGTTCAAGGCCAGGCTGGGTGGGGCTTTGAACAACCCGATCACGTGGAAAGTGTCCCTGCCCACGGCAGGGGCTTGGAACTGGATGGTCTTTAAGGTCCCTTCCGACCTAAACCCTTCTACGATTCTATGATCGCCGCCCCATTAAATATGACAAGCGTCAAGGGAGTGGATGACTGTAGGAGACACTTAGGAACGCCCAACAAACAACTTGCTTGCTGCCTCCTCAAGCAAGAAGGCCTCTCCAGAAACCAAGATACCACCTGCCTCAGGCTTCGTCTAAGCCGCATCAACCTCTGAACACCAACAAGGCCCGTCTCGTGTCACAGCTCCAGTTGACCTTCGCAGCAATGCTATACAACACTTCATCCATTTTCATGCAAGCTGGATCCCCAGGCGAGCCCAAAGCGGATGACCACCGCTCCGTCCTCTTCTGACAGGATGGCCCGGTCCACCTGCCACCTGCTGGGCAAGTGCAGCAACAGAAGGGACATCCTGAGGGGTGGGTGCCAGTCCTGCGGGAAAACAGCGACGGCGGGGGAGCTGAGAGCCCAACTGCCTGAGAGCCGGAGTCCCGTTTCTCTTTTTTATTTCAAAGTACATGCTTACAGAGCTTTTTAAAATGCAGAAATGGCAACATGATCGATTTAATACAGCTGGCAATAAGAATTGATGGACTCGAGAATCACAAAATTAAAATAGCTACTCTCTGTTCAGAATTAATCATCAGTTTATTAAGGAAGGGAGTCAAAAGTATCCAAGAGTTGCTGTAGATGAATCAAGAGCTTAACTACAGATTCAAAGGGGACGAGGGTCACCGCACTGGATCTTGTCCATCCTGTAGCTCAAGCGTTTCTGCCCCTCAGGAACTTCAGGAGTTCCTGCAGCTGATTAAAGAATTTCACCAGCTTCCGGCGTGGAAATGGACAGGGCGTAAAGCTGCCCACGCCTGTTGGTTTTGGGCTCTCCGTGGGGGTTGAGGTGAAGACTGTCTGTGAGGTTGGTGCAGCCGTTCCTCCTGGGTTCAGCCCCATCTGCACGTGGATCCAGTCGAGGAAGTGCTGAGTGGAGGTGTAGATCCCCGGGCGAAGGGCTCTGGCACAGCCTTGCCCCCAGCTGGTCACTCCCACCAGCAGGAAGCGGTCACCGTGGGGATCTTGGCAGACGAGAGGGCCGCCGCTGTCCCCCTGCAGCGGAGGAGAGAGGATTAAGGGGGTGTTGGGGCGCCTCTGTCAGTGTGATGGCTGGCTCCTGCTCCAGTGTGGGAGCGCAGAGAACGGGGTCTGGGAGGGGGTTGTGCGCCTGCAAGGCAGGGCTTCTACTCTCATCTCTGCACGGTGAGCCTGGCTGTGGGGCAGAGGGAAATTCCAGGATTGGAACCTGGACCTGTGGGCAAGGAAGAGTGCTGGATGGGCTTTCATGGCACGGTCCCAGTGCTCTGGGACCAGGCAGGCACTGGGCAGGGACTGGCAGATGGCAAAGGGGAAGTGGGCCGCAAAAGCAGTGGGACCCAGCGGTGGGAGGGAGGGAAGAAGGGAGGGAGGGAGACGTGCTGGGTGAAGCTGGTGCCAGGGTAGGTTTGGGTGGCCGTGCCAGGGCTGTCTGCGCTGTTGGGACTCGACTCATCGCCCGCTCCTACCTGGCAGGTGTCGATGCCACCCCGTGGATAGCCAGCACAGATGTTGTGGGTGTGGATGGCCCCACGGTACCACCCGCTGCTGTTGCAGACCTGCTTGTCGATGAGGCGCACCTGGGCCTCCTGCAGCACATTGACTTGTCCACCTGTAAATACAGACAGAAATGAACACCCAGCAGCGCGTTCCCAGTTCTCCTCCTGCCCTGCCTGGGGGAACCCCTCCCTAGGCCTCGATGTTGCCTCTGGACAGACTTTGCACCAATGTTTCCCTCCCATCTTGCCTTGGGGTATGGGTCAGGCCCGTCTCTCCAGAGGCAGCCGTCCCCGCAGCCTGGCGCTGGCTTTTGCCTCTGCTGTCAGGACCTCCCAGCCCATCTCCCCAGGGTGCCAAGCGTGCTCTCGGGTCACGAGTACTTTTTTGGGACCTCACCTCCCTCAACGGTGGAACCCCAACCACTGACGTAGCAGGTCTCAAGCTTCGACACTCTCAGCGAGGCCTCAGGCATGCAGGCGAGCTGCACATAGAAGTTGCACTGGACAGGCTGGTCCAGCTCCAGCAAGGCAATGTCGTTTCTGTGCAAGCTTTTCTCATACTGGTCGTGAACAAAGAGCCGCTTGACATAGCGCACTTGAGCCTCGGGTCCCGGCTTATTCAGCTGGCTGGCCCCAGCCACCACACGCCACATCTCAATGCTCCTGGAAGGCAAACGGGGAGAGGGCTGTGAGGGAGGGGAGCCATGTGCTGCAGCGGCCCAGCAGTTCCCTGCCTTCTCCTTCCCAGGGGAGAGAGGAAAGCAGCGCTATGGAGGGGGCAACTGCTGTAGCGTGCCTCAGGCACAATCAACTTTGAGTTGGAGACTCGTAGGAAGCAGAGGCGTGAGGGCAGTCTCCTCCTGAGCTGTCTCTCCACTGGACTGGGAGTGCCCAGGCACTGGGTGTGCTTCAAGGCAATGGGGTGGGAGTTGCCCGTGGTGCTGCAGGCTGGCCACGTGCCGGTCTGCGGGGATATCCCCTGTTCCCACGTCCTCCTTACTTGGCATCGTTGAAGCAATGGGCTGCTGTGAGGACCCACTGAGGGCTGATGAGGGACCCTCCGCATGTGTGCCCCGTGCCTGCTTGCCAGGGGCTCTGGATGCTGACGATCCAGGGCCAGGCCCCTGGCTGGGCATCTCTGCCACCCACGACACGAGACATGCCATCGCCGTAAGTCGTGCTCCGGAGTCCGCAGGTCCTGTGGAAAGCAGAAACTCATGAGTGGTCCTGCTCGATGCCTCGTTGCTGCTGGGGCTTAAGGTCAGCTGCCCTCTGGCCCCACAGGGCGTAGCATGGAGCACAGGGAAAGGGAACCCCGTGGGGCAGGCAGGCGCCTGCCACTGTTTCTCCTTTAGCCCCGTAGAGGAGTTGTGCCAGAAGTCTGGGTGCTGGCAAGGAACGGCACCTCCCATACGGGGCTGGGGAAGCCGTGGCAAGGCCACGGGCGTCAGGTGGGCCCCCTCCAGCGCACCCCAGCAGAGCTGCCCAAGCTCCCTCCAGAGCCTGGGCCACTCACTTGCAGGTGTTGCCTGTGCTCTGCACAGGCTGGCACAGGACCATCAGAATGAGGATGAGAATGAGACGCATGGTGGCAGTGGAACGTGGCACTGCAACAACTGAGGGCTTGTTACCAGTAGGGCAGCAGCCGACAGACTGCCCGTGGCACTCACGCTGCCTGTGGTGCCCCTTGGCCCCGGGCTGATGTCACAGAGGCACTGGGTTCTGGGCGCTGGGCATGGTTTGCTCTGGGTGGGGAGAAAACATGGGGCGTTCCAAGCAGGAGGGGGAGCAGACGCTGGAGTCGGACACCTCCGAGAGACCCTGCGGATTGCTCTGCTGGGGAGCGATATTGGGCAGCAGCACTTGCCTCCGAGCAGGTTCAGCTGAATAAACACCTAACACAGTGGGTGCGCAATTGGCTGGTGGGTCGGGCTCAAAGAGTGCTAGTGAATGGAGCTAAATCAGGCTGGCACCCAGTCACTAGTGGGGTCCCACTGGGATCCACC